>CM034152.1:547898187-547999606 GCA_019776745.2 Taxus chinensis
GTGTATCTTCAAGAGCCTTGAAGTCAGTCATTTACTTAAAATATGATCTTGATATTCTCAGTCTAATATGTCAAAAGGAAAGAAATTTGATACCAGTAGTGCAATGATCACAACATCATGTAGCTAGAGAAAGTTATCTACAAGTTAGAGAGGTCTACAAAAAATATCTTGGTGAAGTGCAAAGGTGAAGAGTTAGTGTGAGGTTTCCAAGAACTTGTAACTGTGTATGATTTTTTTCTAATAATGGTAGAGCATCTATATTGATTGAAGTCAAGGAGAGAAATACATATCAAAAGGGAGAATTTTTTCATTCAAAAGTGTGAGAGTTTATTGATGGTGTAGGTATATGGAGGTATTATAAGGTATATCCTAGCATATGTTCAAAGGGAGATCTATTGATTCTTAGTACAGTTTCATGGATCTCTACATGGTATTTATGGTGAGATAGAACAATTATCTACAAAGTAATAGTGTTTGTGCTTAGTGGTAGTTCAAGGCAGGCACAGGAGCTCAGAAAAGAGAAACACCATCCAAGGGGGGGCTTCCAGAAATGTAATATTTTTTCTCATGTTTCCTTGCCTTTAACGGTCGTTGGTTCATGTCAAGTGGTCAAGAGCTTTTTGTCAATGATGATAAAGGGGGAGAGATACAAAGTTACAAATGCTTTTTCCATCAAAGTTTGTAGGTTTCTAAGGTGTTTTCATTAATGACAAAGGGGGATTTTTTTGGACTCTTGCCGTTCTCATTGATGTCAAGTGATTTTGATGGCAAAAAGGTTTGATTGGTTAATTGAAGAAGTTAGGGACATGAATTTTGATTGGTAGTTTCATTTTAGGATAGTTTCAGGTTCCTAATGAGATGTGACAGGTTGGTATAGGTCATATCAAGGTCATGTAAGTATGGGATAAGCCTAGTAATAATTTTTCCAACATTTGTGAGCTAAAACAAGGCTATGTTTAGCTCCTGGAGTCAAAATTAAAGAATGCACAGAAAGTGGCTTTGAGAACTAACAACATTCTTGCATGAAAATTGGATTGGTCAGATATTCACAGGAAAACCTATGGCTAACAAACATACAGAAAGTATATAGGTATGTCTTGTAGTGCTCCATGTAAAATTTCATCAAATTCTATAATGGGGATTTTGAGTTATTCGAGTTTTTTTTCCAAAACTCCTTCTTAAAAAATGCATTTCAAGCTTCCTGAATTCTTAGGTCACAAGAAAAAGTATGAGGGCTTATTCACATAAATAATAGAGTAAATTTTTGAATATAACTCCAATCATGAAGTATTTCAAAAAAAATCAGGGAAAATGGACTTGTTTTAAGAAAGTTATGAGCATTTTTGTGTGAGGGTTTGATTTCTCTCCAAGGATGCTTCTAATGTTGAGTAGTAAAATTTGAGTATTTATATTCTAAATCATTGGTGCAAGCTAAAAAACCTTCTCATAAGCATAATATACCTCATATAAGTCAACATGATGATATCAGTGCTCTCAGGGTGTACTATACTGCATAAGCATGCTCTTGTTGTGTAAGGCTAGGTCTGGGGAAGTCATGCTCTTAAGCCTACAAGCTTACTTAAAATATCCATGTAAAGTAACAAATTGAAAATTTCTTAAGGTAAGACTAGGAATCATCCATGATGCATCTCATACATGTTTCAAGCATAAAATATTGGTTTGGTGATAACTATTGCCAAACTGGTAATGTTCCTAAAGTACTGAGAACTGCTCTTCTTCATTGTTGGGAATGTATGATGGACCTTCATGATGCAAAAATGATTGAAACAAAATGGAAGGAGATAGGAATTACTATCAAAACCTTGAACTCTTCAATTTCATTGTGTATAGAGGAAAATAGTCAAATTTCTCAGCTCTTGGGCATGACTGAGGCAAAACCCTATGCTAGGGTTTCTCAAAGAACTTTTTGCTCGAAACTCTTAAACCATCCAACCAAAATTTGTGAATTTTGTATATGATTCTATTGGGCACATCTATAAATTTTTGAAAAACTTTTTGTGGCAAATTATCAAGTGTGGTGTGATATTTCTTTATCATAAGTTTCTTTTTTCGTGCATAGCCATGGTTTTAGCAAAAATTGGATAAACTCGTCTTGTTTGGATGATCCTTCTCAAATTTTCAATAATTTTTAAGCATTTTTGAGCCTCCACAGGTTTTAATCAGCTCTTGAATAATATTTTCTATGCTTAAATAAGATTGCTTCGAAAAGAATCACACAAACCCTCTCACAGTAGTAGTTTCTAGTATTATCTAGGTCTAAGCAAACTGCAATCATGTTTGTAATTCATCACAAGACAAATGTTTTACCAACAATATACTTTGAAAACCTCCTAAAATATAAATCAGATGTGTGAAGATTCTAAAATTTTCCTTGAATGCATAAGATTGTCCCCTATGCTCAAAATGGAATGGAAAAAGTATGAGATATCTCTTTCATAAGAGCTTGAAGTTGTCAAAGTTTGTGAGATCAACTTCCAAAGGAATAATTTATGTCAAGTAGAACTCTTTGTATTTCATAGTTGAAGGGGTTTTATTGGAGGTGAAAAGTTGTATTTGAAGTTGAAAATTCTTGTTTCATAATTGATGGTTATTATTTCTTTCTAGCTAAGATCTCTAGGTAAAGAATGAAAATAATATGAATAGCCACATGTTGAGTTGAAAAAGTGTCTTATGTATAAAGATGAAGAGTCGTATCTATGTGGAATAGCACTGGTCTTTTATATGTTGGCATGTTGTAACGGGACAGAGTGTGAGAAGGTGAAGAGGTATGTGGTGATTACTATTTGAAGTTCTTTGTGCACAAGGGAATTTTAAAAAGAACATGGTACATGTGGCTAATAAATATTCTTATAACACAAGCACAAAGGTGTGAGACAAATATAGATTGAACTAGAAAGGTCACATAGCATGTGTGTGTGTGTGTGTGTGTGTGTGTGTGTGTGTGTGTGTGTGTGTGTGTGTGTGTGTGTGTGTGTGTGTGTGTGTGTGTGTGTGTGTGTGTGTGTGTGTGTGTGTGTGTGTGTGTGTGTGTGTGTGTGTGTGACTGATATAGAACAAAGATATATATAAAATGAAGAAAGGGTAGTAATAAAACATTAGAAGAAGATCAAAGAAAATAGTAAAAAGAAGAACAATGAACAATGAAATAGATATAGAGTCAAGGCGGATGAAACTAAGATTATTAAACTAATTTGTGAACAGTAATTGAAAAAGATAACAACATATACATCCATAGAAAACAAGGGGATAAAGTGAAAAACATTGAGGTGAATATATACTTGAATAAGAATGTACTAAAGATATAATAGAGAGGTGTGGAGTGGTAACATGTACAATATGAGATTTTCTTCTTTGAGATTTAAAAACATATAAGACTGAGATACATGAAATAGGGGTGTAGATAGATGTTTCAAAAGGTGCATATAAATTGAATGCAGGGGAAGAAAACAAGAGAATAATAAGTTTTAGAACTGACGCAGAAACATAATACATGTAACATGAAAAGACAATGAATTCATCAAGGAGACAATAGAAAATTGTGACAATGATATAATAAACCAGAGATAGTAGGATAAAAAATAATCGTATTAATGCATAATGATAAATGTTTTGGTGAACAATAAATTGAAATTAGACTCATTGTGAGTTGCATGTGAACTGTGAATTGTTGAGTGAAGATCTAGAAAAGAGATCATAATCAGTTGATGAATCAAAAAGGACCTAAATGATCAATTTGTAAATTTTTATTGTATTTTCCTAAGTGGGTACTTGGATTATAGGGGTAGGAGTTGCTTGCAAGTTGTAGCTTGCTAAACTAGCCTAGTGGGTGCTTCGCAACAGTCCAGTGGGTGGGAGAAGGACTTTGAAGTAGGTGCTTATTAGGTTGAGTGAATTTTCAACCAAACTGAAAATTATTGCATGTTAAGAATGGGTGTTCTTAATAAAAATCCTTGATTTCAAGTGGGTTTTCTTTCTCTATGGGTTTCGCACTATAAATTTAGTGTCCTATGTACTTGTCTTCTTACATGCACTTTAATTTGTTCATGGTTTGATTTTTTATTTCTATTCAAGAAGGTTTAAAGGTTAAAAAAAATGGTCTACATTGATTCACTCCCCCTCTCAGTGCTTTTGATATCCAACACTTACCCTTATGCATGGTTTTCACCCTACGTGTTTTTTGAAAAAAAAGAAAGAAAAATGTCTAGAGTTGTTTATGGCCACTTTTTTGTTGGGAAAACTTGTGTTTGACCCTATACTTCTTCTTGTAAGTGTAGAATACATCCTAATGAATTACCTATATTTTGAGGTGTGTTTTATAATGCATTTGATAATGCAAATCAAATAAATAGATGTGTACCCATACATTGTATGTCTAAGAATATGTATGTAGGAGAGTGTAGAATGATAAAGAGTTATCCACCTTGGATAAATTTTACCTATAAAATAGGTTTCACATGGTGAAAAACATGGTGTGTAAAGAGAAAAACAACCATAGCAATAAGAGAAACAATAGGCGTGATACACAAAATAATAATAGTAGCAGAAACAACACGTATTTAATAGAACTAGAATAGAGATAAAACAATAATCAAGTGAGAAAACAAAAGTAAGACCATGTAAAGAAGGGTCACATCAAGGATAGATATAAAAATAGGAAACACCCATGGGGCCACAAGAAAATCAAGGAACTTAGAATGCATACAAAATAAGAAAACTTCACATAATAAAGGTATAGAGCTAGAATCATGGGACACCTAAAGTGTCACAAGACAAACAAAACACTCATAACATATATAATGAAGTAGACAAGTAGTAACACAAGAAACTAACAAACATGATGTAGCAAAAATTAATGTCAAAAAATGATAAAAGCAATAAGCAATTAGAGGAAACATGAAGCAATAAATGTCAATATTGCATGAGACACATGTTTTATTCTATTTAGTTCAGAAAATAACATATACATGATATATGAAATCAAGCATAATGAAAAATTAGAAAGGAACTATAATGAGATGATAACACCTTCACATTATGGACATGTGCCCCCAAGGTGTGTAATGTAAGGAACCAAAGTAGCTCATATTAACATGTAACAATATGTGTATTATGCATCAATATCAATAGACATCATGAATGCATATGTGTAAAAATTCATAAAAGTATATGTTACTAATCAAATAAAAGTGGTAACAATGAAATTTATGTGTACAAGTCATGGTTTTGTATTTTATAAATATAAGAATGTTTTTTTATTGAATATAGGTATATACAAGGAAAGTGGTAACACAAGATATACTTAATGAGGTATTAGTGAGGAAGAAACTCTAAGCCAAGAGAAATGAGAGGAGTCAGCCTCAGTTGTGCCAATGAATAATGCTCATATGTGAGTGGTGCAAAATAAATATATTATGCCATAGAAACCCTAGGAGGAGAGAAATGTGGAATAAATCCAAAATAAATAGAGTATGATGGTGTAAGGTTTATGGGGAGGACTCAAAGAGTGAGAAGCATGATAGATGAGATGTGCACTAGAAGACCTACGAGGGATTTCTAGGAGAGTGAGAACCACTAGATGTAATATATGATCAAAACTATATGTTAGAGAATTAGGGGGTTAGAGATGCTAGATATAACATGTTTGTTACAAGTCCTATCAGGATACTTAGGAGACTAGAGCCACTAGATGTAACAAATGTTTTAGAATTCCTATTTGGATACCTAGGAGAAGGAATTGTAGCAGCATGATGAGATATCATGGGAAGAAGATCCTAATAAAGAATACCTCAAATTATGACAAATTTCTATTGGTGATTTAACTTAACACATTTGTGTGTAAGATATGGTACATCCCTAAGATCACACAACTAAGGGAGGTCTAAACACATGTCACCTAAATGAATATTGGAAGCAGCTACAAATGAGACTTGTGTAGTAATAGAACTAACAACAATGGGTAGAATAGTATGTCCATGAGAAGAATTAGAATTATGTACAATGTTCCTTTTATAATAACTAAGGGAGTGAAGTATATTGAGAGAAAATATATTATCCATATTATGTGGATCAACAAAAATACTATGGATAGGGATTTTCTTAATATATGCATGAATATATAGAGTACTCAAGACAAGAGTGTCATCCATATCAAATTCATCAAAAGTAGTAAACAATATAGAAGGTGGCATAGGTCTAATAATGTCTATAATTACATCTAATGGGTGATCATAAGAAGGAAGAGGTGGTATTGAATGATAAGTATTATGCACTTTGGAAGTAGATTTTTCAATTTTGTGACTAAGAAATGGATGATTAAATATTTTAAATTTTGAATTATCATTGGTAGGCCTAAAGCATTCAGTGGGCTCATCCCATTCGATGTAATTTGCATCAATAATATATTGTATAACATTTCTTATCATATTACATTGATTAGTGAGGTGACCAATACATCTAAGATAGTCGCAATAAGAATTATCATCAAAATTCTTACTATGAGTCTTGTTTTCATCAACCTCAAGTGATGGAAGGAGAGACAAAAGATTTCACTCAAGTAATTTCTTTAGCATAATGTGGGGGGCACACGGTACCCACATAAATTTCCTTTGTACAATTTGTAATTTTATCTTAGTAACAGAGGAGATGAAATTAACAATGTCTTGAGTATTACCCTAATTATTGGTAGCCTTTACTTTGAATGTATCAATTTTCTTGGAAATTTGACTTTAGGTGTATAATAAGATCTAGCAACCTACTTAAGCTTATTAATGTGTTTGTAACTTGGCCTCACATTTCTTTAGGGTACATGAAATAAATGATCAAATGAGGGAACATGTTAAAGATAATAGAGTCTTGCAAGGGAGAAAGTAATATTTGTGTGAAGAGATATTGAAGTTCACTTGTTTCACCATTTTCTTTACGTTTTTGAAATGACGAAACAGATAAGTGTAAGGGCTAGGAGGAATACCTGTTAAATGGGTTGGTAAATGGTTTTTGCACGCGTTCTAACTTCTTGATCCAATGATGATTGCAATAACTTCCTTTCGGATAGGAGGAACTACCTTAAATAGAAAACAAGACCACAAAAAGATAGTTAAATGATATATGACATTGGACTACCTAGCGTATGCTAGTTTTGAGAAGTGTGATACTTCCTAGATGGTTGTCAATCCACAGTTTAAAATAATTTAATGTGAGAAATAAACAAAGTCCTACTGTATTTGATATGATTTAGGTATCTCATTCAAGAAAAATAATCAAATATAATATAAAAAGCTAGGTTATAGTCAGATGTAAATAATAAGTAGGTCTCAGGTTGCTAGAACTGGTCAAGGTCAGGCTCTGGGTTGTTTAGTTCAACTGGTCAGATGATTGTTGGGTTTTTTCTTAGTTAAGGTATAAAACACAGAGACCAACGTCGGGTCAGGTATGACCAATGTTGGTTTAGATGGAACCGACGACGGTCATGGATAACCGGCATCGGTATGGTCGAGGTGAAAGAAACTCAAATAGATCAACTAGCAGGGGTTGATCTGAGGTCAAATGAGGTTAGGAGGGTGGATCAGAAGGTATGTGGAGATCTTAGGTATGCTCATAAACGGATATTAGGTCTGAATGGTGATTTAGTGGTGTGGGTAAAGGAAGTGGTTGAATGGAGATGGTTGTTGATCAAAAGAATAGTGTTGGATATCGTAGCAGTGGCTTCCAGAATGATTCTGTGAGTGCAATACTTCCTAAATATATCCTAGTGATGGCTTTGGATGTGTGAAAGGATGTCTGTTCTACTTGCATGCCACTCTCTTCTCCTCCTCTTGATCTTAAAATGTGTCAACCCAAAAACAAGGTTATTTGGGTGAATAAATGGTAACCGGCGACGATTCCGGGTTGATTGACGTTGGTTTAGGTGTGACCGGCATCGATTAAGGCAGGATTCCCTAGGTCTACTAAAATAGGCAGATCTTTCTAATTTCTTTAGCCTAGTTCATTTATTCTCATGGATTAGAATGGAAACCTCCCTTCTAATGGGCGGGAATGTGGTTTGTGATATTTTAGGGATTGATTTTAGGGTTAGACCAAATCTTAGCTCATTAAGGCAAGTAAGACTTAGTTATTGTTGGTTATGGAAACATGCCAAGAATAAGTCTAGGGTGAGGTGGCTAGATGAGGTGTCTATGTGAGGGTGGTAATTAGGTCAATTAATGTAATTAAATAATGAATATTGTGAGGATGGGTATTAATTTAATTTATAATGTGGGGTGAAAGGGGCCATGGTTAGGTTAATATGTTTGCATTGGTTATCTAACTAGGGATCAAGGGTAGTGTGGCCCGATTTTGGTGTCTAAATTTTCCCCCTTTTTTGTGTAGCTTGTATTGGTAAGCAACGCAGAAAAAATAAGATGTGGTTGCCCCATGTGGTGGTTAAGGTGATCCCCCTCAAACTAGGAACTGATGAGGCAGAAGACAGAATCAGTGAGTGGTTTGATAAAGGTGGATGTGATGTAGAGGAAGGTGGACAATGGGGGTAATGGGGTAAAGGTCCAATCAGGTAATCAAGGTAATGGGCTAGGGTTAAAGGTAGTGACAGTCGAACACACGCACACATATAAATTGTGGCATGGTACCAAGTTGAAGAGCATGCAAACTCTACATCATCCAAGGTCGATAGGTTTATCCAAACAAGGTTGAGGTGATTCTGGTATCCAAGGTATAGGATATGGTGTGGAAGAACATTGCAGGTCAGGTGCAGGCATGTTAAGGTATGTTCTGGTACACCAAAATTTGGGTTAGGATAAATGGCATGAAAATAGGCAAGGGTAAGGTCATTAGGTCAAACAACACGGGTAACAGTGTCGTAAGGTATAATGAGCACATGAGGTCACAGGTCATTAATAATGTTCTAGGTCCAGGTAGCTAGGTCACAGCACGAGTAGGGCTGAGGTACAGGTAAAATAACAAGTCCCTAAACATAATTAAGGACAGGGATAGGAAATGGTAGTCTTGGAGGTAGGTTATAATAAGGGGAGAGGGCCAAATGGTGGCCAGGTTTGGTTAAGTGTTGGTCAGAAATGGGGAAAGGGTATGGGCAAGAGTATGATGGGTAACCAATGTCGATCATATGTAATCGGTGACGGTCTAGGTAAGTCGATCATGGTTTATTAGGGTAGATGACTGATGTCGGTTTGGGTATAGCTGACCATGGTGTGTTAGGGCACAGGACCAATGTCATTTTAGCTATAACCAACGTCAGTCAGGTTGATGTGGGTATATAAAAAGGAAAAATATGTATAATACATATTCATTTGTACGTTTTGGATTTTGTGAAAATAACATAGCGATGAATGAGTTGTGCTTTGTTGGAAGGAAAGGACGAGGGATAATATACTACTGAGGTGGGGAGATCCAGTGGGTTAGAGGAGCCAGGTAGACCAGTTCACGAGCACATGGGGATTGACTGTGATTGGGTGGAGGTCAGAAGGATTAGATTTGGTGATTAGACATGGCAAAGGCTGGAGAAGGTTTGGGTGGTCCACTAGAAAAGTGGCCAGATGTGCCACCACACTGATGACAACCGAGATGAGGTAGGATTTTATCTGATCCTATATTTGTGATTGAAATAGGCTATTTAAATGGGGTTGGGTGAAAATTGGGGTGTAAGTTTATTATTGGGAATATATGGGTAAGAAGGAAGGAAATGAGGGGTGGGAAGGTCTAATGTAGGTGAAATAGGATTGGGAATAAAGATATGCTAGGTTTGGGTAGGTGTAGAGTGGAGAATTAGGGTAGATTTTGGGAAATTTTGAAAAGTAGGGTAGGGGTTTGCGGCTATTGACGTCCCGATAGTGACCAAAGTTGGTCAAGTGTTGGCCGTCGTCAATGGTATTTGGTCGACATCAGTCAAGTAATGGGTGACTGATGTCAGTTACACATGACCAATAACAGTCATTGATGACTGGTGTCAGCTGGATTTATGGGGAAAAAAGGCAGAGTAGAGAGCAATGGTAAGAGGTAAGGACATGTCAGGAGATGTAAGGGTAGGTTTCATGAGAGAAAAATAGGGGATTATGTGTAAATGGCATGAATATATTGGTCTAGCAAGGGGTAAGTGGTTGGGGTGGGTATGATAAGAAGTGAGGGTTGGATATGAGGTTTATGAGTTAAGGGGGTGTGTTTGGTATGGTAAGGTTTTGACAATAGTGTGTTTTGTTGGGTGCAAGCGAGTGACTAGCTACGGATGTGAGATAAGGTACATCCCTTACTCATAGAGGTATGGGGGGTGTGATAGCTGAGGACTAGTGCCATGTTGCAGATGTTGGCCTGATTGGGGTTAGATGCTACCAGCACATGGTCTAGGAGTCGAGTTTGATGGTTGCTCTCATCAATAGATGGGACTCAGCGACCAATACCTTCCATTTTCCAATGGGTGAGATCACAGTCACCCTGTAGGATGTGTACAAGATCCTACGTCTACTGATAGTGGGGATGTAGGCATATTCTATCTCCTCATAGGCCTCTGAGGATTTGATGCTTATCGTATTTGGTGAGGGGCTGGTAGAGTTGAGGTTCCATAATGCCAGTATGAGCTATGGTGATATGTATTGGGCCCATTCGGAGGAGATGAGGCTAGTAGTGCTACTGATAGAGGCAATATGTTGCTTTGCACTGCCAGATGCAGAGGGATGGATATTCCCACGATCCTTGATGGGGGTTCTGCATGACATGGTGGAGGACAAGACCTGTTTTGCATGGGCACCTACATTCCTGGTATAGTTGTACAAAGAGCTATGGGCTTATGGGCGGCTACAAAGGTTTTAGACTTTACTGTATTTTCCTACTTCACTGTTGGGTGTATGAGCACATTGTATGTGTGTGTCCAATCGGTATTCCCTGAGCTGATGCATTCAAGTCAAGTTTTGTTCAAGTGGGCTTCAAGCAATGGGTGCCTATGATTGGGGAGTGCTGAGTAGCTAGATCTACACACGATGTAGCCTATTACATGTGATTACTAGAGGGGTTATCCGACGTGGACATCATGTGGAGGCCCTATGTGGGTTTTTCGTCATATGGGTGGATGGCAGAGGAGCTAAAGGATCTACATCTACTTCGGTGGATGGAGGGGTGACGTGCAGGAGAGCACAAGATAATACCTATGGACAAGGTTAGACAGAAATTCAGGCTGCTTCAGGATATACCACCACCTTTCCCACAGTACAGGAGGGATCACATGGAGAGGCATTTTCCTCTGCCACATCCAACAATGTCGACAGAGCAGAAGGAACAGGTGAGAGACCAGGGGATTACTGATGTCAAGGTTACAGATAGATACAGATAGTGATGGGCTTGCACATTTACAAGGCAGTACCGTCGAGGCCGGGGCAGCCAGATTTAACCACCATCACAGTGCAGAGGGATGCCCTACAGGGGAAGGTGGTGACCCTGATTACACAGTTAGGTATAGTGTAAGGGCAGCTGACAAGCTCAAAGGAACAGGTTGTTAGTCTATAGGCACAAGTGTCCACTCTACAGGCCCAGATAGCATAGGGACAGGTACCCGCATAGGTTGGAGATGTAGATGGGGTATAGGTGGCTCCCCTATAGGCACATATTACAAGTTTACAGGGCCAGTTGGCCATTGCACATGTGCAGGTTGTGCCGCTTTAGGCCCAAATACAGGCAGGAGTGGGACAGGGTCCTTCAGGATAGTCACAGGCACAGGGACAAGGTCCCTCTTTATAGGTACCAGTGGGACAGGATCCCGAGAGATAGGTACAGGGGCCAAGGCTGATGGCAGCACCACAAATAGTACCGATAGGCTGGTTGAGATATGTCTTAGGTAAGGTCTGGTATTATCAAAATATTTTGATGGCCGTAGGGATAGATTTTTTTCCTATGGGGAGTATAGAGCATAATAGGCCTTGAGTGAGAGGACCAAGTCATGCACCCATAGTGTAGAGAGCATAGGGGGCCATTGAGCCCTGAGATAGGGTCAGGGTGAGGCCTAGTTCATGGAGGCCAGCCCCAGGTGAGGTACTAGCAGAGATCCAACCAAGACTGATGATGGGTGATGAGATGCTAGCTGGACGGCATATGGGGGCAGGGGAGGAGGAGGAGACAGGTGAGACAAATATGGAGGATATCCAACAGGGTGATGTCTAATAGCCATATATACCTCCTATTTTGTATAGTTGTGTACTTTTTTATATATACCAGCTGCGTGCCAAAGAGAGTGAGGATGTACATGAGAGTTTTTGATATTTTTGATGATATAGTGGCTTGTGTGCCAAAGATGGTGAGGTTGTATCTCAGTGATTTGAGATGATTTTGATTATTATGGGATATATGTTCACATGTATTTTTATACAGACTATCTGATTTATAGATGATGGTGTTTATAGTATCGATGGTTACATGTGTTTAATTTTCCATGTTTATATGTGTGTGTGTGTGTGTGTGTGTTTGTTGTGTAGTGTTGTGTTGTGTGTGGTGTGTCGTGTGCTTTGTTTTGTGTGTGGAAATCAAAAAGGTTGTATTAGGCATAACAAACTTCAAGGTCCCTGATATGCACTGGTGACGTCAAGTCACTTAAGGCATGATGGATTCAATTCATCGGCAGGGATTGATTATAGGTTGATAGCAGATTGCTAAGGTTGAGTTAGCAGGGTTGGTGTAGTTAAGGTGTATGGTTTAGTCATGATTGAGTCAGGTTGTCTTAGGCATGTTAGGTAGGTTGGTTAGGTATTGTTGAGTTTCTAATTTCTTAATTTTTGAAATTAAAGATGAATGTGGATCGTGTTAAGATGATTTTTAGGGAAATGTATGATTACATCAAGAAATTGTAGAAAAGATGAAATGACTGTTGTAAGTTAGATGATACATTATGTTTAATCAATGTTGTTTGTTTGTTTTTAATTTCCAATTCTTATATAAAAAGGAAACTAACTATTATAATGTGATTCCTGCCCTTGCCATCGAGCCCTTTGTGTTTCTGTTCTCTCGTTAAGCCGCTCTCCCCTCCATCGGGCCCCCTTCCGCTCGAAGTGCTACCTAATATAGTCCCTGGAAAAGGGACCTCAAAGCCGATGTAGTTTCCTATAGCTAGGAAGATGTGATGAAGGAGAGAAATGATTGATGGTGGTTTTAGATAGCTGGTATGTAGGTCATAGGCCATGGTTGAGTTTCATGTCATGGCATGATTGAGTTGTTTTAAAAAAATATAGTGTTGATGGTTGGTCCTGTTATAGAAGAATCAATAGGTGGATGAATAAATTTCTAAAGGTAAGAGTTTGCAAAGAAACCACTTAAAATTGATAAGAAACCTACTAATTTACCATCACCCAATGGGCTTAAGACCGTAGCCCTACACAAAGCCTTGTTAATGACTATTTTAAGGGGTGACTAAAAATTAGCTTGATCAGGAAATGTCGCGGTTGCGGCAATCCCTTGAGTAGAGAGGGAGTTAGTTAATAAGGTGAAATGAGGTGAGAATGGATGGTTTAATAAGCGGAACTATGTACTATATGATGTTATTCTTATAGAACGCTAGTTAACGAATAGGCAAGTCCGTGAACAAAAATTTCATCTTTTTTCTTTTATTTATTGTAGGGGTCTAATAAACAAAATATTGGTGATTTAGTTTTTTAATCAGACTGATCGTAGTGTGGAAAGTCCCTTATGGATTTGTAATATTATCGCCTGTGAGTCTTCATGAAGCCCCCCCCCCCCCCCCCCACCCCCCCCCCCCCCCCCCCTCCCCACCCCCCCCCCCCCCCGCCCCCACCCCACCCCCCCCCCCCCACCCCCCCCCCCCCCCCCCCCCCCCCCCCCCCCCCCCACCCGCCCGTCCCACCACCCCCCCGCCCCACCCCCCCCCCCCCCCCCCCCCCCACCCCCCCCCCGCCCCGCCCCCCCCCCCCCCCCCCCACCACCCCCCCACCACCGCCCCCCCCCCCCCACCTCCGGCCCCCCCCCCTCCCCCCCCTTTTTTGAGTGTTTTGCACTACCACACCAACCACAGCCCAAGACACCAAACCTAACAACCGCATATACAGAACAAACCGAACGACCGCACAGACAACAACAAAACAAATTTACCCCCCCCCCCCCCGCCCCCCCCCCCCACAACCCCCCCCACCCCCCCCCCCGACCCACCCCCCCCCCCCCCACCCGCCGACCCCCTCCTCCCCCCCGCCCCCCCCACCCCCCCCCCCCCCCGACCGCCCCCCCCCCCCCCCGGACCGACGCCTGCCCTAACAGCCCCTCCCCCACCTCCCCCCCCCCCCCCCCGCCCCCCCCCCGACGCCCCGCCGCCGCCGCCCCCGCAGCCCCGCCCCCCCGCTCTAGATATTTATATATTTGTAATGACTTATATAGTTGTCCTTCCAAGGGAGTATTCTATTTATAGTGGTAGAATAGAAAGAAGAGATGTCCCTTTTGAGGGAGTTATCTTTTGCTTGAATTTTGACTCAAGGGGTTGTATCCCTTTTTGTTTTTAGACATTTAAGTCATGGAAAAGACTATAGAGGAAGATTAGGTTCTTGTTTAGAAGATAAGACCATAGCACACAAAGATTAACTGTGGAAGAGGTGGTTTCAAGTGATGAACGACCATGGGATTCCATCATGAAGAAGATGAAAAGTATCCATAAGAATAATGCTATGAGTAGATCCATGGTACTCATATTGAAGACAAGGCTAAAAGGTGATGGGTAATCACATGATTCTTGTTTAGTCGTAGATCCTCAAAATGGGTAATATGGAAGGTGAACAACTGCTCAAGGGATGAGCGATCGACTGACAGAAAGTGATATAGGAATTGACATCAACAATAGAATGGTCTGAAGATGAAAGGCATTAAGGGTCTCAAGTTTGGGTTTACATTTCAAGTGAAGACAAATGATAAGCACCTGATCCATAGACATGGGTAACTAATATAGGGTCTGAGCTAATTAGGAGAAAAAATTCCCCGTTTACTTTTCTCCTCTTTGGTTACATGTTGATTTTCCTTCAGGACGAGGTCACTGACCTAAAAGGTTTGTTCATGAACACGTTTGTCATAGGCATGTTTGATACATTTTTTGTATATTTGGAGATGGTTAAGAGCGTTGAGACGATGCTCATCTAGTAATTCAAGTTGTGCCAAATGATCCTAGACGAAAGTCATTGTCGTTGAGTATGTCTTGTAGTGAGATGTGGAGAGATGGAATCTGGACTTCGAGAGGTAAGATAGCTTCAGTACCATATACCAGAGAAAAGGGGGTGGCAATAGTCGAAGTGCAAATACTAGTGCGATAAGCCCACAAGGTGAAAGGAATGTGCGTATGCCAATCTTTCCCATTATTGTTGACTATCTTCATAAGAATTTTGTTCAAGGTTTTATTGGTTAATTTGGCTTGACCATTGGTTTGTGGGTAATAAGGTGATGAGAAACTAAGTTTGATACTGCCAAAAGCATTGCACATAGTTTGCGTAGGGTTTTGTTTTTGAATTGTTTTCCGTTATCAGTGATAATGTAGTGAGGGACACCAAAACAACAAATGATGTGATGGTTGATGAATTCACATATTTTCTCAGCTTTTATAGAAATCTAGGGGAATGGATCCTCTACCCATTTGAGTGTAATATTTGGTAGCGGTTATGATCCATTGGTCACATTGTGAAGAATGGGGGTTGATCTCACTCAACAAGATCCAAACCCCATTGAGAGAAAGGCCAAAGGTCTCGTGTAACCTGTAAGGTGTAACTAGGTGTGTGATGAAGAATAAGCATGTTGTTGGAATTTTACTGCAATGCTCGACATAATGACAACAATTGTGGTTTAAGGTTGGCCAATAATAGCCTAGGTGAAGAATGCACTTTGTGACTGGCTAAACCACTAAAGTGATTTCCACAAATTCCATCATGGACTTCTTTGATGGTGTAGGGAATTTAAAAAATCGTAAGGCATCATAATAGAATGTACTTCAAAGCCACACTTGTAAAGAAGACCACCCATGAGGACATAACAGGAGACACTTTTGAGAAAGGCACATTGTCCATTACGAGTGAGATCGGTGGGTAGAATGGAAAGGGAAAGATAGTCTACATATTGCTTATACCAAAGGTCATGGGGGTCAGGGGCAATGGTTCCAATGGAGTAAACTTCACAGAGGTAAATAAGAGGGTGATTGTAGCCTTTGTATGGTGAAAAATATTTTAGAGTTAGTGGGTGAAGCAGGTATCTTGAGAAGCCAAGCAGGCCATGGTATCCATCAAATTTATTGGTAGAACATGGGGTGGTTTGAAGTGCGTAACCGGTCAAAGGTGGTCAAAAGTATGTCTACGTGATGCTTATACTTTTGAAGTATCTCATTATAGCACTGGTATATACCATTGACTTGGTTTATGACCAACTGAGAATCACCGAAGATGTTGATTGATTTAACATCTAAGGCATAAGCTATCCTGGAGACCTAATACGAGTGCTTCGTATTCAGCAATATTGTTTGTACAATCAAAATTGAGTTTGAAAGACAAAGGCATAGGTTCACCATCAAGTAGAATGAGGATAACACCAGCCCCACCCCACATGCTGACACTTGGAGCCATCGAAGAAGAGTGTCATTTGGTAAGTGGGTTCGTCCAGGGAAAGGGTAACTATAGACTCATCTGGGAAGTCAAAGTTAGAGGGTTGATTCTTGAAATAGGTGCATTGGCCAATTGTTCGGATGATATTTGGCCCTTGATGGACTTATAATGGATGAATTCGAGGTCGAGGTCAACCAAGAAGAAAAATCCAATGTGTGGCACGTTGATTTTGATAAGGTTTGGCATACATATAGTGTAATGGGTCAGTATTAGTAATGACGAATGGTTTTTGGTTGAGTAGGTAATGGCAGAGTTTGGTGGTGATGAAAACTAAGGCTAGGCAAAAGTTTTTTGGCATGGGTATATCTAGTTTCGTAGTCAAGAAGGGTACGACTTATGTAATAAACCACTTTCTCTTCGTGTTGGTCGTCGTGATGAGTGAAGCATGGCACCTAAAGAATGGTCAGTGGAAAAAATATATAGGTAGAAGGGTTGGTCATCCTTAGGAGGAATGAGCATTGGTGGTTGAAGGAGGTATTTTTTCAAGGCTTTGAAGGATTTATGGCATTCAACATCCCATTTGAAGGACACATCTTTCTTGAGAAGATGATGGAATGGTTGACAGCGGTCAGAAAGCTGCAAGATAAAATGATGAATTGATTACAACTTTCCTTGTAGGCTGTAAAGTTGACAGAGATTAGTGGGTGGCGGAATTTCAAGAATAGCCTTGACTTTAGTAGGATCAACTTCTATGCCACACAAAGAAATGATGAAACCTAGGAGTTTTCTGGAAAGTACTGCAAAGACACACTTCTTTGGTTGAAGATGAACACAATACTTGATGAGGTGGTCAAAGATGACTTTAAGAATGGGTAGGTGTTCAGTTCGATGCTTGGATTTGGCAAGCAGATCATCTACATAATCCTCCAATATGTGATGCATGATGTCATGGAAGATGTAAGTCATGGCTCGCTGATATGTAGCACCAACATTTTTGAGGCCAAAGGGCATGACTCGATAGCAGAAAGTCCCCCAAGGGGTGATGAAGGAAAGTCTTGTGTTGATCCTCTAGGAGCTAGTAATATTTGATTATATCCTGAGAAACCATCCATGAGTGATAACATTTCATGGCCAGTGGTGAGATCAACTAGTTGGTCAATGCCTGGTAGTGGGAAATCATCTTTGGGACAGTGAGTTGAGGTCATGGAAATCCATGTAAATGCAGAGTCCCCCTGTCACTTTCGTGATAGGAATGATGTTAGAAATCCATTGGGGATAATCAATGGGTAGAATGAAGGAAACTAAGAGAAGGCATTGAAGCTCTTCTTTGACTAGAAGAGCAATGCGAGGATGCATTTTCCATAGCTTTTGTTTGATGGGTTTGGCATCAGGAATGGTTATGATATTGTGAACCATGATTTTTGGGTCAATACCAGGCATATCGGCATAGGACCAGGAAAATGTGTTGTTATGGTCCCGAAGGAAAGAGGTGAAGGCTTCCTGTTCAGTAGCATCTAAGGATTGGTTGATCTTTAGAATGTGTGGGTCATCCTGAGTATTAATGTTGATTTCGATGGTCAATTCATTCAACATGGTTTACATCTCAGAGGGTAATGACTGATGAATATAAGAGTCTTCTGCACCAAGGTAGGTGAGGATGGACTCATCGTCCTGACATTGAATGATGTTAATTGAAGGTGTATCATCATCGATCATGTCAGGATATAGGAATGGGAGAGAAGAGGGAGCCTCGCCATCATGCATTGATAGGTCAGCGGTCCCAGGGAAATGGTGTTTATGAAAAAAAAGTTAGGAGGAATAGATTTAGGATCTATGGACTCTGTGGGTGAAGATGGTAATGTGGGTGAATGAGAGGGGGAAGATTTCTCATCTTGGATAAGGTCAATGTGAACCTTCTTGGAGGGTGGAGCATCAAAACCAATGCCACTATGGTCATTGTGTTTACGAGAGGTATAAGAAATGATAGTATGGCGGCCTTGTTCATAAAAACCAAAGCCAAATCCTTTCCACGCACACTGGTGGAGGAAAGTGTGAGTGAAGTGGTAGTTAGTGAGGGAGTGTAGGTTAGATGAAAATGGTTGGGTTTGGGATGGAGGTTTGGGTTTATAGGTGGCCATATCAAGTCCCCCATATGTTAGGTTGGTGTGAAGGTGGGGAGGACCATAAGGGAAAACTTCACTGATGTGGATGTCGTAGCTGGGGTGTTGATGCAGATTCCCATACTCTTGTGGGGTGAGGAAGGTATCGATATTGTATAGGTGGTATTCCCCCAGAGTGAGGCATTGAAAAACACCTTCTAAGGGATCAGTAGTTGGTATGTGGGTAGCGGGTATAGATGGCTCACTAGATGTTGGGGAAAATGGGGCACCAGTGGTAGAGGCTACACTGCAGTAGGGATAACAAGGTTAGATGTAACAGAAGTAGTGGCAATTTTGGTGGATGGGCTCATGGGTGAAGGTGAAGTGGTGACAGTGGCAGATGCCTTGACTGAGCACAAGCACATCATTGGGCCAATATAGCATGTTACAGGTCTTGAAAGGTGAGGGGTCAGTAGGGATGGTGTAATTATGTCCCTCGTGTTCAAATTTGAGGCATCGATGTAAAGTTGAAGGGACACAACCCATGGCATGGATCCAAGGTCAGGCCGAGTAGTAAGTTATACTAGAACTCTCCTTCTAGAACATAGAAAAGTTTCAGGATAGTGCGGGGGCCCACGCGGACATGGAGAACAATGGTACCCAGGGTAGAGGTCATGGCGTCATTGAAGGAATGCAACATAACAGGGTTACCATGCATGTAATTGGCAGGTATCCACATTTGGTCGTATGCATGGGAGGAGATGATATTAATGCTAGCACCACCATCGATCATAACATGTCGTATGTGTATATTATGATAAAGATGGAGATGAAAAGAGTGGGGTCGGGGTCATCAGACTGGAAGGGAGAAATCTCTTCATCTTGAAAAGTTGAGGGCAGCCACTTGGTGAGTAGGTGGAGGTGTAGAGGAAGGTGAAGACCTAGTGAGAGAGGCCACATGGTGAGGGGTAATGATGGAGGCTATGGGTGTGGGGTCATTTGGTAAGACTTCAATAGATTGAAGGACCTCCATGAGGGCTTGACGATGTGACTCTGAGGTTTGGATGAGGTCATATAAAGACATTTTGAGGGGGGATTGGTGTAGTTGTTTTAGCATTGTGTGATGTGTGACCCCGTCGGAAATAGGATATGCAGGACCTCGAATGATGACTTTGGGTATGGGTGTGGATGGTATGTTGGGTACAGGGTTAGTTGATGGGCCAGTTGCTTTTTCCTTACCCTTGTCTTTCTGAGCATGGGTGGTAATGTTGATCATGTTAATCTGAGGGGAGGGGGTAAATGGAGAAGGTGTAGGATGAGTGGTATAATGGCATGATGGGTAGAAACCTACCGGGGGAGAAAAGCCTTGTGAAGTGAGCTGGGCGCAATGACATTTGGGTGGTGATTTGGCCAACTCTCTTATACGAACCATGTTGATCTCAAATCTCGGGTGTGGATCGAAGAGTTGTGGGGGTGGAGATTTTGGTCGTCTGAGTAGGTAATGGGGGAGGATCTATGGAAATTGGTGGAGGTGAAATGGGGTCCTCATCAAGAAGATCGTCATCGTCAAAATTTTCTTTGGGAGGACATAATTGGACTAGGGTAGTTTTTAAGGCCTTACAGTTCTCTACATCGTGTCCTAGCACACGATGGTAGGCACAAATTTTGGTTTTTTCAAACCCTTTTGGTTTGGGTTTGAGTGGGTCATAAGGTCTAAGAGGTGGTAATGTTATGACAGAAGTTTTGAGGAGATTGGTTAAGATTTTGGCGTAGGACCCTGCTAGTGGATCACAATGGGAGGTGAATGTGGGTTTGGGTATAGGTACAACTGATTGTGGAGGAAGAGGCTTTACAGGAGAGGGAATGGGTTGGTTCACTAGTTTGGTGTGTGGGGTGGTCTTAGGTGTCTTGGTTGCATCTACTTGGGTAGGGGCAAGGTAGAAGAGTTGGCGATGGAAGGCTTTGGTTGGTTTAACTACCTTATTAGAGGGTAGCATATTTTTAGCTTTAGGTTGCATATCTTTTTGGGAAAAGATGACATAGTGTGTATGAGATGTGGAGGGAAAATTGATGGTGGAAGAGGATGGGTTACCCATGGGGGTAATCTGAGGTGTTATGGAGGTAGGTGGTAGAGGTTGGGAAGGAGGTGTGAGTGAAAGAGAAGAAAATGTCATGGGTAGTGAAGAAGTTATGGATGGTAGTGGTGGTATGGGTGGTAAGAAGGTTACGGGTGATGGTGGAGGTTGTGTGAGTCTCTTGGGTACATTAGAGGTTCATGATGAGGAGGTGGGTTGCTGCATTCTTGGTTTACCAGTGGATGGGGGTTGTTTTTCCAGGGTCGAGGGGTGAGGTCCTAGGATGGATGACAAGGGGTGAAGGTGATAATGGTGTGGTAGGAGAGGTTGGTGTATGAGGTCTAGGAGGTTGGGTCTTCTTTTTAGGGGTCTGGGGTGAGTTTAGTGTCAGTTTTGGAGGATGTGGCTAAATCTAATTTGATGGGTGGGTGAGTAAGGCTAGATGTCGGTATGACCCCTAAGGTAGTGATAGGTTTAGGTAAGGGAGATGAAATAGGTGTGGGTAGGTGTTTGGGTGTAGATGTATGTTGGGCTATGGGCAGAGGTGTGAGTTGGGCCAGGGGTGGTGACGTGGAAGGTGTTGCAATAGTCATGATTGTGTTTGGTTTGGTTGCTCGAAACACTTTTGGATAGATAGTGGAGGTGTCAGTGAGCGACAACTGCATTTGTGTTGAAACAGGAAGTAGAAGGTCCCCAAAGTAAGGCTCTATCGACATAGTCTAGGTAAATCAGCCAAGCATGAGAATGGTACTGACGTAGGTGGGGTTGATGTGGATTGAGTGGAAATCCCGTAAAATGTGTTTGAGATATAGGGAAATGGCTAGCCTCAGACTCTATGGGTAAGAGAGCTGAAAGTAGATCAGTGGGATCTTGAAAGGTTCGATGGTGAATGGTCATCTAAAGGTAGTGGTATTTCTATAGTATCCTCCATGGGTAGAGGATAGGATGGGCCAGCCAAAGTGGACTCTTCTTGTGTTGGTGTAGGCGGTGGACTTGCATCTTCTATGAGTAGGAGAGGTGCCACTGACAACTGCTCGTAATTTTGAGGGGTCAAAGGTGGTGCTAATTATGGGATCTTCCATGGATGAAGAAGAAAATGAAGGGGGTGCCTCTGTGGGTGGAGGAGTAGATGAAATAGGCTCTTGCATAGGTAAGTGGAGCTCGGGCTAAGATTTCATCTATGGAAGGCACATGAGGCAATTGGGAAGCAACTGGTATGTCATCAAAAATAGCATGGACCTCGTGGACATTGCTATCATTATTTGAGGTGTCACCAGCTTGGTTGGAAGATGGGGCATGATTAGGGAATGGCTTCTTGAAGATATGTAGGTTTTGGTTAGCAGGTGCATTTGGGCTATCCAAGACTAGATCTCCATTGTCTAACATTTCTTGGACGATATTCTTGAAGGTGATGTAGTTATTGTCGCTATGACCTTTGACATGATGATAGTTGCAAAAGTCATGTTCCTTATACCATGAGGGCATGGGTCACTCAGGGTCAAAACTAGTATGTGGTTTTATAGGTGGAAGGGTAATGGCACCAGCCTTAACAAGCTTTTCCAAAATAGAAGAGTAAGATTCTCCTATTGAAGTGTACTTTCATTGTTCTCGTCTGAACTGGAAAGCTTGGACAGGGGAGAGATTAGAAGGGGGTTTGGTTAGGTTTGATTGATGAGGGGGGCCAACCTTGAGAATTACAGCATTGGCAGACCCTTTGGGTTTTGAATAGTTGTTTTGGGGTTTTGAAGATGAAGAAGCATCATTGGATTTGAACATGATGTTCTTGTTATGAAGTTGAATCTTCTTTTCTTCGATAACATGAATTTCCAATTTCCGTGCCATGGTGAATGCCTCATCAAAAGTGTGAAAGGTTTGCACCTACAGGGTTGGTGAGATGTGTCTAGCACAAGCCTGAGTAAATAGCTCTATAAGCTCAGTTTGAGGTAGTTGGAATGTGAGTTGATTAATTAAACTGTGCCAATGAGTGACAAAGTCAGCGATAGACTCATCGTTCATACTGTCGAGTGGAATAAAGATCAGTCATGGTAACCTTCTTGAACAATATTAATCGAGAAGTGGTCTAAGAAGGCCTGGGCTACTTGATTGAAATGAGTAGATGGAATGTCTTGGTAGCCCACTATACCAGTCTAATGTAGGTCCTGTCAGGGACATTGGGAAAGTCCTCAAAAGTAAAGCATCATCATGGGCAATCAGGTAACACCCATGTTTAAAGGACCACAAATGTTGTTGTGGATCCTCTTTGCTATTGAAGCAGTTGAATTTTGGCATTTCCCAATGTATGGGGTATGGTCGAATAGGAATGGACGGGTGAATAGGCTCATTACAAATTTCATCATAGGTGAGGGAATTACATGAGTTGGAAACGATGCTTCTAGTGTCTGCATATTTTCCATCATCAACTTGATGAGGTCATTGGTAGGTTGTGATGGAGAGACACCTCATGTGGCATAAGGGGGTGGATATTGAACCTGATAGGGAGGTTGAGAATAGGGTACCGACATAGAAGGCACATATCTAGAATGGGTGACAGATGAGATAGGGGGTGGTTGATAGTATGTGTATGTAGGTGGGACGGTCGTGGTGACTCTAGTAGCGATTGGGGTAGTGTTTGTGGGATGGAGAGGACAAGATTCTGGAATGGAGTAGGGGTCACTGACACCATGGGTGGTTGGGTTGCAATGGGTATTTGTGAGACAATGGGTGTGGATTGGGCTATGGTATGGGTGGTTGACAAGGGGACAATAGATATGACAGGTGTGAGCAATACTACAGATGCAGCGGTCATGGTAGGTATGGGTCCTAGCTGTGAAACTACTGGGGGTGAAGCAGGTGAGGGTAACGTTGCATTATTAGGGGCCAATGCAGAAGCAGGAATAAGGGAAAGAGAGATGGATACAAGCATGTCGTATATCAACTGACCTGAGGAGTCTCGAGGTGGAAGAGTGGGAAAGGTAGAACTGTAAGGCCGTGGGATTATGGTCAAGGAGTCATGCAAATTCTTCGTCACCTACAGCAATGGTGATAGGCTGAGTAGGATCCATGGGTGATAGGACAGAGGGCGGTGAAGGACTAGGTGGGAGTGGTTGATGAACTAACGTGTGGAATATGAGGGAATTAGTCTGGCTGTGAGTTCAGCACCATGTGAACAAGTGCTGACCTGGTAAGACTGTATTCTGTAGATGACACAAAAGTAACGAGACAGAAAAGAATGAAGAAAATAGGTGTTCTATAGGTAGATTTGGGTAATATATCAGTTGATGTTCAATACAGGATAACCAATGCCAGTTAAGGTTGACTGATGCCGGTTAAGGGGTAACCGAGGTCAGTTACTGTGAAACAGGAACAATTTTATCAAATGAAGCAAAGATTGTTGACAGTTGGATGAACAAGATGAATGATGACTGTTGACCAGAGTAGAGAGAGTACAGGGACTCACAGGAACTCTGACAGTAAAGAAAATGAAATAAGGGCTCTTTTAGGTAATTTAACCCAAAAGAACAGCAAACCGATGTTGGTTAAGATAAAACCGATGCCGGTCAGGGGTAACCGATGTCAGTTACTGTGAAAACTGGAAAGATGTAGAAATATGGATTGTTATGATTTTTTAATGAGATAAACAACCAACCCAGAGGTCTGGGGATGATGCAATGAAGTCCTAACACACTCAGAGGAAGTTAGAATACTCCAACTGTGATTGTGGAGTGTGTAAGGCAATAGAATAAAAAAATGGAGAAGCATATCCTCACACCTCAAAATGCACGTCAATCAAACACTAAAAACATGTTCCTAACAAGTGATTTTTAATGTATTGATCTTATGCTATTTATAAGACTGACTCATGAATTTTAGAATAGATTTTTTGGTGAGGAAGGCTTCCTACGAAGAAAGATATCTAAAAGGAGAGGTTTCAGGTATGTTATGGCGGGGGCAGGACGTCCTTTGAGATGATGACTCGACAGAGGCAATGAGATGGGGAGTACCTACCAATCAGATCGTGTGATCATGGACAAATGTTCTCAGGTAAGATGTTGTTTAAGAAAGATGTTTATATTTCAAATTTTGTGCAAGTTTGGTAAGACAGAGAGAGAGAGAGAGAGAGAGAGAATGTGCTTTCTACAATTCTTTGTGTCAACCATCAGCTGGCATGACTTCCAGCATATAGGTTGCCCTCATTTTAATGTGAGCTAAATGTAGAAAATTAGAATGTAATGCAACCAATTTTAAGCCCAAATCGAAAGATTATGTTTGATGACACAAATGGTGAATAGGAGAGTGTATGCTCTTTCACTAAATGCAAGAAGAATGGTTCTTTTTAAATGCACCAAAAGAAAATGTATCCTTTAGAGCAATTAGAAAGAAGAGAAGATTACCAGGGAAGAAGATTAATGTGTAAGATTTTTGAAGGGAAAAAACACACAACCTTTTCCTAGGAATGAAGAAAATGCAATAGAACCCCTGATGGGTCCCACTGGGCGTGCCAAAATGTTTCACCATTTTCTTTACGTTTTCGAAATGATGAAACAGATAAGGGTAAGGGCAAGGAGGAATACCTGTTTATGGGATGGTAGATGGTTATTGCATGCGTTCTGACTTCTTGATCCAATGTCGATTTCAAGAACTTCCTTTTGGCTAGGAGGAACTACCTGTAATAGAAAATAAGACCACAAAAAGATAGTTAAATGATATATGACAGTGGACTGCCTAGCGTATGCTAGTTCAAGGAAGTGTGATACTTCCTAGATGGTTGTCAATCCACTATTTAAAACAATTTAATGCAAGAAATAAACAAATTCCTACTATAGTTGATATGATTTAGGTATCTCATTCAAGAACAATAAGAAAATATAATATAACAGGATAGGTTATAGTCAGATCTAAATAATAAGTAGATGTCGGGTTGTTGGAACTGGTCAGGGTCAGGTTCTGGGTTGTTTAGGTCAACTGGTGAGATGATTGTTGGGTATGTTCTTAGTCAAGGTATAAAACACAGAGACCGACGTTGGTCAGGTATGACCGATGCCGGTTTAGGTGGAACCGACGACGGTTGTGGATAACCAACGTCGGTATGGTCAAGGTGAAAGAAACTCGAATAGATCAACTAGCAGGGGTTGATCTGAGGTCAAATGAGGTTGGCAGAGGTGGATGAGAAGGTCTGTGGAGATCTCAAGTATGCTCAGAAACAGATATTAGGTCAGAATGGTGATTTTGTGGTGTGGGTAAGAAAAAACTTAACTATGCCGGTTGAGAAGCTAATGGGAGGAATGAACATGTATAAACTAATGACAAGAATGAAAAAAGTTAACTATTTGAAATAGAAAATGTTGGTAGAGATGTACTTACTATGATGCCAGGTTTTGATCAGAAGAATAGTGTTGGATATCATAACAGTGGCTCCTAGAATAATTTCATGAGTACAATGCTTCTAAAATCTATCCTGGTGATGGCTATGGATTTGGATGTGTGAAAGGATGCTTGTTCTGTTTACATACAGCTCTCTTCTCCTCTCCTCTTGCTCTCAGAATGTGCCAACCCAAAAACAAGGTTGTTTGGGTGAATAAATGGTAACCGATGATGGTTCGGAGTTGATCGGCATCAGTTTAGGTCTGACCGACGTCAGTTAAGGTGTGATTCCCTAGGTTTACTAAAATGGACAGATCTTTCTAATTTCTTTGGCCCAATTTGTGTGTTCTCGTAGATTAGAACGGAAACCTCCCTTTCTAATGAGTGGGAATGTGGTTAGAGAGATTTTAGGGATTGATTTTAGGGTTCAACCAAATCTTAGCTCATTAAGGCAAGTAAGACTTAGTTATTGTTAGTTATGGAAACATGCCAAGAATAAGTCTAGGGTGACTAGATGGTCTAGGATGAGAAGTGTCTAGGTGAGGTGGTAATTAGGTCAATTAATGTAATTAAATGATGAATATTGTGAGGATGGGTATTAATTTAATTTAATTAATTAAATTAATATTAATGTGGGGTGAAAGGGGCCATGGTTAAGTGAATATGTTTGCGTTAGTTATCTGACTAGGGATCAAGGGTAGTGTGACCCAATTTTGGTTTCTACATCACTCTCATCTAAGATATTATTCATTTTAGTAAGAAGAATATTATAGCATAAAATATAGTCACTGATTTGTTCATTATAACCTTGAAGACCTTCAAAAAATTGAGCATATGAAAATTTATCACCAATGTTGATAAAGAATTGTGCAAGAAACTGATTTTTCAAAGATATGAAATATCACATGGAATGTGTTGGTAGATCATATAACCATTGGAAAGTAATTTCCTTAAGAATATAGGGTAAAATCTTGGTGAGTAAGATGTTGTGAGAGGCAAAGTCAAGACAATCTGCATAGAATGATCTAAGGTGTTTTGTGGGGTCACTCTTGCCATCATAAATAGAATGATTAGGAGAAATAAAACCAAGAGGTAAGGGATATGAAGCCACATATAGGGAAAGAGGACTATGAAATAATTGAGTATGAACCATAGTATGAGAAGTAGTCGATGTACCTTGTTGTGATTATAATATTTCGGCTTGTAAAGTTTAAACAAGGGTTTCAAGGGCTTGTGCACTAGAAGAAGAAACATGGGAAGCATTATGATTGTAACTAGGAATAGTTTTAAATGTAGGAATATGCATAGAAACATTGTGCATCGAGGAACTTAGTGCCCCCATTATGGAAGGAATAGTTTTAGAGGTCTCTTTGTTAGATGTCCCAAAAAGGGATGTCTCATTAGCTTTCTAATCATGAACAAGCTTAGTAGCAAGAAAAATATGAATAATAGGTAAAATGTGATGAGGAGTTGTAAAACGTTGTGCACGAAAGTTAGAAACAAGATATGCTTGTCTCTTATCCATAGTGTTTCTCCTCATCATAGTTATAATCATAAGAATGTTAACTATCAGTTTCAATGTCATGCAATATTACCTCATTAGTAGGACCATAAATAGATGTATTGAGTGGGATATGTAATGGAGAATAATCCATGAGACTAAAATGTTTGTGAGTATGAGGAGAAAGATCAATATGCTCAATTAATTGTTTTTTAAGATTGTTGTAATGCCAAAAAGACATAAGAAAGAAGTATATACAAACTTAAAAGATTTAGACACTAATGCTAATAGAAGAAAATCAAGGAAAACCAGGGTTTGAGAAAAAATATTCAATTCAAGATTTGGGTTCACCAAAATGTTTACACCCTTTTAATGATTAATATCTTGTTATAAAATGCATAACAATAAAAAGGAATCTAAGGTTCATTAAAGGGGTTTATTATAACTAATTAACTTCCAACATTAATTGTACAACATCATAATAACACATTAATAATTTCAATTGGTAAGCTCAAGTACACAAGAAGAAGATACAATTAGATATACATGAGTGTACAAGAGAGTGTTACAAATAAATGTTTTATTACTTAGATGTGTAAGTAGTTGTAGTTTTTTGCATACATTTAATTATTTTTATGTGAGTTATAAAAACTAACTTTAACATAGTACTTTGTTGCACTATTGTATAACTTGAATCCTTTTATTTAGGATATGTACAAACCTACTTAAATGTACTATTTTTGACATAATTACTTGATTCATTGATTTAGTGTGTGCACAAATTTGACCAAATTTACATTTGGTATAAGAGTTGGTTATGCTCAATGGTAGAATATTGGTGTTAATTACATGGAGGGGAGCTCAAATTTTTTCATTACCCTGAATAACTATTTTATGTATTGTTAGAGTGTGTGGTAAGAATAGATTATTATTTCAATTGAATTAGATTAACACTTTATCTACCATGTTTCCCCAATCTATGTTGGTTTGGTTTATATATTTTGTTAATAATTGGAAGGTTAAGGTCATATGCTAGTCATACACCATGTAATTGGACTTCTCTACTAATTGTTTGTTAATCAAGATTGATCAAGATTGTTGTAAGTGGTGTTAGAACATGCATACAAGGTTTTGCTAAGATATTTGAAACTATTTTCTCAACACAAAACATTTTATACCCAAGGTCAACTTTGAATGGTGTACATTTTTCACATTTGTTGAGAATTAATATTATATTCTTTCTAGTTTGTTTCATTTCATCGAGTTTTGTTTGTGTTGGTTCACAATCAAATTTTCTACTAGTCCTAGCTATTTTCAACTTGTGTTTACAAATTTCCATGTGTACTACAAGAATTTTCAATGTGCATTCTTAACACCATTTACTTGAACACCCCATGGTCTTAAAATACATTTCCCTCATATTCTACAACAAAAGAGTGGAAGTTGGATTTTGGTAATTAAGATATTGGGAAGTCAATTGCACATTGTAGAATAAATGGTGATTTTGAATTTGTATTGTCTTCCCATTGTTTTCTTCGGACCAATGATTCAATATTTATTGGGCATCAAGAGAATTTTTAACATCCATAAATATCATATTTATGTTTTGGAAACATTTAGATGCTTAGGTTGTGTCAACCACATATGATATAGTATGATAGATTGTTTTGTTTGTTTTAATTAGTATTTTAACATGTTTTTGGAAGAAAGCATTATTATCAAATGATTTTATTTCGGTAACTGATAATGATATTGTGGATTTACATTACAGTTTTGGATTACTATTTATTTATGATGTTTTGGTTCATTTTAGTTTATTTGTTTATATTGAATAGCTGATGCATTGGGTATTTTTGTCTACATGTGTGCAAGTATTCTCTGAAATAAGAAAGGTTGTCGTCAAGGAGTGATGGGAAGATGCAGATAATGGGTACATATAGACAGGTGCCATGTGTGAATCATTACAAGTGAAATATTGTTAAAAATTGTAAGTGAAGCCATAGATTCCCTTCTTATATGATTCAATCTTGTTTTTATATGTGTCATCGTGTGTGATGGGTTAGTTGGTTGCATTACAATGATGAGATTGAATTATGCCCTGTCATAGTTGTAATAAGCGCGATGTCGCTAAATGTGTTACCAAATCATTGCATTGTCACTCTGCGACAGTGGATCACTTGAACTTAATCATTATGGTATACATCATTTATTATGTTTGTGATAACATTATTATGATAAATAATGGGAAATATAATAATAACGACATTATTATTATAAATAAATAAAATAAAAATATTTGTAATAAAAATGATTTTGGGATTATATCCCTTATGACATTTGGTCGAGTTTATAATTAACCCATATGCATTATTTTATCTGAGTTACTTTGACAAGAATTTGCATTGGAAACCAACCATTTCATTGAGTTACTTATTGAAACACTGAGTTAAACTAAGCTCGCCGAGCTGCATTGCATAACAAACTGATAACCAACTTGTTGGGCTAACAAGATTGATTTCATAGGAAAGTATAAATATTAACATGAAAACCTATAAAGTGTTTATATGTCTAACCTACATTGAATGTGGGAATAAATGTTCCTAAATAATATAATCACAATTCCTCGATTTGGCTTCTCCTCCCAAACCATTTAAGCGTAATATTGAGCTTGCCGAGTTTAAGTAGCCATGACTCTATCACATGTTCAAACACATTTTATATTTATACACCTATGGTGCCAACAACATGTAACATGCAGGATTCAAAAATCATACAAAAATTAAACAAAAATCCTCTTCACTTCATTAATTACCAACCCTACGATTACTCTCTATAACTATTCATGTCTCCACCACAAATATTTATTCCCTTCTTGCACAGTCGTCTCTACAACTGGACTCGTATATGCATAATATGGAAAGGGTGTTCAATGAGATCAAGTGGTGGGCATTAAAACTATAGAGCATGCTATCTAAATTGCATGGAGCGGTAAAGTAAATCAATTGCATGATAAGATAATTGTTCAAGGAAGTTTGTAAAAATTTAAGGTGGGTTATCATGGGAAAAATACACTTAAAATAGTGAGACAATATTAAACTATAGGAAAATTTTATAATATTTTGAACTGATTGACATTCTAAACTAAAGAAGGGAGAATCTCATTTTTAATAAAGAGACTTACATATTAATTTAAATGAGTTGAATTTTGGAGAATTTGAAGTTTCATTTATAGACACAAACACAAGTGCTATTAAAACAAAGCCACATTTTAAAATTAAAAGGAGAGGAAGTTTATTTAAAATGAGAGCATAAATATATAAATGCATAGTATTAAATAGAGTTAACTTAAACTGCTCTCTCCTCTTCCCACATTACTGAGTTTGTATGGGAAGAGGAGAGAGGGGTTTAAGAAGGGGATGTTCTATATTAGTAAAATTATGTTGTAATTATAAAAGGTGGAGTTTGTTTTTAGAAAAGAAAAATGAGGAAATGTGATATATTCAAAAACATAAAAGAAGAAGAGTTATCATGGAGAAAGGAAAGTTAAACTGGGAATTTTTCTAGCATTAGAGAATTTAAATTGATTGCATGATAACTAAAATATAGGTACATTAATATATACTTTACATAAAATGATTGAAACATTGGAAATTCCAAATTAAAAATTGAGAGTTTCATCGTTTAAAATGGACACTATAATTAATCAAGGAGCTAGGCGTCTTTGAGAATAATAAGAAATTATAAAAATTTAGAAAGAAGTTGGCATATTTATGCAATGGCGGCATAATCCCAGATTTAGAAAAAGGAGGAGAATAGTTTAAACTCCACATAGATTTTATAATAAAAGAACACAATATTGAAAAAAAAAACTTGTAGGAGCGGATTTGAGAATATACCTAGATTTTTCATACGCCTCACACATAGGGAGTTGGTATTATTAAAAAGGAGATTGGTTTGAAGTAAAAGGGAGGATGTCTTTTATTATATAAAACAAGATATATACATACAAAAATATTAAAGGAAGGAGAAAGTCATTTTGAATAGATCCAGGTTCTCTTTCTTTTCATATTTATTATGACTAAATAAATACAATTCTTTGAAATTTTGTGTGATATATTGGAATGGATAATGCATTATACTACGGCTAGGGGTCTCATGTTCAACTTGTGGCCGTACTCTTTTGTTATGAGTTGAGAATATTGAATCACATCTTGAAAACTAGACACCAAAACCAAATTATGCCTAATATCCTGGTGGATTTATTTAAATTTCATGCTTAGACACAAACTGAAAAATCACTTCAAACTTGATTTTCAAATCCATATTTCTCCTAGTAAGAAATTTAGATGGAGCTAAAATTTGTACAGCTTATTCAATACATAATTGTTTACAAACCCTTTAAATTTTATTTAAACCCAGTTAACAGAATCTAAGTTACAACTATTTTTTTTGTCTGATTTTTCTCTAATACGAGTTAGATTCCATATTCTTTTTCTGTAGTTTTTTGCATATAGATGAATAGAAGAATGCAATTAAATATCATTATTTCATTAAGGGATATTATCCATGATGTTGAGTTATATGGAAGGTGTGGATTACAACTATATTACGAAGATTGTCAGAATTAAATGTGGTGGATAACCTTGAGCCCCGCATAAAACTTAAACCTCCTTTCGCGCTCACCCAACCACCTTCTGACAGAGCTTTATTATTTTGACCATTGTATTTTTTCCATTGAATGTTTAAACCCCCGCCTATCCACTTTCCACATGGCGCCTTTCTATGTTCGTTCCCCTATTCTGCATGTTATTATGTGTGGCAATATATATTATTTTGGGGTCTAGTTTTAATTGTTGGTCGTGGAATATATATATATATATATATATATATATATATATATATATATATATATATATATATATATATATATTTGGGTATAGTTTATGCAGCAAGAAAAAGTACATATGTTTATATATACGGTAATGTTTTAAACAAAAAAAGGGGGGATATATGTATGTGCAACAACATAATAAAAATAGATAGAGATTCGCATCTCAGAGTATAGAGAGAGAGAGAGGGTGATATAGAAAAAGAAGGAAATTTATGCAGTAGCACAGTGAAAAAGAAAATGGAGAATACATAAAAGGGGAATATTTTGCAAATAGAAATGTGCAGCAACACAGAGAAATTTTTGTAAGAAATAGAAAAAAGAAATTGGACAGAAGAAGAGAAACAAAAGGAAAACAGAGCAGCAATTCTATGATTGTATGAAGTTTTTGAATATATATATTGTGTATTATTTGTGTTTTTAGTTGTGTTTTCCCCTGTGTTGGTTGCAGTTGGCACTAATTTTTGCCAACAATTTAGTATCAGAGTAAACAAAAGCTCATTAGCAAAGTGGGTTTGAGTTTTTATTTTATGGGTTCAGTTGTAATGGCTTCCAGTAGCAACAACTCTTGGCAACAATCCACAATATTTGATGGGAATGACTATGACATTTGGTGCATTAAAATGAAGACATTGTTTTCTTCTCAAGAGTTATGAGAACTAGTTGAAGGTGGATATGTAGAGGTAGCAAACCAAGATTCTTTCAATGCACTGACACAAGAACAAAAGAATGCTTTGAAGGAAAATAGAAGAAAGAATACAAAAGATTTAAGTTGCATCTAGAATGCAGTTACTGATTTAGTTTTCCCAAGGATAACAACAACTATAAACTCCAAACAAGCATGGGATACCCTGCAGAATACTTATCAAGGAAGTGACAAGGTGAAGGTAGTCAGACTACATATGTTGATGAGAGAATTTGAGACTCTTCTCATGAAAGACTCAGATTCTATAAATGAATTATTTATAAGGATTATGACCATTTTCAATCAGATGAGGGCAAATGGAAATGTGGTTGAAGAGCATAGGATCATAAATAAGGTATTGAGAATCCTTCTAGTTAGATTTAACCAAGTTGTGGTAGCCATAGAAGATTCTAAGGACTTAAAACAAATGATTGTTGATGAATTAATGAGTTATGTACAAACCCATGAACAGAGGATGAGTAGATCAACCAGCTCCTCTAATGAACAAGCGTTCAAAACAAATACAAATTCTAGAGGTATGAGGAGAGGATCATACAACATAGGAAGAGGAAGATTTAGCAACCAGAAAGAAGGTGGAAGTAACAACCACTAACAAGAACCACATGCAAGAGGGAGAGGTAGAGGAAGGAGCAATAGTACTTCTAGAGGTGGTTCTACACAAAGGTATGATAAATCAAATGTGCAATGTTATTACTGTAAAAAAAATTGGGTATTATAATAGTGAATGCCAAAAGAAAATATGATTTGAGAAATCATAATCATAATGCAAGCTTCTCTAATGCAAAAGAATTTGAACCTGAGAAGAATGAAAAGAATGGAAAATTTTTTCCAACTTGTAATGTAGTTGAGCAAGGAAACAAGCAAGTATGGTACTTGGATCATGCTTGCAGTAACCACATGTGTGGAAATAAGTAGATGTTTAATAATATAGATGATGCAATTAGATATGAAGTGAATATGAGAATAAATTAAAAGGTTCATGTGATGGGTAAAGGCATTGTATCCATTCTCACCAAGCAAGGAGATAAGATGCAAATTCATGATGTCTTTTATGTCCCAGGATTGAAGTATAATCTTCTAAGTATTGGAAAACTTGTCCAAAATGGATATAAGGCGAGGTTTAAAAATAGAGAATGCAGTATCTAATATAAATGTGGAAGAAATAAGATTATTGTAGTTGTGCAGATGACACAAAATAGAATGTTTCCTTTGAGGATGCAGAGTGTAGCAACTGGCGCAACAACATTTAAAATAATAGCCATTGATCAATCCACTCTATGGCATCTCAGGTATGGGAAATTGATTTTCGGTGGATTGAATGTTTTTTATAAAAATAAAATGGTTAAAATATTGTCTCCTATTTAACAAGCAGACAAGGTTTGTGAGGCATGTATATTGGGGAAGAAACATAGAAATTTTTTTCCCTCAGGTAAATCATGGAGAGCAAGCTCACCTCTTAAGCTAATACATTTAGACTTCTGTGGTCCCATGAAGACTCCCTCCTTGTCTAAAAATGTATATTTTCTTACTTTCATTGATGACTTTAGTAGAAGGACATGGATTTATTTCTTGTAAAACAAATCAGAAACATTTGAGGTATTCAAATAGTTCAAGGCCATGGTTGAGAAGCATACTATATATTATATAAAGACATTGAGAACTGATAGAGGGGGACAATATATATCAAATGAGTTTCTAAACATTTGTAAAGAGCACGGGATCAATAAACAATTCACAGTAAGGTATACACCTCAGCAAAATGGTGTAGCAGAGAGAAAGAATAGAACCATTCAATAAATGGCAAGAAGCATGCTAAGAGCAAGAAGATTGTCCAATGATTTCTGGTTGGAAGTAGTTGGGACAGCAGTATATTTGCTAAATAAATGTCCTACAAAGAGTGTGAGGAAAAAAATACCTCAAGAATCATGGAGTGGAAGAAACCCAAGTATTGATCACTTGCGATTTTTTGGATGTGTGGCAAAGAAGATCAAAATGGGATAACAAAGGAGAGAAGTGATTTTTTATTAGATATAGTGAGCATTCTAAATCTTACAGATTGTATAATCCAATCGCAAAGGAACTCATAATCAGCTGAGATGTTCAATTCATTGAGGAAACATCTTGGGAAGATACAAAAGTAGTGGAGCAGCCACAAACAAATGTAAATGCACCTATCATTATGCCTGAACCAGCAGAAGGAAGAGCAAACAATGTACCTAGTTGGACACCTATTTCACAAAGGGGTGAATCTTAAAATGGCAGTAACCAACAAAGCAGACAAGGACTAGCAAATGAAGCATCTTCATCATCGTTAGATTCATTGCAACATCAAAGAAGAATGAATAATGTATAAGAGATATATGATCAGTTAAGGTATGAATAAAATGAAGATGAAATGATTAATTTTTCTTTATTTTCGAGAGTTGATCCTATTTCTTATGAAGAAGCAATTAAAGAAAATAAATGGTGTGAAGAATTGGACGAAGAAATGCTTGTAATAGAGAAGATGGAACATGGGAGTTATTAGATATTCCATTAGGAAAATAAATTATTGGATTCAAGTGGGTTTATAAAACCAAAACTACTCCTGAAGGAAAAATTGAAAGACATACTTGGAAAGATTAGCTGTCAAAGGCTACAAAGAAAATTGTGGATGTGATTATAATGATACATTTTCTCTAGTAACAAGGTTAGAAACTGTGATTAAAATTATTTCTATAGCTTCTAATCACAAATGGATGTTAAATCATCTTTTCTAAATGGAGTGCTAGAAGAAGAAGTGTATGTGGGCCATCCACCTGATTATGAAATCCCAGGGCATGAAAGAAAATTCTACAAGCTAAAAAGAGCTTTGTATGGACTCAAACAAGCACCAAGTGTTTGGATACCAGGATAGATTCCTATTTGACATGTAATGGATTTAGCAAAATTAGTAGTGATCCCACACTCTACATCAAAGAAAACAATGGTGAGATTTTAATTGTTGTTTTGTATGTAGATGATCTAATTTTTACTGGAAATTCAGACAAAGAAATTGATCAATTTAAATAAGCCATGAAGAAAGAGTTTGAAATGACTGATTTGGGGCTTTTAAAATATTTTCTTGGCATTGAGTTCAATCAAACAGAGCATGGCATATTTGTTTCTCAAGAAAAATATGCAAAGGAAATCTTGCAAAGATTTATAATGTTGGATTACAAACCAACATTTACACCAACTAAATAAGTCTGAAATCCACAAAAGATGATTACAGCAGAAATGTGGATCCTACAAGGTACAAAATCATGGTAGGAAGCTTGATGTATTTAACTGCAACTAGACCAGACATTATGTATGTAGTTATCTTAATTTTGAGATTTATAGAGACACCAAAAAAGTCTCATAAGCAAGTAGGAAAATGAATACTAAGGTATGTGAATGGAACAAAGACTTTTGGAATTCTATATACAACTAATAATGATTTTCAATTAGTTGGCTATACAAACAATGATTGGGCTGGAATTCTAGATGATGGGAAGAATACATCTGGCTATGTGTTCAATGTTGGATCAGGATCTATATCATGGGTTTCAAAGAAACAATCCATAGTTTCTTTGTCTATTGTTGAAACTGAGTATATTGCAACAAACTCAGTCTTTTGTCAAATGATTTGGTTAAAAGTAATCCTCTCAAATTTGTAAGAAAAGCAATAAGGAGGCTCTGGTATTTATTGTGTCAATATGTCATCTATAGCATTGTATAAAAATCCAATTTTTCATGGTAGAAGCAAGCATATAGCTATCAGATATCAGATATCACTTTTGTGCTCATGTATAATTAACTAAGCTATAAATTGAAACTGTATCTACATATCTTCAAAAGAAAATTCTAATTAAACAATGAACCATCAAGATAAGATCTTAAAGTAAATGTTTCTTTAATGCATAAATGTAATTACATGCTAAGTTATTTCCTACTCTCTATGATTGCTAACTTAAACTATGAACCTATGAAGAACATAAGAAATCAAAGTGGATTGTTACTTAATCTCAAGGATTGAGAATGGAATCTCACCAAGAATGGATACAAGACCATTTTGGATCTTCTCATATTACTCAATTTTGAGGGAAAGAATGCAAGATGGAGAAGCTATTTCCAACAATAGAGAATGGCTCAAGATCAAAATGCTTATAGTTTTCACTATTCAAAGCATGGTGTAAAAAAAAAGGTAAGAAGGAGAGTTCTTTATATAGCTTTCCTGAATAGGCAATGCTAAGAAATTGATGAATGTGGGATAAAGGTTGTAGTCATTTTTTATACCCCTAGAATAATAGTCTAATCCCATGCACACTAGTCTATCACCCAGCGGGCGCTGGGTGCTCACCCGAGGCACGCGTAGGTGTTGAGCCCCTCCTTTATATGATTCTTGTGATAATACATCCTCAATGATAGATTTAGATGTAGGAAAGAAAGGAACCATGCATTTAAGATCTTAGGATGAGTTATCATATCATTGCATCCATTAAGATAACAAAAGAGAAGTATCAAATAGAATACATAATTAGTTCATAACACAAAGGAAATGCACCAGGGTTTATGCCCATGAACAACATATATTATTTAGAACATAACCTTATATTCATATTACTAAGTTGAATAACCACATTACATTCATTTAAGACCATAACAGACCAATATAACAATACAGATCAGAGTCATGCATCTATACCCTAATATATGCTTTCCACATTACAAAACTAGTTACAGACCCATCCCTCTATATATGTCATCACTCCTACAGTTCTCCTAATCCCAACCCAAAGGATCTTTCATTATTCCTACAGAGCTTTTCCTATCCAATGCTATCTCTCTCTCCCTCTCTATTTCTCTCTCTCTAGTCTTACTCGAGCATCTCTATATATATTAGTCTCCACTGCCATACCTTCCTGAGATAATAAATTGGTTTCCAAGTGTCCATGTGGTCCTCCAATGGATAATGTTTCCTTTGATCTGAGCTCTCCACTCTTTGCAATGATGTATTTTCTGGATCCTTCCATCGCATGCATGGAATATTCCATTATTGACCATGCAGCTACTAGGCTGGCACCTTATCCACTACGCATGTTAGGTGGGTCACACTTTTCTCATGTGCGGCCTAGAACACCAAATATGGCTAAGTCCTTAAACCTATCTTGTCTTATGCATGTGCACTGTGTGTTCTGTTAAACCCTGATATAACCCTACCCATGCACGCCTTCAACCAGTATGCCCTTCTTCAAATAGGTCCCGCACACCCAAGTGTCTTCTTGTACTTAACCAATATTCTGGGGCCCAACATCACCCCACACCAAGCCTATTCTCCATCCTCAGAAACACTCCTCTTCAACGAATAAAGAATGGAGGGCTCTGAATAGGGGGGAAAATAATGAAGGAATGAAGAATTGGGAGAAAGAAAGGGGAAAATGCAAGAGAAAAATGCTTATTTTTGAAGGAGAAGAGGGAAATCCTTCCCTATTTCTACCTCTATATTTTCCTAGGCATCAACCTTGCTCTACGGTTGCTGACATAGGTCTCCGACTAAGGTGCTCACCTCCTCAAAACTTAATTATTACCCTTTGGCACTCATTGTCTCAACAATACTCTCCAATTGCTTGCCTAAGTCATCAAGTGCATCCATCATGCGGGTGATCTGGGGGTATAACTCCTTTAGCCATATTTTGATCGAGCTCTCACAAGGTCTCGATACCTTCTCACTTCTTCTCTACCTTGGCCAGGATTTTATCTCTTTCTTCCTGTTTTCCTTATTATTTTCTTGAAACTCCTTGAGCTCCATTTCATGTGTGGTGACTAGGATGCTTACCACTCTATCTCTATCAGTGCAGTTGTCATATGCAGCTTCAACAACTTGTCCCGGTGGCCTTTACCTCTACAAGAGTTTGGTATATCGAGCAACGATCTTGACAACCTTCAGCTTCTCTTCTTTCTCTTGGCGCGTCAGTGCTTCTTCTGCAATCTCTAAGGCAAGTGGTCACCTTTCTATCGTAAGGATGCGAGTCAAATCCTCCAGGAACAATAAGGCTGATTCATATTTCTTCTCGGGTGGCGCTAGGTCAAAATGCTTCAAGACAATGACATCCGTAATCATCTTCACCTTCTTAGAGACTTTGCACACCTTAGCCTTCTCTTCCTTCAGTTCACACCTTAACTGCACACTGATAAGCTCTTCTTGCTTCAAGTATTTGTTCTTCTCAATGAGCTCCTCCTTTTTCTTTTCCAATTCCTCCTCCAGGAATCTCACTCTATCATTCCTTCTAAACAATCTGGCCTCAATCTCAACTGAAACTTTGTTGAGCGCATTGCAGACCTGCTCATCTGAAAATTGTTAAGCATTTACCAAGGGATTTACTCCTTTTGTCTCTGGCACCTTCATTAGTGCTCCCTAACTTACTTCAAACTCATTTTCATCCATGTGGGACTCAAACGCCCAAGATAGCATCTTTTGGGTCCATGGATATGCACCTTCTTCATCAAACGAGGTCATAGCTAGGAGTTGTTCTGTTGGTACGGTGCTTTAGAAGTGTGTGTAGCACCTTAGTTGGATCATTGATGTATCCCATTCCTTTCCCTTGTGCTACCACTATGCCCTTCCCACCTATTCAAGTAGCCTTTGGGAAGCTTACCGCCAAATTGGGATTCCCACCCATGCTGCCATATTCTTTCCCAACACTCTCTTCTTCTATTTCCTTCAAAATTTCATCTACGCTCCACTCCAAATCCTTCTCCACCAAATCCTTAATGATGCCTGCCACTTCTCTTTCCACAAATTTTTCCACTTGTTCCTTAGTGAGGCTTGGGGTTCTCTAATTTTTGGTGCTTACCTCTTCACTCACCCCCTTGCCTAGATCCTCTATTTCCTCCTCGTCTTTATTTTCTTCATCTTCCTCCTCGTCATTCTTATCTTCATCTTCCTCCTCCTCCGAGTCATGTATATCATATACTAGATGGTCTTGATCTCCTTCGGGATCTTCGTCATCCCTATCACTAATGTAGGCCTCTAGGCTCTCTGTTTCTTCTGAGTCTACCTTTTCTACCATCTTCTGCTTCTTCCTAACTGGTGATTCCAGTATAGGATATTCTTCCTTCTCTTTCTCCTTAATAGGAGACATGTCTTCCTTGGTGACTCTTCATGTGTGAGATGTCCTTCATGCTCTGGCACCTCTTCTTTCGGGGTCTTTTCCTTGACTGAGGACTTCTTCCTGCATGCATAAGTGCTAGGCTTAGCGACTGCTTCCGGAGCACCCATTGATTGTGTGGTTTGAACACTTGGTGCCTTCTTATCCTGCACCTATTCTCTTTCCCTCTTCTTGGCGCAAAATTTTCTGACCTATGGGGTCTTCTGGAATGGATACATCACTCTCTAGATAGGTTCCTTTCTCAAACTTAGGCCTTATGCACAGATATACCCTAGTTACAACCCTTCTAGTGATCGGAAATGTTATTGGCTTCATCATCTGTACTTCATGGGAGACATACTTCTCCATGTATGTGCGCTTCTTAGGGTATACGAGATTTCGGCACAGCTCGTGGTGGTCTTGGTCTACCTCACTAAGGTCAAACCTTAGCCTTTTGGCCTCCTTGAACTGGTTGACTTTTGCTTGGAAGTATTGCATGGTGAAGGAGAAGGGTAGCTTGCACCATGGGATCTTAGTCCCATTTGTCAATGTAAACCTACCAATGCAGAAATTTTGATATACTACAAACTCTTCCTCTCCATCCACGAGCATGATAAGGAAACTGCTTAGGGATCCTCCATTCTGCCCAATGAATAAATGTCCCATTTCTAATAATCACATTTTCTTGTACCATGCTTTTCTAGGTATGCCTTGTGGGAGACCATCATGGTTTCATAAGTATACTTCTTGAACATTTTTACGGGTGAGGGATTGTCTTCTGGATACTCTCAAACAAAAAAAAATTTGGCCCATCGGGAACTCCAATCTCCAAGAAGATGATGGTGAGGAGAATGTTTCCGAAAAGTATCTTTTCTCCTTCCTGCACACTACTTATGATCTCATCCACAATAAAGGTGGACAAGTTATAGATGGTCCCTTCTGAGATCTTCTGGCATACATTTAACCATGCCTTGTTTACTTGTGTCCATATTTCTTGATCATTAAGCTTGGTGACCAAGACGCGGCCATCCTCATAATAGGGTCTAGAATTTATGTGATGTCAAAGTACCACAAACCCTTTTTTTATTCATAAGCCTCCATAGTTTCCTTGATGGCCTTTTATCACTCAAATCGTCATCTATGGATTCCCCTTCACAATTCAGGCCAGTGAATTTGGATATCAACTGAGGTGTTATGTGCATCTTGTGGCCTACAAAGTAGAAATGGTCTTCATGTATGCACGTGACATCAACCATTGATATAGCCACTCAGGCTTGCCAAAGTAAGGAAACTCATACAGTTGCAATAGCCCTGCCTTTTCCAACTTTACTTTCACCTCGTCACTATATATTAGCATTCCATCTGGTGTCCTCTTGTTAGTTGGATGAACCAGCTCCAACGTCATTTATTTCTTTGTAGTGCTTGTGTGATGGTTGTAATCACTCATGGCCATTTGTCTCAAATGTGACACCCACTCTTTTCCCAGCAATACTCCATCTGGGTACTACATTCTACATACCATTCCTCATTGGAGCTAGCGATGGTAGTGGCTTGTTTTCCTTTTCCCTTGCCCTTTTGTTTCTTTGGTGAAATGGTCACCTTCTTTGGTGTCATTCTTCTTGTTGGTTAAAATTTAAAACTCCTTTCTCTTCTCTACTACTCTTCTCAAATCTAAGGCTTAACTCCATGCAAAGAAATCCTTCTCTTTCCATGCCCTAGCTACCAAACCCTAACTAGGAAAACCCTTCCACAAGACAGCACGTACTTCAAAAAAACTTTCCCCATGCCCATTTACTCCTTCCACTCTGGTTTGCAGATCCACCCTAGTCACACACTTAGATCTCTATGATTCTTCTTCCTTCGCAAAAATCTCTCTGGATGCCCTAGTTCACAAGAGTGCTTCAACTTCGTAATAGTAAGGTAAAATAATGACTTTCCTGACCTCATATTTATAGTTTTTTCTCCTCTCCAGCAATAAATGTTATACCACCTACCAATGTACTTATCATTAAATGCAGTCTTTTTCCACTAGGCCGACCTTAAGTTCCCTTACCCACGCACCCAATCTTGCGTGAAAAACCTTCTACAACCTTCTGTGCACAAAAATCCAATTTGACCGAAGACTCTTATGCACACATCTACATCACCAAAGGCACTTCTTTTGTCCTTTACCTAATTTTTTCCCTCACCTACCTCATGTTGTTCCTGCACTCTTCATTCTTTGTACGTGGTCTTTGTTACAACCTTCTTGACACCACAATTCATTATCCACTGTTTCCCCACACGCTTTCTCAATCTTACACACTTCCTTCTACTGGGCCACTCAAATTTTACTATTGGCTTATACTTTTACTTTGCACTACTCCACCCCACACTAAAACAGATGTGTGGTCCTCTACGCATACACAACTTTAGAAAATAATGTGGTTACCGGTGCACAAGGCGCAAAATAGAACAAAAAGAAAGGAACAAGCAACGAGAAAGGGAAACACAAGAAAAGAAAAAGCGTAAAGGGAAATCCTAAGCTAACTGGAAATACTATGCCTTATTTACAAACACCAAGAAGACTTATTTATAGTAGGGCTTCAACCTACTCCCATTGAAATGACCTGGTAATCTCATCCCATCTAGCGCTTGTAATTGGAAAGTGCCTGAATCAAGGATGTATGAGATGATGTAAGGTCCTAGCCAATGGAATTTTAACTTCCCCAGATGGCGCAAAAACTTGGAATCATATAACAACACCATCTTCCCAACCTCAAACTACTTGTTTTTTATATGATGACGATCATGCCATGCCTTTTGTCTTTCCTTTTCTGTCTTCTGACTCCATCTAGCAAGTGATCGCCTTTCATCTAACTGCATCAACTTATCAATCCTCTCTTCCAGCACTTGTTCATCATTCAACCCTTCTACGTGCGTTATATGCAGTGATGGTAACATGAATTCAACTAGTAAAATAGTTTCCACACCAAACACCAATTGAAATGGTGTGGCCTTGTTCAACCTCTTGTAGGTTGTCATGTATGCCCATAGAATGGCTGATACTTTTTCATCCCAATTTTTCCTTCTGATGTCATAGATCTTGGTCAATGTGTGACTTAGTATTTTGTTAAATGCCTCAACAGTTCCATTTTCACTTGAGGGTGATAAGGGGTAGTCTTGTGATGGGCCACCATAAATTTTGCTAACAAAATGTTGACTGTTTCATTCAGGAAATGTGTACCTCTATCACTTGTTAAGCTTAAAGGACAACCATACATGCTGATTATGTTCTCCCATAAAAATCTAGTAGTTTGTCACTGTAATGTAATCCTTCGTAGGCATTGCCTCTGCCCATCTTGTCAGGTAATCAGTGCAAGTAATGATATACTGTGAACCAGTCCTTTGCACGGTTGGCAAAATTGGCCCTACAAAGTTGATTACCCATTTTTCAAATGGTTCAGTGTTGGCTATTGGTCACAAGGGAATTTCATCCCTCTTTCCAGGTTTTCCAAGGCACTGGAAATGGTCACAGGCCTTCCAAAACTCAATACAATCCTGATAGATGGTTTCCCACCAAAGCCCTACCATTAGAATCTTCCACGTGGTAGCATTTCCTGCATAGTGTCCTCCTGCAATCCCACCATGTGCTTCCTCCATAATTTCCACACACTCATGTTCTAATATGCATCACTGTAGAACCTCATCACATCCTAACTTATATAGATCCCCACTAATCAACATGTAGGGTGCGGCGTGTATTGCCAACTATTTTCTCTCCAAAGCCTTCATCTCATTTGGTGCCACACTAGTTTTCAAGAATACAAAAATATCTTCCAATTCCAAGGGCATGCACCGTAACCTAAACAGTTGTGTATCCACCATGGTATCCTCAATGCTTTGCGTGTCCTCCCCTGAAGTCAATCCTTGATAAGTGGTCAGGTCCTGAATTGCTCTTCCCTAGTTTTACAACCACTATGAACTCAAACTCTTGGAATAATAGGACCCAATGGCATATGCACCCTTGACAAAATGGGCTTGTTCACAAAGTATTTCAACACCATGTGGTCTGTATAGAATATAAAGGGTGTTGCCAACAAGTACTTGTCTAAACTTATGCAATGCATAGATCATTGACAGTGCCTCATGCTCAGTAGTTGTGTAATTATGCTCTACTTTTGTCAACTTCCTACTTGCAAAACACAAGGGGTGATCAACAATCCCCTCACTAGGCTATGTGCTAGTACTACTCCCATGGTTGTTCCTGAGGCATCAACATGTACATGGAAAGGCTTATCCCAAGAAGGAAAATGTAGTATGGGTGTAGTGACAAGTCTATCCTTCAAAGTGTCAAATGCCTTCTTGTGCACCTCTCCCCAATGGAAGGCACTCTTGTGCTTTAGATAATTCCTCCAAGGGCACAGAAATCTTGGCATACCCTTTGATGAATTTCCTATAGTACCCTGTATGCCCAAGGAATCCGTGCACTGTGCTTTGACTAGTAGGCTCCCCCAATCCCACAATAACTGCAACTTTGGTGGGATCCACTAGTAAGCCTTCCTTACATATAATATGTCCTAACAGGTTCCAAATGGAGTAGAAAGACACATTTCTTAATGTTGAGGGATATCCTCAATTTCTAACATCTCTCAAACATCAGCCTCAAATTGTCACAATGGTCTTTTACCAGCCCATACACAGTCTAGTCATCTAGGTAAACTTGAAGAAATTTATGGATGAAGTCCTGAAATGCTTGTACCATGATGTGAGAACACAATAGGTGCATTCTTCAATCCAAAAGGCATAACCATGTAGGAAAAACTTCCCCATTCAGTGGTGAAAGTTGTCTTTCTCTAGTCTTCCTTTGTAATCCTGACTTAGTGATACCTTGAGAACCCATCTATGAAAGAGTAGACCTCGTGCCTGAATACTCCCTCCATAATTTCTTCAGTAAAGGGGGTTGGGAAAGGATCGATGACACATACTACATTCAGGTCCATGTAGTCAACAAAGATCCTTATTCTTCCATCCTTCTTGATACTGATGACCATTGGGCTTATCCATTCTGATTCCTCCACAACCTCAATGATACCAGATGCTATCATCTTGTCTATTTCTTCCTTGACCCGTACACACAAATTTGGATTCATCTGATAAGGCCTCTTCCGGATCGAGTGCACACCTTCCTTCAACTTGATCTTCATCTCCCCCAAGGAATGGTGGGCACCTTTGAGTTCATGGTACCCGCGAGGGAAAAAATCCTGGAACTTGCACAACAAATCAATGACCTTTGAAACTTCTTTTTCCAACCAATAGTCCCCAATGATAGCTTCCTTAGGTTTTGTCTTTGTCCCAATGTTAACCTTCTTTGTTTTCAAGGGCTCATGGTAGGTGCATGCTTGCTCATCAGTGTTATCTATGACTTCGTGCGTACCTTCAGAATGGTTAGCATCCAAACTTTCCATTTCCTCACCATCTACTACATAGACCATTTTTCCTTTTTCCTTTTCAATGCACACGCACTCAAGCTGTATTTCTTTTTGATTATTCTTCATTGAGATGCGTCTCCAAATAAGGCTCACCCACCAACTCCAGTAGCCTATCTTCTACCATAGCACTATCTCCCATTGTAAGGCACTTGACACTTACAACACCTTATCCACTGATGGCTTGGTACTCTTATACTCAAAAGCTTGAATGAGATCAGTCGTTAACTCCTACCAATTCCCTGTCTGACGGCATGTCTCTGAGTGGATATACCATGCACACGCACAACCCTGTAAGGTGGAATATAACTTATGCACCCATAAAGAAGGTGGTAAATCTTTTGTGCCCTCCATCCAAGCCTTCTCACATGCTTGGATATGTAATGAGGTGGGATCCTTGCCATGGTAGTCTTGGATAACAGTGGGCACGTTGCTTCTGGAGAACCTTACAGAAAATGTGACTCTTACCTTGCACCATTCTAGGAGACTCTCATGATGAGTTTCCCACCAATGAACTACAATCCTGAGAAAGTTATAACTGAGCATACTTCTCCTTTCGCCCTCATTTTTCCATTGAGCCTCCATTTCTCGTAAGAAGTCATCAGAGATTTCTCCTCTAGAGTAGCTTGGTAGCTTCTTTCTTCCCAGGTGCTTGACTGAGCATGCCTTCTCCACCCTTGTTACAGATCCTCTCAACTGTCACCTAATCAACTCATAAGTCCCATGTGCCCAATTTTCACATGCTATGCTAGTTGTATCACTCACCAACTGAGCATCTTCAAATTAGATAACTCCCTCTGTGGGATGAATTATCTTAGGATCTCTGATGGAGCACACATAGATTCTGTCGAGGACTTCCTCTCCTAAGGGCTCAATATAGGGTGCTTGATTTCCCATCTGTTAAAGGGATAATCACCCTTTCTTCCTTGTTCTCAAAGCTAATATACCCCTTGTTAAACCGCAGGTCGAGCATTGTTCTTATAACACCAAGGGTTCTCAAGTAATGTTGGGAAATTATCCGCCTTAGCGAGTGCCAAGACTTCAAATTCCCTAGTGAACTTAGCCCCTTGAATAGTGATAACTGCATCTTTCAAGACTCCAATGGGCATTACCTTTTTCTTGTTTTCCATATACAACACATTCAAAGATGGTTGTAATGTGGGTCTTCCCATTTGATGCCATGCATCTAAGGTGAGAACATTGACCTCCACTCCTGTGTCGATGAGGATATTGCTCAGAAGCCATCCATCAACAACTACATTCAAAGTAATCTCCTTATCATAGTCAAGGTTGTGAGGAGGAAGGTTTGCATGCAAAAATTTTCTTTCATGCTCTACTCTGGCGTGTGGTACCTTCTCCCACAGCCATTCTCCTAGAAAGGGAATAATATTCTCTTGCCTTAACATCCTACATACTTCCTTCACTTCATCCAAGTCATCCTTTGGAGCCTCATACATTCTTCCTTTGCTCCAACTGCTTTGACTACTCCTTTAGATATTGGATTTCCCCTTGAAAACTCCGAATCACATCCATAGTCTCTTGATACACTTCCTTCTGATGAGTAGGGTCTAGATACTTCCCATGTACCACTTCTTCCCTAACAACCAGTTTCTGTCTTGGCATCTCCCTTACATGCATAGCCTCTACTTCACATTGTTACTAGTACAGGTTCTAATCTGACTCACGCGTCACTCTTGGCATCAACTGTGGGTCAACCTTCTTTATACTCACCATCCCAGCGCCTTTGTCTTTCTGGTGTTGTTGGCTCATGTGTTCAAACAACTCATGGCACTCCTCGTACTTATGTTTTTTTCCGCACCATGAGCACTACAATAGGTCAAGGACACTCACACTTATAATGCTCTGTCGATCCATAGTTATAACAAGTTCCTTATGGGAACTCACTTCTTCCTCCGCCACATTTACTGCGACCACAAAATCCTCTACGAAAAACTTCTTCCACGTGCTCCTCCATCTGTGCACCCTTCATAATAGTGATCATCATCCTTAGAACTACTTGTAAGACTAGTCTGGCACACACCAAGATCAATAACATCATGAATCTAGTCAATCAGTCTGTAATCCTTGGTATCATGGGTCGTAGAGGTACAAATATTACAATAGCAAGAAACATTCTTGCGGATTTTGCATTATAGTAGAGGACACCTATTTGCATCATGATCCCCATGGAAAATTCATAGTCTACCATCATGGCACGTACCTACTTTCGAGGGAAACTATCCTTTATATGCCCTTTGACTTCACATTCTGTACACCAAATCCCACTACGAACCTCATATGTTGATTTTGCAAACAATTTCTCCAACTACTTGGCCATTGTAGCAATTTGAGCCTCCAAAAAAGGGCTAACACTGGTATCAATGCTCCTAATAGCCTCATCACGTAGGGAAGCCTCCAAGGCCTTGAGCGGGTCTGTGAAAGTCTTGTGCGATAGTGTCCTTATAAATGGTGTTATCAATCCTCCAATAAACCATTGAGCATGTTGAGAAGGGTGGATGTCATAGGATAGCTTTGACAAGAGATTCTTGAACCGAACGTCATACTCCCACACACTCTCTACCATTCCTTGATGGATCTCCTTCAGAGTGTTGATGCTCTTCTACTTGAATTCAGGGATATGGAATTCTGCTAAGAAGGCATTCTTTAATGCAGTGTAGTCTACCATCGTTTGATGGGGGTCATACTTCTGATACCAACTATGTGTGTGCCCTTGCAACATCATTGCAAACTGACTTGCCTTCCACTCCGAGGTAGTGATCCCTTTCATTTTCCATAGTGATTCACACTTGTGGACATGCTCTGCATCATCCTCAATACCCTTGTAGTCTAGTAAGTGTAAAGACATCTCAAAAAATACTTGTGGAGGTGGCTGTGGCCCTTGTCCTCTTGATCCAGAACCTTAATTCCCTCTGGTGTTTCCTCCTCCACCAGATCCACTGGATCCACCAGGTCTTGTTCCTCCTGACCCACTAGATCCTCCAGATAATTTCTATGTCAACCAGGTCCTCCAACACCTATACCACCTAGATCCATCTCCTATAGAAAAATGGTCTGAAGTGGTCGTGTTTAGTGTTCCCAATCATCCCACTGAACTGTGCACTGATGGTTTGTGATATTGTCTCACTATCAGTTGTATGTCCCGTGCCACTCCTAGATGTGATACCCAAACCTTGCGTATTTGTACCTTGTCTAAAAATTCCTCTAAATACTGGAATGGTTTGCGTAACCATGGATGTCCCAAATGAGAAATTATATCTCCTATGCACATATCAGTTACTCCCAGACTGATACAAACTGGGTTAGCAATACTTATCCCTTGATCTGGAAACCAATCACTAGGGGTTGGTCGCCAAGGTGGGTTCATATGCACACCAATGGCTCTCCTTTCTCCATGCGACGAACTCTCATCAAAAGCTGAAGGGGCTTCTCTCCCACACTTGCCAAGATGGGGTAACACAGACTACTCAAGTTCCACATCCTCTGTGTGAACCTCAACTCCTTCCCACAATGTCTACCTCCATAGATCCATCACACTTGTAACCTCACATTGTCTAACCATCTCTTTTTCATGAGCTTCACTATATTTGAGTCGTCTCTCTTCTCTTTCCCTTTCAGCCGTAATGTCCTCCATCTTGCTCCACCCTAGCTTCCTCACCCAATGCTCAAAAAATCTTAGCTGGCCATAGGAAATGGCTCTAAACTTAAGGTAATGATCATGATCTTCATAGCCAAAGGGACAACACGTAAAAATGATCCTCTGGGCTCCCTCAAAACTCAAACTCTGGAAACCTCTGGGAAAGAATACATAGAAATAGTATATTCTTAGAGTATAACTGGTCAGCACTCCTTTCCACCAGTGATCAATAAGCATGCATCCAAGTCAGATCTACATCCTAAAGCCTCTGGTAATCATCTTGGGTCCATATGCATGGTCTATAGTACCAGCTTGATCTAGATACATATGTTGAAATCCATTAATATAGTTCTACTAGAAAACATCAGAAGAATGTCTCATATAACTCATGGTATAGGTTCTCTTCTACCCATCCACGTGCATCAAACTTTGGTCTAGTGTTAAATATTTGAGAAAACTCATCCTTTGTGCTTTTGAACCATGCTTTAAAACTTTCCAAGGTCAAGCACTCTGGTCATCACACATCACAGAAACAAAAATGTATATCATTTCTCACAACTTCGAAAAGAGGTCTCAGCAACAGAACCAAGATGTAGTCATTTTTATACCCCTAGAACAACATTCTAATCCTATGCGCATCGGCCTATCACCCAGCGGGTGCTGGGTGCTCACCCAAGGCACATGTGGGCGTCGAGCCCCTCCTTTATATGATTCTTGTGAGAATACATCCTTAATGACAAATTTAGATGCATGAAAGAAAGGAACCATGAATTTAAGAGATTAGGATGAGTTATCATATAATTACATCCATTCTTATAACAAAATAGAAGTATCAAATAGAATACATAACTAGTTCATAAAACAAAGAAAATGCACTAGGGTTTATGCCCATGAAAAACATATATTTTTTAAAATAGAACCTTATATTCATATTACTGAGTTCAATAACCACATTACATTCATTAAGGCCATAACAGACCAATATAACAATGCAGATCAGAGTCATGCATCTGGAACCTAAGCTATGCTTTCCACATTACAAAACTAGTTACAGACCTATCCCTCTACATATGTCATCACTCCTACAGTTCTCCTAATCCTAACCCAAAGGATCATTCATTATTCCTGCAGAGCTTCACCTATCCAGTGTTATCTCTCTCTCCCTCTCTCTGTCTCTCTCTCTCTCTGATCCTACCCAAACATCTCTAGCATATATATATATAGTCTCCATCGCCAGGCCTTCCTGAGATAATGAATCGGTTGCCAAGTTTCCATATGCTCCTCCAATGGAGCATCCTTCCTTTTATCCGAGCTCTCCACTCTTTGTAATGATGTCTTTCTAGATCCTTCCATCTCATGCATGGAATATACCATTCTTGACCATGCAGCTTCAAGGATGGCACCTTATCCACTCCGCATGCTAGGTGGGTCATTTTTTTCTCGTGTGCGGCCTTGAACTCTGAATATGGCTAAGTCCCAAAACTTGTCTTGTCTTACGCAAGCGCATCGTATGTTCTACTAAATCCTACTAGAACCCTTCCCTGCGCGCCTTCAACCCATGCGCCCTTCTTCAAATAGGTCCCGTGTTCCCACACGCATTCTTTTACTTAGCCAATATTTTAGGGCCCAACAAAGGTAAAATAAGATTAAGAATGGATAAGGTTTCTTTATAAAAGTTCATCTTGATTTAGAAGAGCTTAATTTGTAATTAGTAAGTCATGGGAGTTGGGGGATATTTTAATTAATCAAAGGTGGTTAATTAATAGGTATAGGTAAGATTATAGAAGCTAATTAGAGGAAAATTAGTATGATTTTTGGGGTGTAAGAGAGGAATTTGATCTAATAAATAGTAATTTATTTATTTAGAGTTGTGAGTGTAATTAATTAATAATAATTAATCAGCCCAAGTAGAAGTGAATATTAATTAACAAAAGGTCGTTAATCGACATCCTTAATGATATGAAGACTAATTAATTAACGAAAGGTCGTTAATTGAGGAATATGAAGAGGAATGTTAGATATTTAGTGGGAAAATGCTAATTATTATAGAAATGATGAGAAAAAGGATAATTAGTGCAATCTTAACATTAAAGCCTGCGTAAGCAAATTGTAGGTCTCTACATTTGCCCCTCTTTAGGGTGGCGTAAGTGATGCCACTTAAAAGATAGTAGATAGGTAAAATTTTGAAGGGGTAGAAGAAAAATTAGTAGAAGTGAGATATGCCCGCTTGAGTGTCGATGGGGTGATCAAAGAAGGTGATCGACGATCAAAAAAGGTGAGAAAAATGGATAGAAGAATGGGTAGAAGTATGATGCCCCAGGTGACTCAAAAGGATAGTGTTGAGAAGGGAATGAGGTAGAGAAAAAATGAAGATGAAAAGATATGGATATAGCTATCATCTTTTTGATGTAAAAACCAACTTTATTTCATCGTTTTTCTTATGATCGATGTCATTGGTCCTTATTAAAAACAATGAACAGAAGTGTAGTATGACATGAAAATTCATATACGAACAAATGTCCATAGCTAAAAATACCAACTCCATGCAACATACAAAATGTAATGCAATATGAAAAATTAAAATATTCCTAACTCCCTGCAACATACATAATGAAATGCAATATGAGAAAGTAAACAATCTAACCTAACAAAGAAACATAATGCAATGTTTTTGTTATCAAGCTTTGATTTTGACCTATGCGAATTAACGACAATGGTTAAAACATGGTGCCCCAAGAAAATATACATGCAAGGGAATAACAGAGGAAACTTGGGTCCTATGAAAAGCAGTGCACTATGAAACAGTACCAAGCAACTCATTGTGCCCCAAAGTACAAACATAGTAAGCAAACCAACTTTGTTAATGGAGGTAAATCAAGATGATCCGCAACTCACGCACAAGAATAGGTGAGAACCAAAGAGTGATGTTGTGTAGGATGATTTTTACTATTTTTGATTTTTTAGAAAGATATTTGAATGTTTTTTATTTTTAAAGTTTTATGAAACTATGTACAGGAATACAAAGAAGCGTGGATTCCCCCAACGATAGATGGGATGTACAAGGGGAAAATACCACGTGTATGTGCAAGAAAGTGAAGATGTGAAAATGCCCCAGCAATTAGGTGGGAGTATTCAAAGGAGAACTCTTCACACGCTGAAGGGGTATCAAGACCAATATAAAATAGGTTCAATCATGAGGGAGCAAGGATGCCCACAACGTAAGCTAGACAATAAATACATGAGAGAAAGGAAGTAGAAAATTGTCTTATTAAAAGGGAAAAAAAATGTTTGCAAAGATGGAAAAGAGGACATCCTATACACATGGATGTTCTAAATGATTTTCGAAGAACAAAGGATGCTATGAAAATATTTTGAATGCGGTCAATGAAAAAGTGATTATCCCAAGACACAAATCATGAGACAAGACATGCGCTAAAGCAAGAGTTTGAACAAGGTCCGAAAATCAACACTTGGTAACATACTAATCATGTTTACTCATCGAGATCCTGTGTGTACATGTGGAAATTAATTACCTCTTGACAGGAAAGATTTGATAGACCGCAAGTGAAGACACTAACCAATGTGGAGGAATGATTTAGTTTGAAAGGTGATTTGTGAATGGATTATGGAAGGAGATCCGTATATTACTTTGTTGTAAGTCAGGCGTACATATCCCTAATGGAGATGCATTTGATTCTAATCACAACATTTCTCTACTGTCAGGAAAGCGCCCATAGCCCTTGTAGAGATTATTAGAAGTACCCCAAGAGAGAGTTATATATCAATTTGTTTTTTTCTTTTAGATTTTGCTTTTTGATTGATTGATTTTGATCCTTTTACTTTTTGAAAAACATATTTCAGCTCTCTTGTTTGACAAGGGGTTAAGAACCATTGATGGCTGGATAGAAGGATGTAGAAGTGATTGTGATGATGACATTGGCTAGTGTCAACAAATATGTCGAAAAATTCTTCCCAACGATTTTACTACATGTAGATAGTGATAGGATCTCTAAAAGGTCAATCATTCTTTAATTTACCAAGGTAATAAAAGAAAAAGGTCAAATGGATACCATAAATATAAATGCCATAAAATGTGTATGAAATAAGCTAACCAAAATATCATTGAAGGGATGAAAATGGCAGATGACTTGCAAAGGAATATGAAATAAAGGGAAGAAAGAACATCCATGTGTATGTAATACCTAATTATAATGTTTGATCTGTGTACCTTTGATTTTTAATGTTTTTCTCATTTTTGTATTTTTCATTTTTTTTATATATTTTTAGTATTTTGGGAGATTGGGACCAACCATGTCACTCTACGTGATAGGATCCAACAATGATGTTTGCAATTTCCTTGATAAGGGAGACTAAGCATGTTTGTTTATCAAGAGTGATATTATCCCTAATCTCGATGATCGTGGTGAGTTCAAGCTCAACAAATGACTATGATTTGTTTTGAAACATAGGTTTTGTATGTGGGAGCTTGAGTTCCCTATCCATAGGTTTTTTCACTTTGTGCCATACTTAATGGGTACATTGGTGTGCATTCTGGAATCATGTTTGATTTTTAATTTTATAATTGTTTGAGCTGTTAGGGGCTTTGGAGTTCTTCAGATTTTTCATCTCAGCTTGATTAATAACTTGTCTGGGTTTCTTATAATCTAATGTTTGACTTGTCTGATCCTGAGAAGTGGGAGAAGAATGTGGGTGTTTAGAATTGATGAGAGGAATGACGGTGGGATTTCCACAATCATTGATAGCATAATTTGATGGATGAAAAGGATATGGTCTAAGAATTGAAGAAGATGGGCTACTAGGAGGTGAGCCACAGATAGAAGATGGAAGGTTATTTAGATGTTGCCCCAATATAGAGTAAGAAGGACTACTAGGAGTCAGCCCAAGAATAGAAGATGAGGGGATACTCGGAGGTGTCCCATATATAGAAGACAAGGGGTTAGTTAGACATTGCCCCAGAATAGAAGGTAATGGGCTACCCAGTCAGGAGACCCACAAGTAGATGATGAAGGGCTATTTGGAGGTGCCCCATATATAAAAGAAGGATATGGGCTACTTGGCAATGACCTAAAGTGTAATTTTGATTGAGGAATTGTGATATAACAAAGAAAATTTGGGTGATGAGAAGATGGGCCATGGCTCAATACTAGACCCAGGTAGTTCATCACAGAATGAAGAATAGTGAGGATGAAAGAATAAAGGAGGATCAAGTTGCATGCTCTTAGGATCTTCCTCTATTTCTTGATAAAATGAATCAACCTTTTCCCCATAATACACAAATGCATCGAGGCCTAAAGAGAATCCTTGCTCATAATTTTTTAGAGGGATATCTTAGTGTGCCCCTAAAAATTTCATGATCGCCTCCATCGTTCTAGAATAAATTAATCGGTATGGGTTATTGATCAACCACAGGGGTTTTATTGGAAGAAAAAGGTCCAGCTGGTGTGAAAGACTTGGAAGATGTTTGATGATTATGATAAAATAGATAACTTATAGAGGAAGTAGACTTAGGGTTAGATGTCTTGTAAAACTTAGAAGATCAATATGGATTTACTTAGACTTGTTTTAGGCTATAGGTTTACTTGAATGAAAGACGATGTCATGGAGGAAGAATAGGAGGATTTCGTATCCAAAATTACGTAGATTATGACGTAAGATTCGACTTAAACAATTGAATAGAATGACTTTGAGTTGAAAAAATCTTCAAAGGAGGAAGGGTTCATTGAGGTGACTAACAAAAGAGGTCCTACAAAGAAGGGGAGTGACCGCAATTGAAGAATCACATTGGATGTTTTATAAAGAAGGTTTTGGGAAGAAGGGGAGGACCACAACTTAGGATTCAAATTGGATGAATAATAAAGGAGGTCCCGCGAAGAAAGGGGGGACTTAAGAAATACACTAGAAGTATGATGAAGGAGGTCCTACAAATAAGGGAAGGACCGTGACTTAGGATTTGAATTAGATGAATCTGAATAATAGTTTGGATCTAAATCATCAGAAGAATTAAGGAAATATTTGGATTGAAATCCTCAGAAGAAGAGGAAATGTTTGGATTAGAATCAGAAGAAGAGTAGGGGGATCCCAAATAATATTTTGGATCAGAATTTTCCAAACCATACCACCAAAAATGAGATGAAGGTGGGGAACGGGTTACCCTAATGGGTTCTCTAGCGCGAAGAACCAAACATGGTTTATTCATGATAGGAATCTTTTGATGTGAACACATAAATTTTGATTCTTTCTGGTCATACGTATAAGGAACCCTATGATAATCAGTCATGGTTGGAATTCACTAAGTCCAAATTCCTAGACCTAGATAGTGTGATTGAACTCCTTCAAATAGAAGGAAGTTCCATGTCAATTCGGGTAACATAATGGCAACCAACTAGGCATTTTACTAATCAGATAGGGGATGTATGAAATGCATTTTCCGAATTGTAGCTAAGGAAGTATGTACATGTGGGTAAGGACAGAAAATTAGGTTGTGTTCTAATAATTGGAGCCTTGGACAAGTTCTTGAGAAGCTCTATACTTACATGATTTCTTCAATGAAAGCTTCTTAAAGTTAACCTATTATTGTGTATACAAAGTCTTATATTAAAAATGTTCGAGTAATGCAATATTTATGCATTGATATGATTGATTCTTCTTAAATATGGTTACATGAATACTATTTAGGTATCAGAATGACCTTGTTCAAGTCTAGGAAAGGACAAGAGGATCATGAGGATGAAAAGGTCCCAAAGGATTTTCATAGAAGACGAGTATATATACAGATGGTTTATGAACACAAGTGAAAAATACATGCAAGGTCAGAAACACAATATGCCAATTTACAAGTTAAAGACCTCTTAATGCATGATTTGTGTCATGAAGGGTAAGGTTGATCATAAGACATTTATCAACAGGGGTAATATCACCACTTGTGCCAAGTTCTAATATTAACTAAGACGTAAGTCTCAAAATGAGGTTGATACGATTTCCAATATCAAGGTATAGTTTTAAAGGTTAATATCTCTATATGTCCAATTGAAGTGTCTTGTCTAAATAAAAATTCAATTACAAGTGGATGTTACAAGAAAGGGATTGAGAACACACAATACTCGTCATAAGCATATGTTAAACATACTTTACAGAAGAGTGCCAAGGTCCTTAGGGTCAGAATAATATTAATACGACATGCACAAAGGTAACATACAACACCTTTGGTAAATTGAAGTATTGTTTGAAAGAAAACCAAGGCTTGAGTCCTACGGTAAGGACATGTTTTAGGGATGCAGATAGAGTAACGTTTGTGATCTAGATATTTTGGTCAAGTGTGTTAAGAATAGGTCATGTAGACCTAAGTATCAAAATTGTTGTGAGTACAATACATTTGAAAGATTATATTTCAGAGTAGAACCAAAAGGTAGAAAGGAGACCTTACTAGGTGTAAATAACAAGCTCTGACGTGGGTAATTTAGTTCATAATGGATATACACAGTTTGATATGAGCTAAAAACATCCCATATATGCTTGCATACATGTTTATTATGCACACTTTGCAGGAATTCTATGGATGAGTTTAAGTGTGAACATAAGGGTTTAGAGGTGGTGACAGATGTCAACTAGCAATACATGTGTAGTCACTCTTAGGTTGATCAATAGACAGTGTAAACCCAAGGAAATTTCCATGCAATGTCAGTAAAAAACCAACCTATAGCAGTCAAAAGTGGAGGAATCACTTCGAAATAGTTTCGCCTCGCCTTAGGGAGAGTGAAATTCTATGCAAAAGTAACATGGTTGTCACACATTGGTTGATGAATTATGGCTTTTTATAGTGAGAAAATGGGTATTGATAAGGCTGTGGCTCCAGGAATACTTAATGGAAGCCATGAGTGGTTTGCTTATAACCCTTGATTGTCACTCATATATGCTAGATTTGGGAACTCGATTGACCAAGAGAGTTGCACTGAGAAAACTTGGGTAATAGAGTAAGCTAATCATTTTAAGTAAGTCATGTCTATTGAAAAGGAAGTTATAAAAGGTGCATGAGTGAGGTCGTTGGTGGACTCTCATCTAGGGTATTAGAGAACTATGAAGAGTCCTAGAAGCTAAATCTCATTAAGGTAAAACTTAGTCAGGTAACTGATCTGCGTATGCACTTCCAAGGTGGTCTACAAGAAGAGCCCTCTTACAAGGACTACTTTAGGGTTCCTTGTGTGTACCCTCATTCTTATATCTTAAAAGATTATGCTACAAAGGGGTTATGTCCAAGTTATGCAAATGTTGGCGTACCCTGATCCAAATTTACATAAGTATAAGAGTGTATGATATGTAGTGTGCTTTTAACTAAGTGCACACTTAAAGTGGTAAAGTTTGCTACACTATTCAGGAAGGCTACATCACATTGAGATAAGATAACATGTTGAGAATGCACATGCATTAGGGGGTTAACACGATGTACTTAGGTCATGCATTTACCAGTTTAATAGAACTCCAAGAAATATCACATTGGAGTGTTGATCACATAGGAATAAGAAAATGATGTTGACTTGGCATGATCACTCCAAGTCTATTTTGGGGAAAAGCATCATGACAGAATGAAGATTAATCCAACTAATATGTAATGGAAAGCTTTGACTATTAATAGGATTAAAGAAGAATATTACTTAGATAATCTGTTCATTCCCTTAAGCCAAATGTTTTGTAAAGCATGTATGTATAGTACATGTGGACCAATTTTTGGGCACACTTATTATTAGGAGAGTGCATGGGTTAGTGAAGGGAAAGTCCCCACCCATACTATCATATATATACTATGATATATATAGTGATATAGGATATATATAGTATAGTCCCACTGGGTGTGTGATATGTGCATCATGTATAATTTGCAATGCTAAGTTATAAATTTAAACTAACACCTACATAGTTTCAAAAGCAAATGTTAATTAAATCTATTATAGAACCATCAAGATAAGAGCTTAATGGAAAAACAACTTCTACAATGCATAAACATGATAATTCATTAAATGCCAAGCCATTTCCTACTCTTTGATGATTGCTTACCTAATGACTATGAACCTAATGAAGATCACCTAAGAAATAAAATTGAATTGTTACTTGATCCTCAAGAATTGAAGAATAGAATCTCACCAAGAAATGGACTATAAGGCCATTTTTTGGATCTTCCCATATGCTACTTCAATTTTGAGATGAATGTATGCAAGATGGAGAAGATATTTCCAACAATGGAGAATGGATAAAATCAAAATGATTATAGTTTTCACTAATGCAAATGCAGGTGTACAGAAGGAAAGGTAAGGAGGAGGGTTCTTTATATAGCTTTCCTGTAGTTTAGGCAAGCCTAGCAATTTGATGGATGTGGGATAAACCCCAAATAAGATCAGAAATGTATAAGGTTTCTTTATAATGCATGTAATATTAATTTAGAAGGATGTGTAATTTGTAATTGGTAAGTCATGGGAGTTGGGGAATGTTTGAATTAATCAAAGATGATTAATTAATAGGTAAGAGGTAAGATTATATAAGCTAATTAGAGGAAAAATAGTATGATTTGAGGGATGTAAGAGAGGAATTTGATCCAATAAATAGTGATTTATTGATTTAGAATAGTGAGCGTAATTAATTAACTCAAGTAGAAGCATATATTAATTAACGAAAGGTCGTTAATCCGAATCTTTAATGATAGGAAGGCTAATTAATTAACAAAAGTTTGTTAATTAACAAATATGAAGAGGAATGTTAGCTAATTAGTGGAAAAGCATTAATTATTATGGAAATGATGAGAAAGAGGATAATTAGTGCAATCTTAGCATTAAAGCTTACATAGGCAGATTTTAGGTGTCTATAACTTCATTCATGAATTGCTTGCGAAAGGATAAATTGAGCTAAAATTTGGCAGGTCAGAGTAACAGCTAGCTGACATTTTTACTAAAACTCTATCAATGGAAAGGTTTGAACATTTGAGGGAAAATATGGGCGTCATAAATGGACCACCTAGCTCCGGAGATTAATTTTTGTTTGGCTCAAGTTCAAGGGGGGGTGTCAGAATTAAATGTGGTGGATAACCTTAAGCCCTACGTAAAACTTAAACCTCCTTTCCTGCTCACCCAACACCTTCTGACAAAGCTTTATTATTTTGGTTTTTGTATTTTTTCCATTGAATGTTTAAAGCCGCACCTATCCACTTTCCACGTTGCGTCTTTCCGTGTGCCTTCCCCTATTCTCCTCCCCGCAGACGTGATACTCCCAGGCTAAATTGCAATGAATTAAAATTTTGGGTCCATGTCTTTTTAAAGTGGTATGTTATTATGTGTGGCAATATATATTATTTTCAGGTTGGTTTTAATTGTTGGTCATGGAATATTGTATATATATACACATATACACATATACACATATACATACATATACATATATACATATATATATATATATATATATATATATATATATATATATATATATATATGTATATATGTATATGTATATGTGTGTGTGTGTGTCTATATACATATATATATATATATGTTATGTATGTATGTATGTATGTATGTATGTATGTATGTATGCTGTATGTATATGTATGTATGTATGTATGTATTGGGTATAGTTTAATGTAGCAAGGAAAAGTATATATTTGTATATATACGGAAATGTTTTAAACAAAAAACGGTGGATATATATATGTGCAGCAGCATAATAAAAATAGATAGAGAGTTGCAACTCAAACTATACAAAGAGAGGGGGGGAATATAGAAAAATAAGGAAATTTGTGTAGTAGCACAATGAAGAAGAAAAGGGAGAATACAAAAAATAATAATATAAAAAAGGTGAATATTTTGTAAATAGAAATGTGCAACAGCACAAAGAAATTTTTGTAAGAAAAAAAGAAGAAGAAATTGGACACAATAAGAGAAACAAAAAGAAAACAGAGTAGCAGCTCTATGATTGTATGAAGTTTTCGAATTCATATTGTGTGTGTGTGTGTGTGTTATTTTTGTTTCTAGTTGTGTTTTCCCTTGTGTTGGTTGCAGTTGGCACTAAATTTTGCCAACAAATATTGAATGTAAAGTATGATACTTAAACTAAGAAATGAGCTATCAAATAATAAAGATTGATAATCATATCAGAAAATGAATATTACATGAACCATAAATACTTCATTAATGTATTTGGAATTATCATAAACCATAAGTAAGGGAACAATGGTTGTAAACTTATACAAATGATCATGACAATTAAACAGGGGTAATACAAACACATTAATGTAGAATGTAAAATATATACTGTAAACTTGTACGAAACCTTGAAATAGAGAAAATAATGCGATCATGTTTATATATGTCAAATTATATCTTAAGAGAATTATTTTTTTGGTAGATAAGAATTAATATTTAAAATGGTCAACATAACCAAGTGTAAGCATGATTTGGGTGAGAGGCATGAACCCCTAACCATGGCTTATAAAGGAGAATTATATGTTTTAAATCAGGATTAATAACATCATATTGATGAATAGAAATACTTTTCTCTACAAAATTAGAGATAGGAAAATGATAAGTTATCTTAATTGATTATCATATATATGGATGAAATGAAAATATATCAACCATATAAGGAAGTTATGTATGCCTCCCTAATTAAATTAAGATGATTTGAAACCATATAATGTTTCAAATATCATAGATGACATGTTCTATACTTGGAATATGACTGGAAAATAAAATATAGTTCTCATGGAAATATGAATTTGTATGCAACATGCATAATATTATGAATGAGACCAGTATTCATGGTTGGATGGCCTAATTGGAAAAAGATGTGAACCTACAAAGGATGGTTGGTTGGAAAGAACAATAAATTAGAGATTTTAAGGATAGGAATGTTGTTTAAAGAATTGAAGTGAAATTAAATGACCATGTATTTCAACGATACTTGTACCTCATTCAGATGAAATTAAAAAATTATAAATATTGATCAAGATATAGGAATATATAATTATTGTGAAACTAGGAATAACGATAATTATAAATTCTTGTATATTGTGATTTTCTTGATGGAAATCATATAGTTATGAAATGAAAATCCTTTGGAATTAGATTAAAATTAGCAAGATTTATAATCCAAAGGTCCCTTGATTAGTACCTAGCTCTAAAGAATGAGAAATGTATATCATAGCTTGATTCAATAGAACCTACAGTTTTGGAAATGTAATCCGCTATGTTATTTATGAAGTTGAGTAGAAATTGGAATCTACTTGGTTGATATGAACATGCATATGGCATGTTTTTTCTAGATCTTGCGAGGAGCAAATCTAGTGAATATATTTTATGAATGAAACGATGTTGTGGATTATGAATATGTTGATTGTGGACATATCAATGAATATCTTAAATATTGGATATGACTATGGCAAAAGGGGTTTAACATTTCTCGTAATCGTGATTCTCGTAATTGGTATGGGACAATTATGAGAGTTATTATTGCTTGATTGTTCCTTCTAGTTTGGATTAATATGATCATTATTAGACAATTTAAGACAAAATTAACATAATTATGAGGATTATGAGATGTGATGTTGAATTTATATTTATTTTTATCATTTATAAAGAATATATGAATTATAATTGAACCTTGAAACATGTATAGTTGGAAAATAAGTATATGAAGACTATTACAAACATTTATAGTCCCCTTGTATGTGATGGTAAATTTGGCGTAGGGTTCTTGCAATAATGGCTTCCTCAAGTGGTATGTGACACCTAAGAAGGTTTTGATTGCTTGTGTCCTATGAATGGTTTGGTTTGTATTATTTCAGGAATTACAAACTAGGATTGGGATCCCTACAACATTAATGAGAAAGGTGGCATGGGACATTCTGGAATGTTGGTGTTGATTGTGTTCTAGTTCTAGTTTTTCCAAATTGTTAACATGGAGATATATATGTCTTGTAGTGAAATTATCAATGGGAAAAGGCTTGTTAGAGAGATGTGTGTTGGAATAGGGAATGACCAATATGGATAGGGGTAGACACCCTAACACATTGGTTCACACATGACAAGTACTAGAAATAGGTATTGGGGTTGACTATGGATTATGGATTATATATTATTGCATACCATGGGTTTACTCACATGATTATGGATTATTTCGTGCCCTGGTACTTTGTCAACTTTTAGGGATTAGGTGGGTACCTACTATTATACTAAGTCTTTGGCCAAAGCATGATCATTATTTATATGATTATTAGGAAGTACACATTAATAACCTGTTAATAAGTCTACCAATGTATTGGGTGACTATTTTACACATGGGAATCTCTCTTTCCTCATTTATTACCACATCTTCCTTCTCATGAATGGTGTGACTACTCTCAGATTGAGAGGTGTGTGGGGAACCATAAGGCTAGTGGTTGGAGGTAAAGTGCCTTGATCATACTCTTTCTTTCACATTGCATCTCTACAACATGATGGATCTCTGATGATGGGTGATGTTTGTGTCACAATGATGGATGGCTATATTTTATAGATTAATATCTTTTATACTATTGTTTTGAGACAAATGGATTTAAATTGTATATACTTGTAACTTATTGTAAAGATGAACAATATATCATGATGTAATTGATTATAAGTGATTAAGAATTTGAGTCTTATGTATATTGAAATAAAGGAATGTAACTTTGTATATTAAATACATGTCAACTATTGTGTATTGGAAATTATGTAAATTGAATCAAATATGTTTGTGTAACTAGTTGTAAACATAATACTTAAGATGCAAACTTAAGTAATGTTGTAAATGTGTGTAGATATGATTGAATGGAACTAACTAATTTGTATCACTATTCGTGGTATTTGAACTATGAATGATTGTATATGATAATATCATAGATGAAATTATTACTTGTCATGTTAAATTAATTTATTATTGAAATATACTAGAATGGAATGCACATGTTAGTGAATTGACTGCAATGTCTTAGATAATTGGATGTTCAATTATATGCAGGAACTAATAGGCCTTGTCACTTTTTTATGCACAGTTGATTCACGTATGTAATGTAATGGAATAAAAATATAAAAGTTGAATGAATGAAACAAATTAATCTACAATGGTAGATAACTTCATTTACTTGTATTACTTATATTTTTATTCTTGCATGTGTTTTGTGTTTAAGCGTTGGACTTGGAAATCAAGTGGAATCAAAAAAAGTTTCTCAGTTGTTAGGTGATTTGGAATTCTGATTTTTAAAAAATATGGTGTTTTTTTCCGGTCTCCACCTAAAGGTTGCTATATTTTGGTATTAGAGAGGTAGGTTCAACACTACGACCTTTTGTGTTCACTACGTTTTGACATTTATGTTCTCATTTCATTTACTGTATAGATAGATGGTACAAGTGGGGAAGTATTGCCACTGGGTGAGTTGTATGTGATAATTGGATTTAATCAATATTAAGTGTGGTCATATGGGATTATTATTTAGAATAAAATACTATTTATATATCAGTTGAGAATCATTAGCGGATATAAATTACTATTGAAATAAACATGTTAAAATGCATAAAATAACAATTAAAGCATGAACATGTAATGCTTATTAAGGTTACAAATTTTACATGGGGAGTTGTGCATATAGGAAGGGTATTCCAATAGAGAGTTAGAGGTAGGGGATAATATTTGGTTTTTTAAAGTAAAAACTTATAACATGAACTTTATTAAGTTTGGAAAATAATCCACACTAGCTCATAATCACATAGAACCAATGGATGTAATCAAAGTGATTAATTTAGTTGTAGATAGACTTACACAAATTGAAGTGGTTAATTTAGATGTAGATAGACTTGCACTAATTAAAGTGGTTGATTTAGTTGTAGATAGACTTGCACTAATTGAAGTGGTTAATTTAGTTGCAGATGGACTTGCATTGATCCCTTACTCTCTCACTCTCTGTATGTATTGTGAGTTGACGTTATTTTATTAATCTGTTGTTTTGCTGAAATATATCATGTTTTGGATGAAAATAATTTCGATTGAGGAATATATTTTCTTAATATCATATAGGATTATTTGGAGAAATTGTCTATGTTTAATCCATGAGCTACGACAATGAGGGCCATAGTTCAATTAATTGACATATGTATCATCAATTTGTTTTGAATAAATTGGAAAAACAACAAGATTGGTTGTATAAACTACCATTTATGATGTTTTGGATTAATATTTATTTATGATGTTTTAGTTCATTTCAATTAATTTTTTATATTGAATGGATAATGCACTAGGTATTGTTTTCTACTTGTGTGCAGGTATTCTCTGAAGTGATAAAGGGTATCATCAAGGAGAGATGGGAAGATATGGATAATGGGTATGGATAGATAGGTGCCATGTGTGAATCAGTACGAGTGAAATGGTGTTAAATACCATAAGTGAATCCATATATTCCCTTCTTATGTGATTTGTTCTTTTTTTAATATGTTTTCACATCTATGTTGGGTTAGTTAATTGCATTGTGACAATGAGATTGAATTGTGTCATGTCGCAGTGGCAAGAAGCACGATGTCGCTAAATGCATTACCAACGCATTGCATTGTCACTCTACGATGGTGGCTCACTTGCACTTCATCATTATGGTATACATCCTTTATTGTGTTTAGGATAATGTTATTATGATAGATAGTGGGAAATATAATAATAAAGACATTATTATTAAAAATAAATAAAATAAGAATATTTGCAATGTGAAAATCATCATCACATATCTCCCAATGTGAAAATCGACACATCTCTCCCAATGTGATAATCATCACCACAAACATATTTTTGTTCCACCTCTTCAGCATGACAATCTTACCTCATCACACTCGTAGCATGGGAATCCTACTTGAGGATTCCCCTCACAATCCATGTCCTCTACCACATATCTTCCTCCATTTATTCATCTTGCACTCCTTTGGTCCCTTCTTTCCTCATTACCACCTCCTATCACCCATTCCTCCATTCTCACAAACAACGTCTCTTCTTCTCACATTCCCCCTCGTATCCATCTTCTGCTTGGTAATCTTACTTATGCATCCTCAAAGTATGAAAATTTTAATAAATGGTTCCCCTTCATTCCATATTGTCATACTTTCTTCTGTCATTTCTTCAAAACCAATCCTCTCATCGCCACATATCACCATCATTCCTCATCCTCATTTCCATCTTGGCATTTTTACTTACCCACTCCTGCAGTTTGGCAATATTACTTAAGGATCCTCTTGAGATAGATTTGTCATCCCACACTTCCCGATCAAACCACTTTTACCCCCTATCATTTTTCCTTCCCTTCTCCAGTATCATCTCTATCAACCAACTGTTCAATCCCATCCCCACTCCATTCTTCTTTGTCATTCTTCATCACCACCATCCTCTGTTTGGCAGTCTTACTTAATAACTTCCATCACATGATAGTCTTACTTAAGGGTTCCCCTTAAGATGGATTTTTCATTATGTACTTCTCCCTCCACCCACTCGTCATTCCTTCTGTTTATCATTCCTTCCTCCCGGTATCCCCTAACAACCAACTTTTCCTCCCACCATTCTTGTTCACCAACCTATCACATACCATACCCATTGTCTTTAGTTTACAAATCCTACTTGATCACCCTTATCTTAAATACTTTCCTCTCCCCTATTTTCCCCTACTCTTCTTTTCCTTTTCCATTTCACTCTCTGAATTTCTTCTCATATCTTGCTTCTTATTGTTCCTTCCATTTACATTCATCCTCTGATTTGTGTCTTCTTTTTCATCTTGTCCCAAATCATCACTCACTCTCTCAATGATCCTTAATTTTCTTCTTCACCTATTCTCCCACATTTCTATCCCTATTCCTCACCCCTCGTTATCTTTGGTCTCCCCCTAACAGTATTTCATCATCATCTTCCTTTCCTCTTTCACTTTGTTTGTCCTACTTCGCCTTCTTTCCACATCCACCCAGTTTTGTGCTTTCCCCCTCCTCTTTTCATCCTCAATTCTTCACTTTCAAAATCTTTATTGTCTTCATCATATAGTATTTTTCTATTTCACCATAAAATCCTTTTTACCTTTATCTTCATCATTATCCACATATTCAGCTTCTCCATCGTCCTTGCACTCCAGGTCATTCCTCTTTTCATTCTTCTCTTTAAATTCCTAATGTTACTCACTCTCAAGTGTATATAATCACTCTCAAATCCCTTTCCCTAAATCATTACTCCTCTTCTCTCCTATTTTCTCCCATTCTTCTCATTGTCCCTCTTCCTCACTCACACTATCCTGACTCCTCTTTACAACACCTCGTCCATATTTTCTCCATCCAAGTACATTTATCTGCACTTTAATCTTTTCTTTCATTGTTGGTCCTCATTTTCCCCATTTTCCTCATGCTCCAACCACATATCCATGTGATTTGTTTCATTTTATTTCTTTCACAATCTCCTACCCATTTTCTTTTTATGCCTCCACCCTCATCTCTCCATCATTCTTTGGCAATACTTCTTCTATTTTCATCATACATTCTCTTTTCTTTCTATTTCAACCTCCTCTTCACCGACTTCATCTCTATTTCACTTTCCTCTCATTTTTTCTCTTTTTTTGTCTCCTGTGATCCCATTCCTTTATCCTTCATGTCATATTCTATCTAATTCTTCCTCCTCTTTTGTGCTTCCTAATATTCTTTCTTCCCCTAGCATTCTTATCTCTCACTCTTCATCCTGACATCCATTCCATTCCCTCCTTCTCCTCCCATAGCCATTTTATATCATTTTTTCCCTCCTCTAAGCTCTTCATCTTCTTCAAGCTATCCACTCTGACTCTCATACTCTTCTTCTTACCTTGTCAACCCTTTCTTGTCTTTTTCATTATCTCTCTTTCTTGCTATATATTCTTCCTCCTTTTCCGTCATTCTTCTTTCCCCCGTCAATTTTTTCACCTTGTCTCATTCATTCTCTCCCCTCATCATCTACATGCATTTTCATGTGGTATGTTCTATATTCCTACCCCCTGCAAAGTTACACTTCTTTCCCCGTCCTTCTTCGCCAGTATCCGCATCTCAATCTTCATCGCTTTGATTCTATTTATGAACTTCACTATTTATCATAAAAAATTTATCCGATCATTTCTCTCCCCTTATGGCTATTACACCACATATCCTTCACCTTTCCATTATCTTCCCCATCACCTCTGAGCCTGCCTATCAAACCATTTGATCCATTTCAATCTTCATTCATGTTTATTTAAGTCTCTCAACACATCATCACACCTAACATTCAAGGCCGATTGAAATCGTCCCCCTCTGTGCACCCCTACTACTCCACTCCAAATCACCCACTTCTCCTCCTCGTCTACAAGGAATTCCTTTATCACTTTCCCATTTTTCATCCTCATCGATGAGGGCATTGACCTCTCCTCTTTTCAAGATAGGTGTTTCCTCTTCCATTCTCGTCAACCCTCTCGAGGGGGAATCATCGTATCCATTCCCCATCACATTTTCCCATGGTATATTTGTTTTCCTAGGATACCATAATACTCATCAACCATACTCTTTTCCTCTTCCAATAATTTCTTCTATTCTTGCAAGAAAGATTTTGTTATACTTTTTTCTTAGAGAATACTCTCCCTTTTATTCCTCTAATAATTTCTTATCGAAGGAATGCCTTCATTAAGAATAATATCTTCAAATCCCTAAATCCCCGCAACCTGGGGTATATTCATCCATTTCGTCTACTTTATTTGAAAGGATACTACTTTCATAGTACCCATACAAATATGGGAAAATGTAGACACCTCAATTTTACCACCCTCCTAAATCATTTCATTCCCCCCACAATATTCCAACAAAAATCCATATCAAATTAATTGACATTAGTTGATTAATTAATCCTCCTCATTACCTAATTAAACTTCCCACATCACCGTCCACCTCACATTGCCACCATGAACCACTTTCAAATTAAAAAATATGGGTCAAATATTCCATTATCCCCTCATGTTCCCCACTCTTGAACATAATATTCTGAATTAAACCTCATCCATTCTCTATGTCCTCAACTCACCTAATCACGGATACTTTTCCAAAACATGATCAATTAGGTTTTCCTAATTAATCCTACACCACAGACTATAAATAGAACTCTCCCTCTCCCTTTCAAACACACAAGAAGTGAGATATCTAGCTTGAGCTCTTATATTCTCCTTACGTACAACATCAATATTATCATCTCATCCTAATGCCTGCATAAGTCCTCAAAATCACCCATACCCAAATCCCTTGTCCTCCATTTGATTGGTGCAAAGTAGAGTTGTTGATTTTTTGTGCAGTGAATCTATCTTCCATGGAGAAGCACCTACATTCCAATCTATTTGGTCATGTTAAAGTCATCACCTGATCCAAAGTTCGTAAAGGAAACACATTGGAGAGGTATACATTTGATTTATTTCTCTTTCCCGTATTATTGTAGATTTTTTTTCATATAGATTTAAGTTCCCAAAATAATATGGAACTTATATTCGTGGCTTGCTTCCAATCCTTGGGATTGCACACAAGAATCTATCTTCTTTCTCATATGCCATTCTCTACTAAATCTTCATAATCTGTAGGTGCTCTCACTTCTTGTTAATCATCACTTTTATTTTCATCGATGGAAACTCCTCTATGTTTTATGGTTCCATAGTCTCCAAATGATTTTTACATTCCTTTAATCACATTAGACAAGTCTCCAACCCTTGGCGCTTTGTTTTCCCTAGAGGAAATTTCTACTATATGTGTCATTTCTCCTCACACACTCGCTTGATTTTTAAGATTTTTATGACCTCATACATTCTACCCAACCAACCCAAAGCATTGGATATGTCTACAACTAATTTCTACCCCACACCCCTATTATGAAAAGAATACAATCTCAAGGTTACTCACATAACACATATTTATGTCTATACTGATCTCTTCAACAAGACTTTGGAATCCTTGCTCATATACTAGATTGATGCAGTAATGGTCAGAAGTTCCCAATGAAGGGAAACCTTAAACCACGTTGTCATTGTAAGAGTTAGATCACGCCAAAGAAACATCTCAGGCACATCTATTAACAAGAAAACAATAAATATTTTCTATTAATGTAAGGAATTATTACAGTCTTATGTACAATGACTTAATACTCCAATTACAGTCTTATGACAAGACTTTGTAATATTTCATCTGATAATTCTAGTCTCTAAACATATATTAATCTTATAGACTTTGTGAAGCTTCTATAAAAACCAGACTTGGCTCACACTCTCAAGGACACCCCACCTGATTCCCTAATTTGGAATTTGAGATCTCTCTTGATATTATTTCCTTTACCCCTTACATGTTTATAGATCCTTTTTATTTATTAAATTCATAAAGGCTTTAGTGGGAGAACAAGACACCTTCAGCAAGTGCAGGTTCCTTCGTAAAATATTCCTCAGGTCACCTGTTAAGGCCATTAATTTTCTCCATAAGTTCTCCTGCATTGAATTGAGCTTAATAAGATCATTTTGTTGGTCCAAGGCTAAAATAAACGGATCAAGAACCATAAGTATCCTTAGCTAATTGTATCGAGGTTGAGATGTGATCCTATCTAACACAAATCTCAACATTGAAATGAATGGGAGTGGTCCTACAAAAGGGTGGCCTTCTGCAACATGGGTAGTGTTAATGAAAAATCACAGCACCCCAAAATGAGTTCTAAAAATCTGCTTTTCTAAGGTAGACTCATTTGGTAAGATTGCATAACATTGAACTTTCCCCAAGGTGTGGGACCTTACAAAATGGGAAATCTCTCTAGATTAAAGGTTGGTTCCTTATTCCTCTGTTTAGGTGCATACGTAGAAACTTGCAAAGGATATGTTCTTAATCCTAATCTAAACTTTACCAAGGAGACAAGGATAGAAGGAATATAGAAATTAAAACAAAACTAAACTACAAGGTGATGCACCAAAGGAATGATGAACACTTGTTTTGCTAATAGACACAAACCAACAAAATGCATACAATAAACTAGCACAGATAGCCAGATATATCATGGAAGGCTAGATGAAAGCAAAAGAGACAAGAGAGGATCTAAAATCGATCACAGACATGTTTTATTACTCTGTAGATTGATACAGTCCATTACAAAGTAGCCAAGAGGCATAAACGTATTACAATTTTAGTGGAAGGCTTGAACCCCACATATCCCTTTTCTAGAAGGAAGAGGGAGCCTGCAAAACAAAGAATTTTTAACATTTTACAATGAATCCTGCCCCCATATTTATAGATTCAACCTGAAAGAAGGAAAGAGAGAGAAGCGGGAAAACAGGTTGAAGCTCAACCACCGTTGTTGATGCCTCTAATGAAATCTCTCCCCAAATCTTTCTTTACTGCATCAATCCTTGGTTCAATGCCTTGAAGGAAGAGGAAACAGCGGAAACAAATCAAATCCGATCTAATTGTTGAGACAAATGGATCACGCATTGAAGGTCTGAATATGATTCCTCCATTTTCTTCACCTAACCTCCTCAAAATTAAAGTTTCAAACCCCATGGCATGCGTGAGGCCGAGATCTTTCCAACAGCATAAAATTTGTAATATTTCGAGCCATGAGTCGAAAGATACACCCCTTGAAGTTTGTATCGGGTTTCTACAAGAGGGTGGGAAAACAACTCAAAAATGGGTCCCCTTTCTTCTAATTCCCGCCTTGGCTTTGACTCAAGCCTAGATGTTGACTTTTTCCTTGCGCGGAGTTGCGGGCCATTTTGTAACTTTTACCCCCTTTGAGATAACAAGGGGAAAAGAACCAACTTTTTCCCTGATGGTCCGCTTTTGATTATGTTTCCTCTTATGCGGGATCACGGTTGATCCAATATTTTGCACATGGAAAAATATGGATAACAATTTGGTGACTCACAGGGGTATTTGTCTGCTAGATGAAAAGACCAATTACCTTGTCATATCAGTTGGGCATGGAGTCATGTGTGATAGCCTACTACTGATCTGAACTTAGAAAGTTGACCTCTGGGCCGCTTGGAAACCCATTAAAACTAAAACTGATCTTGACCAAATGCCGAGTCCAAACACTATATGAGAGTAAAAAAAAATAGCACCACACTATATACAAAATTTGAAATCATACATGCTTTAAATGGAACATGCAAAGTGTGCAAAGCACTTAGGAGAAAAGCAATCTACACTACAACAAGACAATGTGCATAAGCACTTAGAGGAAAGAGAAAACTAAACTAATATGTACAGGGTGAGAACTCCACTTTTAGTAGTAGTGCTTAAGATAGATCCCATTTACTGGAATCTACAACTCTTCACCCTCCAATGTAGACAATTGGAAAGCATTGCTACTTTTGCATCCTGTGATCATATAGGGGCCACTCCATATGGTGTCAAATTTGGAATGCCTTCCTGGTTTTTCTCGATGTACATCCCATTTCAAAACTAGGTCTCCTTCCTGGAAGGTCCTTGCCTTTGTCTTATTGTCAAAACATTTCTTGATTAAAGCCTGATTCTTCTCTATTGCTTGGAGAACATGCTCTCTGGTTTCTTCTAACTCCATCAGCTCCGCATACCTGGCCTCCATTGGTCCAAATTTAGACATCTCTAGTTGCTTCACGAGCCCCAATGCTAGTAACTCAAGTGATATAGGCAACACCACATCTTTCCCATAAACGAGCTTAAATGGAGAGCTTCTTGTATATCCTTTGGGCGTTATTTAATCAGCCCATAAGGTTGTTTTGAGCTTTGTGTGCCAGGTCCTCTGATTCTCATCAAGATTTCTTCTGATGATCTTTAGCAGGTTCTTGTTTGTGGACTCAACCTGGCCATTACCTTGAGGGTAATAGTTTGATGAAGTACTCAAATAAGTCCCATTCTTGATGGCCCATCCTGTGATCTTAGAACCTATAAATTCTAATGCATTACATGATATGATGGTGGCTGACACTCCAAATCTGGTCACTATCCCTTCATAGAAATCCAGGATAGTAGACTTGTTTGCTTCCTTCAGTGCCACTGCCTCGATCCATTTGGTGAAATAGTATGTCACTTTTAGGTTCCATTTGTGACCTTGGCTTGAGTTTAGATTGATGACTCCAATGAAGTCCAATCCCCATTGTATGAAAGGTTGGTCGACTGAGATTGGGTGTAATGGAAGTGTTGTTAGCCTTTCCTTGGCTTTGGAGAATGCACAATTCTTGCACCTTTTGATCCATGTGTAATAGTCACTAAACATTCTGGGCCAATAATATCCTGCTTTCATGATTTTGAGTGTTGTCACTCTTGGAGCAAAATGGCCTCCAGCTTCTTCAACATGGAATTCTTGTAGTATTATCTCCACCTGATTTTCCCTAATGCATCTCAGCAGAATGTCATTGATGTCCCTCTTGAACAAGACACCATCAATAAGAACATATGGGATGGCCTATAGCCTAAAATGCCTTCTTTTTGCTTTACTCATCCCATGAGGAAACAAGCATGTTTGAAGTAAGTGTACCATGTCTTGGGTCCAACAAGGAGTAGGTACATCATCTCTCCCTTCTTCTTGATCATCTTATAGAACAAAAACATCCTCCTTTCCATTGTCTATCTCATCTTGTTGACCTGAGGCTAGTTGTCCACATAACCCCTTCCCACAGACCAGCTTGGTGACCTTGATCTCAATGTCATATTCCATGACACAAGTGATCCATCCTGCACGCTTTTCATTCAGTTCCTAGCAGAGAAGGAATTCTTTAACTCCCGCATGGGATACCAATAGTTAGATTTTGTTATTTGAAACCAAATTCTTAAACTTCTTCAATCCTCTGATTACCGCCAGGACCTGCCTCTTAATGAAGGAGTACCTCGCCTCATAATCTTCCAAGCTCTGACTGAAGAAAGTAATTGGATGTTCTATACTTTCTTCATTTTGCTGCACCAAGATTGCCGAAATTGTGTCGATACCACTAAAGGCATACAGTATGAAGTCTTTGGAAAAATATGGGTTCATAAGAGTTGGGGATTGTGATATGGCTTCTTTGATGGCCTCAAAACTTGTTTTTCCTTCAGTTTTCCACCTGAATGTTAAGCTCTTCTTTAGCATCAACGTTATTGGCTTAACAAGGGCATCAAAGTTTGGAACAAACCTGCGGATAAAATTGATTTTTCCCAAGAAGCTTTGAAGGGCCTTCTTGTGACTTAGCAATGGCAATGCTCTTATTGCTTGAACTCTTTCCAAGTCAATTTTCAATCCTTCATTTGATAGGATATGGCCTAGAAGCTTACCTTCATGGGCTAAGAATATGCATTTTTTAGGGTTCAAAGACACCCCAAATCTCCTACATCTCTGAAAAACTTGCCTCAGATGAAAGAGATGAGCTGCTGCATTCTTAGAAAAAATAGTGATGTCATCCAAATATATCAGCACTATTTGATTAATCAGCCCCTTGAATGCCATATCCATTACCCTTTGAAAAGTGGATCTGGCATTGGATAATCCAAATGGAATTTTCTTGTATGCATAGGTGCCCCACTTGGTGGTGAAAGTTGTTTTGAATTGATCATCTTCTTTCACCATGATCTGGTTGTACCCTGAGTAGCCATCTAGGAGGGAGGACCTTTCTAACCCAGACACTACTTGCAAGATCTGCTCCATTGAAGGGAGTGGGTAGTGGTCTTTGAGGGAGGCTCTGTTCAAATCCCTGAAGTCAACACACAACCTAATTTCTCCATTTTTCTTCCTGAATTGAACTAGATTTGCAACCCAACTTGAGTGTTTAATTGGAAATATGATGCTTACCTCTATCATCTTGTTCATCTCCTTCTTCATCAGAGGCTCAATACGTGGGTTAGCTAGTCTCTTCTTTTGCCTAATGGGCCGAGCAGCTAGATCTAGTTCGATTGTGTGTTGTGCTAGTTTTGGATTGAATCCTCTTAGGTCCTCATAACTCTAAGCAAACACATCAGGGAATTCTTGGAAAATTTCTATGAATTCATACCTTTCTTGTTTGGTGGCCACTTTGCCAATTTTAAGTGTTTTGTCCTCTCCAACTGGGATCGACTCTGAATCTTCTTCTTTGATCTACATGTTAGCCTTCTCTTTTCTGAACTGATCATTAGGATTGAAAATAGATTCCAATGTCACTAATCCTTTTGGAGGCTTGTTTTTATGAAGCTGTACTATTGGATTCCCATACTGTTGTTCTAGTCTGCTCTGGTTTATAGCTGAGAATTTAGCTTCTTCTTGTATAAATTTAATGATTTTTTTATCATTCTCAAACACCTATCAAATGTATTATTATCTGGCACTGCTAGCCTCACAACCACATGGATATGTGGTTCTTCTCTATCCCTCTTGATGTTGTCAACCACATCAAACGCTGCTCTAACCACTGCAAGTCTATCAGCATCTTCATTCTCCTTTCTAGGTATGGACACAATAATGAAGGCCTCAAAATCCTCCATGAGATCACATACCCTACTCTTGTAGTTTTTTATAGCATTAAGTCCTCTGACCTGATTGGCAACCAAATCACTGTCACCGAATACTTACAAGCTCTTAATTCCCAGCTTCCTTTCCCAATGAAGACCTTGGACTAAAGCATCATATTCAGCAGTGTTATTTGAGCAAGCGAACTGGAATCTGAAGGTTGAATAATATCTCATACCTCTAGGGGACACAATCATGGCTCCTCCTCCAGCTCCGTGTCTACTCCTTGAACCATCAAAGAATAATTGGCATACCTCATTTTCGTCCTTGTATTTTGGCTTGATTAGGTCATGAAGAGACTGGTTCTCTTCATGTAGTCAGTAGACACCTAGCTCAGATTCTTCCATCTCCCTATAGGGGTCAAAAGTATGGATTTTGTTGGCCCAATCATCGAGATTCAAGTCTGGGATATATCCCACCTTGGTATTTGCTTCAGAAATACTTAGGAGGTCCTCTTGATTAAAAGTTGAGCAGTTGGCGTTGATTGGGCTAGGTATATAGGATTAAATATGAAATTCAGAAATAGGTTGAGATCTGATTGTGTCCTTCACTCCATACCTTGTCCTAAAGAGCATATGTGACCAATCAGTAGACAATTAGCCTCCAATTTTGGCAGTGAAGTCTTTGGACAAACACAAAGCAAAATGTGGTGGCAGGTCTATGATTGACACATTTTGCAAAACAATCACATTAGGGCAAGTGTGTAGAGTGAGACTCAGATCCTTGATGATTCCCATAGTAGTCACTGTTGTCCCATCTAATTGGACTACTCCTTTAGAGATGACCTCGTATTGGAGACCCAACTGATCAGCTATTTGTTTGGGCATCACAGAACTACTGGCACCGGAATCAATCATACAATTCAGCACCAACTTGTCTCCAATAATCAATGAGACATAGAAAGGAGGAGGTCTCAGGTTTTTACCTTGTTGTTCTCCATGGTTCTTCCCATGTTGAACTACATTGGCAAGCACTCGTTCTTGCTAGTTGGGGGGTGATTTAAACTTGACCAATTCTGAATGGTAGTCTACAACAGATCCCTCTACCCTAGAATGGTCAGTGACTACCATAGTGAAATGTTCACACTTGTCCTTTTCATCTACTCAATAATATTGAATGAGCCATCTCTTTGTTGCCCCTTCCCAGACACATTTCTTTCTTGCACATGGGTTGTTACAACTAGTGCTTGACTGGGTTTGGGAGGTGCTCTAAATTGGTTCAGCATGTTGGGAGTTATACTTGGAGCACCAGGACCTTGTGGAGTGATGGAAGGTTAAGGGTCACCTAAGCTCAGTGGTTGGCCCTCTCCAATATTTCTCTTTTTGGACCGTGTATTGGTAACTACACTTTGAGGAGGGAACTGATTCATCCCACAGAAGTCTTCAGCCTGCCAGTTGACAAACATAGTCTCGTTTGGGGGGCCACCTTGCTGTTAATCTTCCTCTTGGTCAAGTTCTTGTGGTGCCACACTGGTTTGCACCATCAAGGCCTGATTTAGAGCACCATTAAAGCATGTTGATTGGTTATGTGGATGTCTGCATGGAAAACACCAATCATATTCATGTACAATATTGTTATGTGCAGGAACCAATGCCCTAGATGTTGAAGTTGTGTTAGGATCATACGGCCTAAAAGGTCTAGCAGCTTGGGGTTGTCCTTGGTTCTGGCTTGGTTTATATTCTAAGGTGGTGGCCTATTCTATTGATACTGGGGTCTGGCTTGATATTGAGCCTGGGGCTGGTATGGCCTGAAACTCTGAGCCTATTGTCTTTTGATAGTCACTAGCTCATTCCCAAAATTATGAAATCGCTTCATTACTACTTCCTAAAACTCTTTATCAGTATTAGATGATGAAGTGGAATCTTTGGCTGAGCTTTGACTCCTGGGGGTGGGTATAGGAGCTAATGTAGGTGCTTGGCTAGAATCTAGGCTTCCTAACTCAAGGTACAGAGACATGGATGACCTAGGAGTGATTTTGCTAGCTTGAATCAAATGGTTCTCAGCCCCTATGGAGAGGCTATAGGATACAGGTAATGTAGTACCCCCATTGACTGAATCATAAGAGAAATATCAGAATTCAAAGCCCTAAGAAAGTATAAGAAGGCACCTTCATTAGTGGGTTTTACTATTGTTGGAATCCCATCCCAGGTCCGCTGGAATCTGAGGTTGAAGTTCGTCAACTACTCGTTCAGGGCTCTCTTGATCGTTGTTAATTGCTCTAACAAAGACAAGTTATCACCTTTTTCCCCAAACTGATCATGAAGAGTCGTGCACATCTAGTTCCAGTTCTGGATAGAGCCTGTTGTAAGACTCCTGAACCATTGTGAAGCTTTCCCTTTGAATGTAGAGGCAAGTAGCTTGACTACAATGTCCATCTCATGGATCTCATGGTTTGTACAGACATTTGTAATATCTTTGACATGGTCATCGGGAGAAGTTTGATTTTCCTGAGTGAAATATGGGATATTTTTTAATGCTGCAATCGGAACTGGGTTTTGTGTAATCAAGGTGAGTGGACTATTTTCAATGAAGTTGACATATGGATTTGGTTATGACATTCTGATTGGCCTAAGAATCCTTGCAAACTGAAAGAAAGGCCTTGTAGGTGGAGGTGTTGACAAGGTTCTTCTTGGTGGAGATGGAGACCTCTGAATTATTGTTGGTGTAGATAGAGACCTCTGAATTCTTCTTCCTCTCCTTTCTCTACCTACGGATAGATGCAAGTATTCAAATATACCTTCTTTCCTTGCTCTAGACCAGGTTTTTCTCTTGAATCTTCCAAGCTTGGGCTACTGAAACTAGTAGATTTGTTTCTTTTGGATTCACCAGATGTACAATTTTAAGTCTTCTTAAAATACAGAATCACAACAAGTGTATATCAATTCCTACTGTAATAAGATGGAGACTTCTTAGTCCCACTGGGTGTGCCAAAACTGTTAATGCAAAATCACAGCACCCCCAAATGAGTTCTAAAAATCTGCTTTTCTAAGGTAGACTCATTTGGTGTGATTGCATAACATTGAACTTTCCCTAAGGTGTGGGACCTTGAAAAATAGAAAATCTCTCCAGATTAAAGGTTGGTTCCATATTCCTCTGTTTAGGTGCATACATAGAAACTTGCAGAGGTTCTATTCTTAATCCTAATCTAAACTTTACCAAGGAGATAGGGATAGAAGGAATACATAAATTAAAATAAAGCTAAACTACGAGGTGATGCACCAAAGGAATGATGAGCAATTGTTTTGCTAATAGACACAAACCAACAAAATGCATACAATAAACCAGCACATATAGCCAGATTTATAATGGAAGGCCAGATGAAAGCAAAAGAGACAAGAGAGGATCTAAAATCGATCACAGACATGTTTTATTGCTCTGTAGATTGAAACAATCCATTACAAAGTAGCCAAGAGGTAGAAACGTATTACAATTTTAGTGGAAGACCTAAACCCCACAAATCCCTTTTCTAGAAGGAAGAGTGAGCCTACAAAACAAAGAATGTCCAACCCTTTACAACGAATCTTGCCCCCGTATTTATAAATTCAACCTGAAAGAAGGAAAGAGAGAGAAGCGGGAAAACATGTTAAAGCTCAACCACCTTTTTTTAATGCCTCTAATGAAATCTCTCCCAAAATCTATCTTTACTGTATTAATCCTTGGTTCAGCACCTTGAAGGAAGAGGAAACGGCGGAAACAGATTGAATCCGATCTGATTGTTGAGACAAATGGATCCTGCATTAAAGGTCCAAAGATGTTTCCTCCATTTTCTTCACCTAACCTCCTCAAAATTAAATTTTCAAACCCCATCGCATGCGTGAGGCTGAGATCTTTCCAATGGCATCAGATTTGTAATATTTCAATCCATAAGTCGAAAGATACGTCCCTTGAAGTTTGTATCGCCTTTCTTCTGATTCCCACCTTGGCTTTGACTTGGGCCCAGATGCTAACTTTTTCCTTGGGCGGAGTTGCGGGCCATTTTGCAACTTTTACCCCCTTTGAGATAACAAGGGGCAAAGAACCAAATTTTTCCCCGACGGTCTGCTTTTGATTTTGTTTCCTCTTATGCGGGATTACGGTTGATCCAATATTTGGCACGGGGTGAAATATGGATAACAGGTAGTTTTTGGTGGTTTGTGTAATCTATCACGGTATTGGGTAAGCATTGGTGGTCTACACAAGGTTATGTGGTTGTTCTGCACAAGTGTAATGTGTCTTGAGGTTTTTGACGCAAGAGTTTCACAGCTAGGTTTGGTATTACCCGGCATTGGGTAAGCTTACATAGCATGGGAAATCTTGCACAAAATTCATAGTATTATGTAATATTGTGAAATCTTACACGAAATTCATATTATTGTGCAGATTTAAAAAAACTTTTGTTTTTTTTTGCAAAATAAAAATTGTAAAGGCTCCTTGTGCGTCTTGTTCAGGAGTGGCATTGTGCAAGTCTTTATTTGCGAACTCTAAATATTTTTTTGTGATGTAGGACTTCTCCATCATCATTGTTCTTGTATTAGAGGACCGAGATGTTTTTTATGTTAAGGTAACTTGGTTTTAAAAGGGGGTCAAGATATTTATGAAATATTGGATTTTTTGTTTTGACCCTTTGGTGAGACCCTTTCTTGTGTTCTTGTATAAGTAAGGCTTCCAAATTTTAACTTGCATTTTTGGATGGATTTGACTTTAACATAAGTAACATGATAAAATTCATTTCCATAGATTCATTGAAAGAAAAATACATTAAGACAACTTTCCCTATAATATTTGTGGAGATGGACCTCGGTAGAGGGATTCCTACATATTTTGCTCTATTTGGGGGGTCATCAAGAACCCAAAAATTTGAGTATGAAAACATTGTTTTTCAAAGTAGGGAATATGTTGATCTAAGCATTTTGTTGCTTCATATCCATGCATCAAAACTCTATTTCAAAAGATACCGGTAGCTAATTCATTCTCGTTTGATAAAGGATTTCAAGTTATGCAACATAAGAGAAATAATAAGGCCAACTAATGGAATGGTGATACTAAGGATCATAGTAGTGTAACAAAATAAGGCAAAGAGAAATATGTGTGTGGGGAATAGTTTGGTCCTCCTTTTAAATATTAGATAATCTAAATGTGTGCAATAACAAGAGATCCCCAAGAAGAATGACACTAGAAAGAAGGATGTCCCATCTAATTGGATGAAAAAAATAACCATGAAGAGAATAAACACAATAGAATCCCCTTTCCTACTTCATATCATCAATCTACAAGTTTTGAAGAGAGTCAAGACTCATATCTTCAAATCAACTCAATAATCAAAGTGGGGGAAAGAAACATAGGATAGAAAACTGATGGTTTCCTTATTTTTCTTCTTGTTGTGGGTGGCTTCATTTTTTAAAAAAACATGCATACATATTTTGGAAAGATATAAAATTAAAAAATCAGGAATGTTATTTAAGTAAATACTTGGCCTTAGAACTTATGCATGTTGGATCATGTTTTGTGCATGTTAGTTACTTAAGTTACGGTGCCAAGGGATATCTAAATGGTCAGCATTTTTTTAGTAAAAAGCATGCATACATGACCATACATTCATGCACACATTTCATGCAAGAAAAAAGTAGAATATTTCTAAAAATTAGTGTAGTCTTTAAGTAAACTAGTTTTTAGTGCCTTATCATGTTGAATCATGTTTTTTGCATGCATGTGTTTTTAAGTACCATGCAAAGGCGGTACTTGGATATTAGATAGAATTCTTTCTTTGGAAGCTTGAAACTTGAGTTAAAACCAATATAATAGGAGTTTTTTATAGCAATACATTTTTTAACTATCAAGAAAAAATTGATGACTTCTAGAGGAATTTACGATTGAAAATACTTTTCAAATATATAAAAACTTATTAAACAATAAAATTGAAATACTTTCAAAACATAGAAAAAACATAAATAATAAATTATTTACTTGTTGTCCTTCTAGAACATTGATGTCTTTTAGGAGTGTCAATCAACCTTCTATCATTTCCACCTCTATGTGATCTTATGCTCACAATTATTTGAAGGGTGTTTGTTATCTCAAAATAATAACAAAAAAGGTATGGTATTTACAAAAAGTTAAAATTAAAAAAGATAAACTATAAGTAAACATTTGTTTGGTAAGAAGTGCAAATATATGGTCTTATCTAGGAGAATATATATAAAAACAAAAAAATAGAATTGAAAAAATGGGAATGCTTAAGCTTTATTTTTTCAAACCATGGGTCTATATGTTGAAAAATACATATTTAGGTTATGATAAATGGAAACACCATAAATATTAATGAAAATCACCATTTTATGTATTACAAAAAAAAATTGAAAATGACTATTATGAAACCATCATTTCTGTTGAGAATGGAGCTTAATTGCTTCACAAGAAACTTGCTTTTACATGTTACTGGTTCTAATAGTAACCAGCATTGGTCACGGTGTAACCAACGCCGATCAGGCAGTAACCGGCGAAAATTACTTGTGCGACGCATTTTTTGTTTTTGACGAAAATTAGAATAAATCAATTATTTTTAAATATGATTTATTGATTGTAAAAGCAAAGTTAAGTTACCCAAAATAGATATATATGCATGTATGTATTGTATGAGGGTAAGTAAGGAGGAGAGAATATATATAACAATTGTTTTGCATGTAATTTTCTGGGTGAGCAAGAAAGAGTAGCTGAGTGAGGAAAAAGCATTGAACATCATGTGAGGTGTTGGAAGACAGTAGATCTTCATTGTATCTCCTTTGTAAAGCACTGAATAATAATATTGGTCGTTTCTTGGTGGACATAGCCCACAATGGGTGAAGCAAGTTAAATCTGGTGTAATCTTTCTCTTGTTTATTTTATCTTCTGGTTATTTCCACATTCATTACCTGTATGATTTCTTTGATTATAGATCTGTGCAACACTCTTATATGGTTTAACCCCAACAACTGGTATCATAGCTTTGTTTGGAGGTTTTGTGTGTTGACAGGATTTACTCACAGAGGGTTTTCTGATTGAGTGGGAGCTATAGCAATGGAAGAAGAAAGCAAATACAAGGTAGAGAAATTTGACGGTCGTAATTATCAATTATGGAAGATGAGAATTGAGGATTATCTGTATCAAAAATATTTGTATTTACCATTAGATGAGAAGTCTAGACCTACAAAGATGACTGATGAAGAATGGAAGATTCTTGATAGAAAGGTTTTGGGATCTATAAGATTGAGCCTGGCAGCATTCGTGGCTTCCAATATTACAAAAGCAAATTCTACGGTAGAGTTAATGAAATCTCTTGTTAATTTATATGAAAAACCTAGTGCTTCAAATAAAGTTTATTTGGTGAAGAAACTATTTAGTTCTAAGATGCATGAAGGTGGATCTGCATCTAGTCATTTAAATGATTTCTGATCTATTTTAAATCAATTAAAATTGGTTAAAATACCCTTTGATGATGAAGTAAGAGCACTCTTATTATTATGTTCTTTTCCTGATAGTTGGAATAACTTAGTAATGGTTGTTAATACTACAACATCTGCTAATAATGTTTTAAAGTTTAATGATGTGGTTAGTATAATCTTGAATGAAGAAATTCACAGGAAGAGTACAGAGGAATCATCATCTGGAAATGCTTTGAATGTAGAAAGCAGGGGCAGGCAGAAGGAGAGATCAAAGAGTAAGAGTAATGGGAAATCAAATTCAAGGGATAGCAAATCTAAATCCATAAGTAAGGGAATTACTTATTGGAAATGTGGAAAGAAAGGACATGCAAAGAAAGATTGTGGTCAAAAGATAAAGAGAACCAATAACCAGACAAAGGTAAAGAAGCAAATCTTACTTCATCAGTGGTAATGCAAGATGCTCTTATTATTTCTTTAGATAATAGAATTGAATCATGGGTTTTAGATTCTTTCCATGCAACCCCTAATAAGGGTTATTTCATAAATTATGTCCAAAGAAATTTTGGGCATGTTTATTTGGATGATGATGAACCTTGCAGTATTACTGATAAAGGGGAAGTTCATCTAAAATTGTAGAATGGAAATACATGGGTATTGAAAGATGTGAGGCATATGCCAAGCCTCAGGAGGAATCTTATTTCTGCATGGCAACTAGGTGAATCTGGTTGCATGGTTACTTTTACATGAGACTCTTGGAAATTCACCAAGGGTGCTTTTGTTGTGGCAAGAGGTAAGAAGGTAGGAATGTTATATTTATCTACCTGTATTACTGATTCCTTTTCTGCATTATCTACTTCACATTCAGATGCATGCATGTGGCATAATCAGTTGGATCATATGAGTCAAAAAGGAATGCAGATCTTAAAGGCTAAGGGTAAGTTATCAGATTTGAAAGATTTAGATCTTGATTTTTGTGAGCATTGTATCTTTAGAAAGTAAAAGAGAGTGATATTTCTCAAAGTTGGGGTTGTAAACTTAGATGTGTGGGTACCAGCTCAGGTAGCTTCTCATGGAGGATCTCAGTATTATGTTACTTTCATCGATGATACTACAAGAAAGGTATGGGTTTATTGTATTAAACGTAAATCTGATGTTTTTGAGACTTTTAAAAGATGGAAGGCCCTTGTTGAGAATGAATCAAATTCTAAGTTAAAGTGTCTTAGATCTGAAAATGGTGGTGAATACTTGTAGCAATGTTAAACTTTTCAATGATTATTATTCAGTGAATGGGATATACGTAGAGAAAGAACGGTTCCAAGAACACCACAAGAGAATGGTGTTGTAGAAAGAATGAACAGGACAATCATGGAACGTGCTAAAAGTATGAGAATACATTCTAGAATGCCCTTACAGTTTTGGGTGGAAGCAGTTGATATAGCGGTTTATTTGATTAACTGTGGGCCTTCAAGTTCACTAGATGGAGGAATACCAGAGGAAGCTTAGACCGAAAAAGAGGTAGATCTTTCTTTTCTTAAAGTTTTTGGTTCAGAAAGCTTTTGTGCATGTTGATAAGGAAAATAGGAAAAAGTTGGATGCAAAATCCAAGAGATGCACTTTCATTGGTTATGGATCTGGTGATTTTGGTTTCCATTTTTTAGGATTTAGAGAATTCTAAGATTATTAGGAGTCGTGATGTTGAATGGAATGAAAAGAGAATGTACAGGGATCAAATTTTGGTACCCAAGGATGAACCGATTGAGAAGTTTGTAAATGAAAATAAACTCTCAGATTTCAAAGTATTACCTACAGGGTTACACAGTAACCGGTGTCAGTTTACCCCTGACCATCATCGATCAGAAGAACCAGTATCAGTTATAGAAGATCCAAACCAGCATCGGTTAGCAGAACTAGCGTCGGTTATAGGTGACCGGCGTCGGTCACTGTCAGATTTGGATAGGAATTTCTAGGAGGTCCAGATTGAGCCTCTGGTACCCCAAACTTCTGTGAGAAGGTCACAAAGGGTAAGTAAACCTCTAGAAATATTTACACCTTCTCTATTTTATTTATTATTGACTGATAATGGTGAACCAGAAGCTTTGAAGAAGCAATGCAGGATAAGACCCACGTCCAGTGGGAGCATGGCATGGATGAGGAGATGGACTCCTTGGAATAGAACCAAACTTGGGATTTGGTTAAGTTGCTAGCAAGTAAGAGAACATTGCAGAACAAGTGGGTTTACAGGATTAAGGAAGAAGAGGGTGGACAAAAAATATACAAGGCAAGGCTTGTAGTAAAAGGATTTGCACAGAAATCAGGTATTGACTTTGGTGAAATATTTTCTCTTGTTGTTAAGATGACTTCTATTCGTATTATATTGAGCTTAGTTGTAGTAGAATATTTGCATTTAGAGCAACTAGATGTGAAGACAACTTTCCTTCATGGTGATTTGGATGAAGAGATTTATATGCAGCAATCGTTTGGTTATGAAGTCAAGGGTAAGGAGAAACTTCTGTGTAAATTAAAAAAGAGCCTATATGGGCTCAAGCAAGCTCCAAGGTAATGGTATTTGAGATTTGACAGTTTTATGCATGAGCATGGTTATATGAGATGTGAATCTGACCATTGTGTTTATTTTAAAAAGCTTGAAAATGGGAGTTATGTTATTTTGTTATTGTATGTGGATGATATGTTGATTACAGGATCTAGTATGTAGGACATTGGTAAACTTAAAGAAAGGTTAGCTCACACATTTTCAATGAAGGATTTGGGAGCTGCAAAGAAAATCCTTGGCATGCAAATTCACCGAAACAGGAAAAACAAGAAGTTGTATGTCTCAGGAGGCTTATATCAATAAGGTGTTAGAAAGGTTTAATATGTAAAGATCAAAACTTGTTGGTACACCTATGGTTGGACACTTCAAATTGAGCAAAGATTAGTGTCCTTCATCACACGAGGAGGTTGAGTACATGGCACATGTTCCCTATGCTTCAGCAGTAGGAATTCTTATGTATGTCATGGTTTGTACTAGACCAGACATTGCACAGGCAGTGGGAGTTGTAAGCAGGTTTATGGCTAATCTAGGTAAATAACATTGGAAAGCAGTCCAATGGATTATCATGTATTTGAGAGGGACATCTGACATGGAGTTATGCTATGGAGGGTCAGATACTTCTTTACATGGTTATGTTGATTCAGATATGGCTGGAGATTTGAATGGGAGGAGGAGCACTATTGGATATATTTTCACAGTAGGTGGAACGGAAGTTAGCTGGATTTCAAGATTGCAAAAGGTTGTGGCTTTGTCTACTACAGAGGTAGAGTATGTTTCAGCTATAGAAGCTAGCAAGGAGATAATATGGATGGGTAGGTTCATGGAAGAGTTGGGTAAGGAGCAAGAGGATTGTAGATTATACAATGATAGTCAAAGCACAATTCATCTGGCAAAGAACTCAGCATTTCATTCAAGAACAAAACATATTCAGTTAAGGTATCACTTCATACAGCAGGTGTTGGAGGATGGACAACTAAAGTTAGAGAAAATTCATATGGATAAGAACCCTACGGACATGCTAACAAAGCCATTGGTAAGGGATAAGTTGGAGCTTCACTCCACTTTTGTTGGTCTTTGAGTTTAAAACTTGAAGAGGAAGAAACGGGCCAAGGATGGTGATGCACAGTAAAGTGCAGCAATTGATCTCCAAGTGGGAGATTGTTGAGAATGGAACTTAATTACTTCACAAGAAACTTTCTTTTACATATTACTAGTTCTGACAGTAACCAGCATCGGTCAGAGTGTAACCGATGTCGGTCAAGTAGTAACCGGCGATGGTTACCTATGCGACATAGTTTTTTGTTTTTGACGAAAATTAGAATAAATCAATTATTTTTAAATATGATTTATTGATTATAAAAACAAATTTAAGTTACCCAAAATAGATATATATGTATGTATGCATTTCATGAGGGTAAGTAAGGAGAAGAGAATATATATAGTAATTGTTTTACATGTAAGTTTCTGGGTGACCAAGAAAGAGTAGTTGAGTGAGGGAAAAGCATTGAACATCCTGTGAGGTGTTGGAAGATAGTAGATCTTCATTGTATCTCCTATGTAAAGCACTGAATAATAATATTGGCATGTTTCTTGGTGGACATAGCCCACACTGGGTGAACCACATTAAATCTGGTATAATCTTTCTCTTGTTTATTTTATCTTCTAGTTATTTCTGAATTCATTGCTTGTATGATTGCTTTGATCATAGATATATGCAACACTCTTATATGGTTTAACCCCAAAAATTTCATTCTATTAAAATCAAACTAAAGAATGATACAAGGAACTTACAAAAAAAAATCATTCCTTTACTCGTGTATTTTGGAATTCCTTTTCAAACCAATCACCTCTATATTTTGTTTTTTTTTCATTATCTTTCCTTTTCCTCTTTCTAGTTTTTTTACTCCCATTTTGAACAAAAAATACAAACAAGTATAAATAAGTTTGATCATATGATAATATTTAAACAAGTTTCATGCATATAACAGTTTTTGTACTCTTTCAAAATGCTTATTTTGCTCTTTTTTATTATTCTCTAGCTTATAGCTAAAAATTATCTTTTTAGACCTAATATGCATTTGAGAGTGGTTTTCTTCAACCTATGGCGTTGTTTACCACACTTGGGTTAGAGAATTTTTGTTGACTTCCACATTTTTTTAAATGGATCAAATTTGAATTTTTAGGGGGGGTGGGGGGGGGGAATTTTTTGCAAGAAATAATTGAACCATAATTTCTGATTAACTAAAATTAACTAACTCTGTAGTGTGGGGATAGTTAATCTAAGCTATGAACAGTTGTAAATAAAGTAAATAAATGGATTTAAAAAGTATGTAACTAAGCTAAATAATTATGCAAAAGGAAATGCTAACCCTAATATGCAAGAGAGAAGAGGAAAGAACTTGGTTGAATAATAGATGCTCGTGAAAATGTGTCACAGAGGTGACTAGAAAATACAGAAGAAAGAATGACTATGCACGAGTCCCAAAAAGAATGGATCTGAAGTATCTAGCTAGATTGGAGTGCCTGGAGAAGGATTGGGGTGCCCACGAGCACTCTGGTCTACAAACCGGTCACCTTGGTCTGTGTAAAAGCTTTGAAACTAATCTTCACTAGTTCGGCAGATGGTTTGAAACCCTTATTGTTTATCACATCAGATTCGTTGTCCCATACCATGTGTCTCCAATAATCCAAGATGAAAGAAAAACCTACAAGACCCCAAAACAAACATCAAACCGTAAAAAAATAAAAATGCATATGAAGGGGTCGGGATTGACCTCAGCTTCCATAATCATGGACTTACTAACTGAGTGTTGCACTACATCTCAAACTTGATGTAGTTCTATGTGCAAGTGTGTGTGAACATGCCCTCGGTTGCTCTTGTTCCAGTCACACTTTTTGAAGTAGCAAGCAATAACTATATGTAGAAAATGTAATAGAATTTGTGCATGGAATAGAATAGAATTCCTCCCCCTATGAAGTGTGTTGCAGATGTCCTAGCCTTGTGCCTTGATATTAGAGCTATGTGGATGCAAGTGATCTCTAATGCAATAGATGGATGTAACTCTAGATGAGTGATAGTAGTAAGTGATGCTAAGTCCCTCATTATGGTCTTATATATGTATATTTATAGGGTTCTCTTGATCTAATTTCGTAATTAACCCCGAAATGGCCGACCACAAAAATGATAAGAAGGAGAAATGGCTAAAAAGAGCCCAAAAATTGGTAGGAAAGTGTCAAAAGGATCAGGGTGCACCTGGTGGGACTGGGGCATCCATGGGCACCCCAGTACTAATCTGGGTGCCCCAGTCAAGGCTAAAATAGTGCGGGATAACAGAAGCTGACTGGGAATGTGGATGTAAAAGGTCGATAATGGCGAAATAAAATAAATCAAGATGGTCAAAAGACGGGGGTTAATTAGTACTTTCTTCACTCAAGAACCTTCTAAATAGTAGTATGAGACTGGGATAAATAAGTGTCTAAAGTGCATGATTTTGTGACTACATTTTTTCCCCACTTTATGTTGGTGAGAGGAAAGCTTGGTAACATAAAGTAGATAGAGATGTGTACCTTATGCCAATGTAGAGTAATGAAAAAGGTGCATGTCGAATAACTAGACAAAGTGTGGAATGAGAAAAAGATGGAGGAGCGTGGAAACTAAAGATGAAAAATGTGCAAAGAAAAAGTGATGAGAGTGAACCTAGGGCAGATGCATGTGCAGCGGCTGCGGTGTGTGATGAACCTGCATGGTTAGTAAAGTATGTGTTGTCATGAGTGTCGTTGTTGACGTCATTGTTTTTGTTGCCCCCATTTGACTACTTGTTTCTCATACGGACGAACCTACAAGGAGAAAATGATCAATTAGTTAAATATATATGTATGTAAGTGTGAAAACGCTATGTAAAAGATGCATGTGTATGCATGTAAAAATGCATGTAAATGTAAAGTGCACAAAATGAAAAGTTTAAATGGAACATGTGCACCTGATCCATGTTAAGAGAAAGGGTGTATAAGGATATCCTATACTGTCGAGGTTTTTTGGGTGATCTGATGCCATAAGCCAAAGAAGTATAGGGAGGAAATTCTCTGTGTCCTCCAACCTTTAACTTTTTCCCTGAACTGTGTTAAGAGATCTCTGTATTATCCTAGTTTTTTGGGTGCTCTGATGCCAGTGGTAGAAGAAGTATTGGGAGGAATTTCATTGTATCATCCAACCGTTAACTGCTCCCCCAAATGCTAAGGACACCATGTTCTATAAAAGCCATTTTGTATGGATTTCGTAGACTGGTTTGAACTGACTCACTATATGTAAACCCACAATGCCAAGGGTAGAAAGAACATAGAACTCAACTGGTGTAAACATGCACTGTGTAGAATTTAAAAACCCCAAATTATTCCCCCCTCTTTGCGGGCACATGTAACGTCACTGATAGGAGAATGTGGCCCCAAAAGAGGACCAATTGCATGAACATTGTAACTCTTCCCTACATGAGGAAGGGAATGCACTTGGTAGAAACCAAGTGTGCACAAACAAGGATGGCTAGCCAAAGAAAAGTATTAGTAGGATCAAGCATGCATGTAAAAGACAGTGTGCAATCTATGCAAATAATGTAAAAGCTTCCAAGCAAAGTAGTGTAAATACGCAAGAAGATGAGTAATCACATAAATCGGGTTGCAAACATGGGACATCACTCGCGATGTCACAAGACACACAAGGTCATCATGGTTGCAAACAACAAACAAGTGTGTACACCAAACATAGGGCAAGGCCCGCATACAAGAAGTATTCATGGAAACATGTAATCCTGCAAAACAAGTGTTGCACATGGGACACCCATTAGCATGTTAGAGAAATAACCAATATGTCCAAGCATGAATAACCAAGTAAGGAAAAGTGTTAAGTACAAAATGAAACAATATCACCTAGAAGAAACAAATTTGGATGTCCCCAATGACCGGTATAGGAAGGGTAGAATGCGAGCATCCATGTTGCGTGTAAAGGATCTGTATCTATGATCACAACTAAACAAAGACATGAACATGTATGTGTGGATGATATAGATAATGACATATAATAAATCAATCTAACATGTGTAGTAAATTGATCATGTAAAACACTAGTAAACAAGAGTAAATTCCCCCAAGAAAATGTAATATGATGTGGATGGATGGAATGGAATGCAAGACGGAATGATAGGAGCCGCGTGCCCCATGAGTGAATAGAGATGTATGCAATGAGTTTCATTTTTTCCCCCTCAGCAATCAAGAATGAACCGTAAATGAGAGTGCACCATCGGGAAATGGTTGAGTAGTGTGTGTGGTGTCTAGCGCGTTGTGATGAATGTGTAAGTGTAGTGATGAGATGTGACCTAGCGACGGTGTGTGCGTGAAACCTATAGCCGAAGCGTATATCATGACCAGATGAACGTATAAGTAATGATTTAGCCTAAGCGTATATCACAATGAGATGAATGGATGAGTAATGATTTATCCCTAAGCGTATATCACTACCAAATGAAAAGATGGAGTGGTGATGTAACCTAAGGTGTATACCACTACAAAATGATAGAATACGTGATGATTTATCCTAAAGCGTATGTCACTAGCCTAGGAATGTCGCATGATGAAAGGTCAAATAGTAAGTGTGTGATGAGTGTAAGGTCCATTTGATTTGTAAACCCTCAACAGTCGAGTATGGACCAAGGAACTAAAGTGCGTCATAAGGTAGTGACTGCAACATGTAGAAGATAATGTAGTATATGTCATGATGAAAGATGACCATGTGATGAGAAGAATGTGTAAATGTGTGGTGTGTAAAATGCAATGCAAGATGTAATGTATAAAGTGGCATGTAATGTATGTAGATAGACTAGTAGTGTAGTATGTAGGATGAGCAGTGTATGATGTTAGACGCGTAGTATGATATATGCATAATGAAAACTAGTATGATGTATGACCCACGATATGTGAATAGATGTATGGTGTGTAAGTGCTATAGTGCAGTGTGTGGGGCTCATGTGTAGTAAGCCCTCAATAGTTAAGTGTAAACCAAAGCACAAGAGTGTGTCATGGGGTAGTGACGCTAGAATGTATGATGAGTATGCCTAATGCAAGGATATGAATGTATAAAAGTTTAAAATATGATGAGTGTGACTATGCTAAGATGAGGTGGGGGATGTGAAGTGCTATGCCCCCCAAGGGTGTGTGAATGAATGAACTATCTGATGACTGTGAAGGACAGAGGTCCTTCATCTACTGTAGGAGATGAAAGCATATGACTATGCTCTAATAATGGTGGTATAGTATATAAACGTTATGGTGGTGAATTAATTATATGTGCATGCAAGGGATGACTATATGAAAAAGTTTGTGCCATCACAAAATTCATCGGTGATGGAGATCTATGTGATTCGGAAGGTGGAGGTAAAGAATATCCACATGGAATAAAACCGAGGTGGTGATTTATGCCAAGATACAATAATTGTTGAGGAATAGGCCTATACCAATGTGTAGGACTAGTCGAACAATGTAGTCACATAGTCAATGCTCGAGTAGGTTTTCTAGGGGTAGATTTTTATTTGAGCAACATAGAATGTGATATGCTAGAAGTAGGCAGTTTCTTAGGAGGCTCTTGACTGACCGAAGAAGGCACACTAGAAATAGTGGCATAATGCTCAATAGATGTTGAAGGAGTAGTCTTTGGAGCCCATTTGGATGTAGCATTTGGAGATGGCCATGCAATATAATGTTGTGTAATGAATGAGATAATGCCCTGATGTACAGTAGGTAGGTAGTCATAAGTAACAAGGCCATTTTTTAGGATGAAATGACTGACGAAATCATCCTTCATGTTATAGTAAGTACTGATGGATCCAAAGGGGAGATGAGTGTAACAGTATAATGCCTCAATGGTAAGACTATGTTGAAATGCCTTGAGTAATAATCTATCATTAGAACAAGAGGTCATAGCCATACGGCAATGTAGAAGATGAGCATGAGGATCACCAGTACCATCAAAGCAAGTGAATTTAGGAAATTCCAAATTATGAATCTTCTTAGGAATAGGGTTACGATGTAATGAGTTATTGTCAATAGAAGCATAGTAAAATGTACTTGCTAGAGTAAGAGACTAGACTTGAGATTGTGACTAACTTATGACATACATGAGAGGGATAATATCCTATGAAGGAATATTGGAATATCGTAATAATGTATTAAGAGGTTGCAAATTCTCATGGTGAGTAATCATAGGGATGTCAGGAGATGATAGAGGAGATTTTGATGTTAAATGCAAAATGGGAGTAGGTGCCAAAGAAGCTATAGTAAATGATGTAGGTGGAATATCCATACCGATGGTAGGACTAGCATCAGAAACATCGTTAGGAAATGAGGTAACCGATAGAGATATAATAATCAGAGAAGATGAACTAATAGGCATGAATGATGGAATGAGAGGAGATGAAATAATAGGAGAAGAATAATTGATAGATGGGGGTGAGTCATGGACAGTGCTAGTAAAAATAACATGCGGAGATGAAAGTGAAGGAGAAAGTCCTCTGTCATCCAGATGAAAAGAAATTGAAGCGTTAGTAGCTTGTGGCTCTACAATATCAGATAAAGATGTAGGAACAAAGATTGCATCGAGAGGATCATTAACATGCAATGCTGGAGAACTAACATGTGAGGCTGAATGAGAAACATCTAGAAATTAGTAGAAGTTGGAGATGTAATTATGTGATCAACTTGAATAACTTGTGCTTGTGTAGCCTCATCTAAGACTTGTGCTAAAACATTAGGATCAATAGTACACATATAAGCAATGAAATAATCTTCTAGAACTTGAAGATATATATCAGAAGATGGAATATGAATAAACAAAGGGCAAGGCCTATAACCAGAGAAATCGTCCAAAGTGTCAATATAGGCACGACAAGAACTGTCGAATTGAAGACTGAATTGATAATTATCCTTATCCATGAGGGTTTGGAGTGGATCCTAAGGCAAAATATTCTAAAGGAAGGGTTCACTAAAATGATTAACTAAAATTAAATAACTATGTAGTGTGGGGATAGTTAATCTAAGATATGAACAGATGTAAATAAAGTAAATAAATAGAGTAAAAAAGTATATAGCTATGCTAAACAATTATGCAAAAGGAAATGCTAACCCTAATATGTAAGAGAGAATAGGAAAGAACTCAACTGAATAACAAATGCTCATGGAAATGTGTCGCATAGGTGACTGGAAAATAAAAAAGAAAGAACAACTATGCAGGAGTCCTGAAAAGGATGGATCTTGAGTATCTAGTTGGACTGGAGTGCCTCGAGAAGGACTGGGGCACCCATGGGTGCTCTGGTCTACAAACTGGGCACCCTGGTATGTGTAAAATATATGAAATTGATCTTCACTAGTTCAACAGATAGTATGAAACTCTCGTTATCTATCACATCAGATTCATTGTCTCGTACCAGGTGTTGCCAATAATCCAAGATGAAAGAAAAACCTGCAAGACCCCAAAACAAGCATCAAACCCTAAAAAATGAAAAATGCATATGAAGGGGTCGGACTGACCTCAGCTTCCATAATGGTGGACTTACTAATTGAGTGTTGCACTACATCTCAGACCCGATGTAGTTCTATGTGTAAGTGTGTGTGAACATGCCCTAGGTTGCTCTTGTTTCATTCACACTTCGTGAAGTAGCAAGCAATAACTATGTGTCTAAAATGTAATAGAATGTGTGCATGGAATAGAATAGAATCCCTCCCCCTATGAAGTGTGATGTAAATTTCCTATCCTTTTACCTTGATGATGAAGCTATGTGGATATAAGTGATCTCCAATGTAATGGATGGATGCAACTCTAGATGAGTTATAGTAGTAAGTGATGTTAGGTCCCTCATTATGGTCGTGTATCTTTATATTTATAGGGTTCTCTTGATCTAATTTCATAATTAACCACGAAATGGCTGACCACCAAAAAGATAAGAAGGAGAAACAGCTAAAAAGAGCCCAAAAGATGGTGGGAAATTTTGAAAAGGACTGGGGTGCCCCTGGTGGGATTAGGGCACCCATGGGCGCCCTAGTACTAATATGGGTGCCCCATTCGAGGCTAAAATAGTGCAGGATGACAGAAGTTGACTGGGCATGTGGATGTAAAAGGTTGGTAATGGAAAAATAAAATAAAACAAGATGGCCAAAAGACAAGGGTTAATTACTAATTTTTTCACTGAAGAACCTTTTAAATAGTAGCATGAGACCAAGATAAATAATGTCTATAATGCATGATTTTCTTACTACAATTTCTCCCCAATCGCATCAAACTCCAAATATTGGAATTGATATGGTGAATGCCTCATTCAAAGCATTAATGTTATGTGTTGATACAAACTATGATGTTATTTGCGTTAAATTTTCAAAAGTTTGCTAAAAGTGGAACATTTTCATCGTTGTGTAGGTGTTTGCTATTTCTCCAACTCAAATTCATCAAAGGTCACAAAAAATGTAAAAAGTGACTTTCTCTAACATGTTTTCATCGTAAAAATGGTAATAGGTTTCTTTAAATGTGTCAAAAAATTCTTCCCGAGTTCTAACATGTATAAGTTCATCCTCGTGCATTGTCAACAAATTTTCCCACCAATATTCACTTTAGAAAGAATTCATACCATCGTAGAAATCTACTAGATAAAGAAATTTAAAGCATCACTGTATATCTTACCTTTGAATATTGAAATGTCCAAATATACTTTTAACCATATGGTGTTTGACCTCGAAATGGCTTCTTGGTTGATGAAAACAAGTACACATGAGATTGCAATCATTATAAGCACTTAGCAAAGTGATCGATTATCTTAGTTTTTTTCCCATGCATAGTTTTGCTCCAAATCATTTTTCACTACAAAATATATTTGTATCATCTTTAGTACCATATAAGTCTACCATCTCTAATGTTTATTTTCTTCCACATGATGCGATTAAGGTAAAAAACTATGATGATATGTTGAAGGGTCAAATATTTCAATATTGAATTTCCTATAGTAAGACCTCATGGATGGGCATACAAGCGAATAGCGATGGGATAAGACTCGGGCTCTAACACCACTACATCGAGGCCCAAGGGTGACATGGGAGACCACTCTAAAACAAATTCTAGTATTTTTTGGACAGAAATGGCTCATGAAGAAAAATATCACTCAACAACATTAATCAAGATGCCTTAACAAAGAGTGAAAGAAAAAGGGAACACAACACTACATTTATAACACAAGATTGCATTAAACTTAGACTTTGCAAGTTTTATACAATGACATGAGAGGTTAGATGTATCAAACAAACTATAATAACTAACTATTCGATGAATACTTGTACTACATGGTTATTATTGGGGTTTAAAATTGCACCCTAGCCTAAATCATGGGAGATCTAAAATTTTGGGCCAACGTGGGATTGTATCTAAGTGTGGGACTTGCAGCTTGAGACAAACCTGTGGAGAAGGTTGACTTAATATGTTTTGTGGGTTAGGAGAATAGGTGTAACATAGTCTAACCTAGTGCCAAAACCACTCATATAGCTAACATAAAATAATACATCCAAGGAACTAGTAAGAGATAAAGGGAAAGAGATGCAAAAAGAAAATCCTAACATAAAAGGGTTGGCGATATCACCAGACTTAAATGTGGAGCTTCTCCAATCTTAAGGGACACAGATGCAATTTTGTAAATCAAGATCATGAAGAATGCACACAAATCTAATGCAAGCAAATGAAATAATGTGAAATACACAAGAGGGCAGATATATTCATGCCAAACATAGAACGTTTTAAGAAAATAAGAAAGACACACTTCAATTAATTAATTCTTATCAATTTACACACATATTCAACACAAGAGAAACTCCATTCACAAGTTGTAGAGGTTGAAAACTTGAAATTTCAAGTTTATGAGAGTGAAGCTCTAAAATATGTGAAGGAAGAAAATAAGAGAAGAACCTCTACAATGTGCATGAGCACTTACATTTATAGAATTTATGGAGGAAGAGAGATAAATAGAAGAGGGAAAGGATGACTACCACAATGGAGTATTGATCCCTAAAATCTTGTTAAACAAGCATGGACGTCATGATTTCTTACAGTGTTGACTTGTGGTACATGTATGGGCACCATCTGAAAAGAGGCAACTCCCACAGCACCGTGCCTTGCTTTAATCGGACTACATAGGACAACGTTGTGCTTCATTAAATTCTAGTTGTTGAGGTGGTAGGTCATCTAGTTTACAAATAGGTGTGGATTTTGCTCGTACGTCACGGGCTCACTTTGATCTATGGTTTTTCACGGAATTTCATGCTCCTTAAGTGATGAGCGGAGTTTCTTTTTCTTTGTGACACTTGAAATTTTTTGCACCTAGCCATTTAATGCTCCTTCAATACCATAGAGGAATTTCCTCCTTTCTACAGATCTTTAAGTTTGTGGACTTCATCCTTGGTTCCGTGGAATTAGAAGACTTTATGAATTTCTATGTGTTCCAAGTTTGTGTGACATTGTGTTTCTCCATACCACAAAGAACTGAGATTCTCATTCATTTACCCAAGGATGATCAACTTCCCCAATGCCGCAAACATCTAACCAATCCAAAAAATCACTAATTTTGTCTAAGTCCCAATCGTTCTTTCCTTTGTTCAGTGAGTCAGGAGGACCTGCGGAACATTACATTTTCATACTTTGCAGAAGACTCGCTTAGTGTCAAGTAGATTTCTTGAGAAAAATTTGTCTAAGTCTCAACTTAGATGAGTTTTTCAAAATTACATGGAGTGTAATTATTGGAAGCACAATGACTGAGGGGGGTGAATTAGTCCTTGAAAAAAAATTCATTAATTACTTTTACTTTTGTGAACCATTAAACTAAACATTCACCATTCATTAACCAATGTGAACTTATTAATCATGAAATAACCATCCACAAGAACATAAAGAAAGAGAGAACACATGAACACAAGATATAAAGTGGGAAACCCTCAAGGGGAATAAAACCCACTGAACCTCTACATATATTACTCAACACAAAGGACTCTTATGAATATTACACATCACAAGAGATTTCTTTAGGAAGCACCAACACCACAAGGAGCACTAACCCCTACTTAGTAGAGCACCCACTCTACAAGGAGGCTACAACCCCCTAAGATGACCAAGCACCCACCTAGCTACCTGAATATGAAGATCACCTGATGTTATTTTTTCTCAACCAACTAGTTGTGATCACTTTTCCAACTCCTTCCACTCAAACACCTCTCAAACCATGCCTTCTCCTTCTTTTCTCATACATTCACCTTCATTTGTTGATTAGGTCATATGACCTTGAAGATTTACTCATATTTTCTTCTCACATTCTCATGCCTCTTCTTAGCTATGCTCTAGATCCCTCTAACCTCTTCACTCACTTCCCCTTGCTCACTCAAAATTTCATCCACTACACTAGCTCAAATGAGCAAACACAACTACCTTTTATACATGACTCATGCCAAAAAACCATATAGGTCAGAAAATGACCATATGACCATGAAAGGTTTGTCATTAACAACAACAATACACACTCTAAGCATTCATATAAATTGCATAAAGAGACCTTATAGGTTGGCATAGGCCTAAATAATACAATACTTCTCAATTAGGCCTAGAAACAAGGTCTTTACTCCAACAACAGCTTCTTGGAATTCAAGCGCACTTAAAAACTCCATCATGACTCCAAAAACTCTAAAAATGTCATCAAAAACCTCTCAACACCATCTACAAGCATAAGCACCTCTACAACTTCCATCTTCATCATGACTCACTTCATTTGGCAAGCACCGTGAATTAGGTCTCAAGAACCTAAATATCAGTCTTCGAAAGTGAGTTGGTTCACATATCAAATCACTTTTTCATGACAAAAATAGCACATCAACAAAAATATCTCAGCTTCAACTAACTAACAAGACTCATTGTAACCTTAAATTCAGGTCATAACACTCCAAAACACCTCCTTCATTGAAATTTCTCAAACCTGCTATAAGGTCTCAAGAACTAGTCTTGAGAAATCCGACCTCCAACACCTCCAAGGAAACTTCCAAGAAATTCCACCACTTGGATCACTTCAATGGAATCCTGACACACCTCCTCAAACACTCATATGCATATGTTACATGAATAATAATGTACTTACATACATGATTCCACAGACCTTCTTGACAAGCCTAATTAGGTTGATTGGGCCATTAGGTATTTCACATAACAACATCTCATCTGATCAAACTAGAATATCAAACACATCATGTCAAACCTCTACAAGCTCTCCATCCTCATAATACACTACTACAACATGCAAAACATCACAAACCATCTCAGACCTCCATGACTAGTTTTGACCTCATTAGGCCATTAGCGGTAGGTCAAATTGGAAGAGAGATTTCACTCATTTCTTGCATTGAATCTATCCCAAAATTATCATGTACATTTAGCACACCTCCTTGGCTTTCTCCCACAATTGGTCTTTCATCATGACACCTGCAACTCATACCTATACCTAAAAATCTTCACAAAACAGGGGTTTTGTTGTAGCTTACCATCATACCTAGAGCATACCACCACCACCAAAATGATCTCTAATGAACTCTCTACAATCATGAACCTTCACACTAGCCTTCCCAATTCATTGCATGGACAAAACTCTTCATATTTTACATATCTATCTAAAACTAGGGTTTATACCTGCTTAGCTTCTAAACAATGGTTCATAAAAGTCTAACAACCAAATGAACCCATTCCACTTGTAAAATTTTCTTAGACCCATGCCCTAACATCCAAAAAATTCCTAGGTACCCATTAAAAGTACACATGTGTGGGTGAGCATTCCAAATTGACCATCGAGGTGGAAAATAATGTTTTGAGAGCTCGGTAGAGCCAAAAATAGTTTTTCATGCTTTGTCTTCAGAATCCTGACTTCAAACTTTTCACAAACTTTTGTAATGACCTTATTTATGATCTCTAATGGTCATCCATATTTTCTCACTTTTGAAACTCATCCTGCTACATTGGTTTCCCATGTCATCTTGCCTTATCTTCTTGTACTTACCTTCAAAGTACCTTGAACATGCACTATACACCTAAACCATGACCTTGTACACATTCCACACATGCTATGCAATGTCAAAACACTCCTCTAATACTTAAATTATCATGTTTTTCCTCATACTCCATGCTACCATAACATCTTCTTACATTAGGTCTAGGACCGGGCCTAGTTAGTCTTGCTTCAACACATGCCACACATTAATTGACATGTTCTTCATCATTCAAGATCTTTAACATCTTTTCCACATGTCTCTGAACATGTTAGATATCATAGCAACCTTCATACAACCTTTGAATTTCATACACACCACCTACTTTCTTGAACAATGCGTCGAGAAAATGTACTTACACCAAGACATCATACCACTACAACACTTTATGACACCAAAACACCTCACTATGAATCAACCTTTACTTTTCACTTTTTTTGAAATCGATGAAATCAATGACCACATCATGTACTCACATATGCACAATAAGACACTCTTTGACATCAATGACAACAACATGACACATGTCCAACAATCTCCCCCTTTATCATTGATGGAAACCACCTTCAAAAACATTGATGGCAACCATTCATGAAAGCACCTTCAAACCACTCTTCTCTTGTTTTTGAGTTCACTCTCCCCATTTTTCCATCTATGAAAAAGGATCCTACAACAACTTGAAAAGCAATCAACATCAACAATGCATAAACTCATACTTACAGGCTCCCCTTGGTTTGTGTTCACCTTATTGACTTCTAATGTTGCAGATAATCCATGGACCTATCTTCAAACATCCACAAGACTCCCCTTGAGAAAAAAAATACCTCATTTTGACTTATCACTAGCTGAAGATCATCTTCTGGAACTGAACCTCTAAGAATCATGCTCTTTGTTTTCTTCACCTTGGACTTTCTTAACTTGCATCACTAAAACTATCTCCCCCTGAGATGATGCATCCCCCTACAACTCATAGACACAATATAAAACCTACTTCATACCTCTTTTATCATTATTTATAGCCATGAAACTAACTCCCCCATGGATCATGCTTTCTAAAACCCTGATGACCTAGTGGAATTGGTTTGTCTCCTTAAATCATAAATGAAACTCATACCATGCAACATCCCTTCATGAATTTAATGGTCTGATCAATTTGTCATAAAACATGAAAGAGATACTTCTTCCCAAATCATGTTTACCTATTTTGGCATATCAACAACACACCTAGCTCTGTCAAAACTCCTCCTAAGTTGGGAAACCTCTTCTTGATAGTCATTTAGACCTATTCGTTCTGTCTTCCTAATGTTGAGTCTTTAAACCTCTTCAAACCCATCTTGTCTTGATACATCAGATGCAAACATGTACCATCATCATTCTTCTTGGAAACAACCATTCAGGGACTTCTTCTAGCACCATGCTTCAATTTGAGCACTACTTTACTCCATACATATCTAATTACAATATTCAAAAAAAGAAACAAACTGGACCTTCAAGCCTTTCAATGCATACCTTACTTCTTGATAGACTGAGACTTCAAACCTCTCGAATACATGCTTGAGAACATACCTGATTAGCTCAATGAGTTCTTGACTTGTTTAGCTTCAACCTTGCTGAGATTGACACACCTGCTCATGGAGCTTAACACAATGTACCTAAGTCCTTATGATGCACATCAACATGATTTCATAGCAGGTCATACCCTTTTGCAACAACATCTCAAAATAATTTTATCAGCCTTTGATGCTACTTCTACCAATAATAACAAAACATACCTTGTGATCTCCTTTTACAATCCTTATGCCCAAATTTTTTTTCTTCAAGCATCCTCATGAGTCATCACATCACTTGACCTTAGTGCATTCTACCAATTCCTCTACTAAACTATTCATGACTTGATGTACTAATAGCAAGAGCCTCCACATTTTTTATTTTAGAGTACACTGCCACTGTATTTCACTTTGGTGGACCTTCAAACCCTTATCATAGTATTTCTATCACACCTAATTCTCATTCATTAAGCCTTCAATATTTCAAACCACCGTTTGAAATCATATCTCAAGCATTCTCTAAAGCCCATCTATGAAGATATGATACCTGCCTAGATTTCAGACCCTGTCATGAGGTTTATATGACACTGGTATACCCATTACCAAGACTTCATGTGACTTTAGGATCTTCTTCAAGAACTCTTAGACTACCTTCCATTACAAATATTACCTAGTAATTTTGAAAAACAATCATGTTATATGTCATATTCTTGTCCTCAATCATCACCATTTTGGAAGACCCAGAAACCTCAACTTGACATCAACATTTTGGGAACTTATACTTAGTTTCAAGGATTGTAATTGCTATTAACATGATGATATTTATGT
>CM034152.1:548000106-548280119 GCA_019776745.2 Taxus chinensis
CTATGTATTATTTCTATGATTAAATTGATGCCCCAGGAGTCCTCGATGGGATTGTTAAGAGTTGTGTCACACATCATGCATCGTGGTAATGATATGTGAGGTTTATGTAGCACCCAAATACCAATTGAACATGCATGTGTGTATATAACAATATGACATACTAATACTCTTGTTTAGCATAGATAAGTGTAACATTTAAGTAAAATGAAGCCTACAAGAGTAAATTCAACCAAGATAGGCAAATATTGTGTGAAAGTGATGGTGTGGGGTATATTCAAGATGTGTAGATGGTATGGGAAAACATTGTTTCCTTCCTTCCCTCCATTGGCATGTGTAATGATATAAGGTTCATTTATAAATTCTCCCTCAATTAAAAAAATGAACAATAAACAAAGAGTATGTCATCGGGAAATATGTTTAATTGAGAGTGTCTGAAAAAATTATCATGAAGCACAAAGCATGAAGTTGAGATGATTTGAGTCATTGATAAAGTGGTTCCCCAATTTTCAAATGTGAACTTAGCATGGATTTTGTCCCATGTAAGACGGTACAATGTTTGTACCAAAGAGTGTAGGGGTGCTTAAGAGTATATATGAAGCACAGAGCGTGAAGTTAATATTAGACACTAGAAGTACAACTTACAGTGAATTGGAATAGGGGGGAAGAAATTAAAATCCCCTCAAAAGTGTGTAATGGAGTGAGAGTATATCTATGATAGTGAAGGGCGAGCCCCCCCACCTAATCAAGGAGACAAAGGCATTTGAAATGATCTAAGTTCGTTGTTCAGAGAGTAAATATTGTAACATGAATGAGACTGATGTGGTTAATGGAGTGGAGAAACATCTATAGAAGGGGCTGCCAAGTAGGGACTCAGCCAATGTGTGGACTAGTGGACCGATGATGAAAAAAGGTCACGATGTATGGTCGTGTGGAATATAAACTAGGTGTAATAGTACTTTAGATTTGAAGGCGTAGAGACCTCTCTTCCTAACACGATCATAGATATCAACAAGAGTGGACTGAGAAAATGGTGTACATGGTGGAATACCTTTGATGGTAACAAATTGGTTTTCGTTATGGATGAACTTGGAGACACAAGTGATGCATAGAAGAGATGGCTTGTGTAGTGTGGAGCCAAGGAAGACCTAAGAGCATGTCACATTCCAATGATTTTGGGAGGGTAACCAAAAATTAGTTTTTAAAAAGTAAAAGACCCAATTATGGATCAGAAGTATGACATGACCTTAAGAATTAGGAACTGAAAATGTGATTAGAGAGGTTAGACCTTTGATAGCTAATTTAGTGCCACCAGAGCATTGCTTGACTAAGATCGATAGATAGATCATAGTATTGTTAATGGTATCTAAGAACAAATAAACGTGTTGATACACAATGAATCAAAAGAAAATGTAGCATGATAATCATGATCCAATAATGTGACACTGGCAGGGTAATATCAGTGGTAGCAACAAGAAAATCAAGTGATCTCGAGGAAGGAGGAGGCACAATGTTGGGTTGGAAAAATTGACTAAGTATCATGAAGGCACGCAGAATATTGAGGCACACAAGTCAAGCACATGAATGTGCATAGGGTCCAGAAAATTAGCGCACAGAAGGATCACACCCAAGAAAAACAAGTCCCAGGACTTATACGGTTTTGCACATACTGGCTAAAAATAGGAAAAGTGGTTGGAGTGCCACCTAAGTAAAGATAAAATCAAGAAGAATTTGGGGCTAAGAACAAGCTAATTTTGGGGACTAAATTAGAATATCAAAGGTCATGCATAGATAGATCTAATAATAGGATTAAAAGTAGAGTTTATTTATAGGATTAATCTATTATTAGGATTGATAGGAAAGCATGCATGCACTAGTTGTTATTGTATGTACGTGTGGCTATTTTTAGCATGCATTCTATTTTGAGAAGGTATGAGTGAAGTCAAGGGAAATTCAACACCCCTATAAATATGTATTGTTCTACTACATTATTTTGGGTACCTTGAATGGTTAGTATGATAGAGTTATGTTGCTCTATGATATACTGGTGTGCATGACTCTCTCGTGACTATTGTTATGTATTCATCTTTTGCTATGTAATCCTTTTGGTTATTAATGGATCATTGTGGTTGGATTTTGGTAATTGATGTATATGACTATGGTGATCGCCTGGTGCAAATAATATTAATTATGATATGATCTTACATGTTTCCTTATTATATGTGTTTCCAATTGAATGCATGCAATGAGTTTACATGGTTAGAATATGGATCTTGCTTAATTATGGTTTCTAGCTTAAACATGCTAACATCTTGATACATAGTACTAAAGGAGGGACATGGTAGCTTCATGTGGGCTTCGGGTGAGCATTCAGATATATCTGGATGAAGTTTTAGTGCGCTTAGGCATTGGGTATAGAAAATAAGACTACATTTTGGTTCCATTTTTAGACCTCTTTTCAAATTGTTTGTCAGGATGTTGCATGCAAATGGTGTATCGATTGAATCTTGGAGAGCATTGAAGGTTGGGTATAGATACATACATGATAAGTTTGCACATAGAAATACAACACTATACCTTGATTTCAATGCATGCAAATGGGTGGAAGACAATCTGTATGATGCACTCTATGAGATGTTCTTCAGCATTTTTCTAGTAGAATTGTATGAGTGGTTGTCAGCATATGCAATAGGGAAGTTGTGGAGTATAGGCCAAGGCTTTGGATGTATAAAGATTACCAAACTCTTGTTTGATGCCAATGTGGATTGGATGAGAGCTGTAGATCATTGGTGGGCTAGAGTATTACATAGTTATATTTTGGAGTATGCTATTTATTCCTATATGTGTCCTAAAGAAGCTAAATTTTAGTTCTTGCATGAACCAAAGGATCTTACCTGTGTGTTATGCCTTTATTGATTAAGATCTTGATGGTAGCACTGAATTTAGCATTCCTCCCTATGGCTAGCTAAACATCTCCACCATACATAGGGGTAGGAGCAGGTGTGGTGAAGATGGCGGACCTAGAGATAGCAATGGAAAGAGAGGAAAGATGACTTAAATATAATGAAGTGTGAGAGAGGGAAATGACGAAATGGAAGGAGATTTAGGAGTCCTTGTATGTTGAGGGAGAGAGATGGATCAGAAGGATTTAAATCTCTCATAGAAGACAAGGAAGCCATAACATCTGGTTCTCCCAACATTGGGTAAGCCAATAGAGAATCCCCTTTGGCTTCATATGAGAGTGTGTCTAAGGAGAGTATGAGGACCATAGGCATGCATATAATCCCACCTACCACCTAGCCCTTGCATGCTTGGTTTTTAAAATCAGAAGTAGTCATTAAGAAGTAGGCTGGTGAAAGTAAGCAAGTAGAGATGAGTAACATATCATTTTGTGTTGAATTTAGGAGATAAAGTTAGTAGCACACCCATGGAATTCAGCATCATTGTTTGGAAGTGTTATTGGAAGGATTATTTCCTAGGTGCATCATCAAGATATAAGTGTTGGTGCACATATATCATTGGGAAGTACTATAGTAACTACTGCGACCACACAGACCATTGGTGTTCAGTCTATTATAATGGGATTAGGACATAGTACATCCACTTCAACTAGTCTACATGGTCCATGGAGGATCAAGAGGATTAGGTGGATTGAGGTGGAGGAAATACTGGTGAAGGTTTTGGTTCTAGATCTGGTGGACAAGGCCCACATCCCCATAAACCCCCACATCAACCTCAGCAAGTTTACTATGATATGTCTCTCCTAGTTTACCATAGTATAGAGGTATTGAAGATGCAGTAGAGCATGTCCACAAGTGTGAATTACTATGGCATGCTAAAGGAATTATAGCCTCAGATAGGAAAGCTAAGTCAATTTTCTACTACTCTTCAAGGGTACACACATAGCTGGTATAGGAAGTATGACCCACATCAAACTATGGTGGATTACGATTCTTTGTTCTTATTTCTAAAATTTCACATAGTTTGAGAAACAGAGAATCAGCATACTAAAGGATATCAAGCAAATATTAGCTGAAAGTGCAAGAGAGTATGATGCACATTTCAAGAATATGTTGTCCAAATTATCTTATGAAATTCATCCCAGTCAACATGCACAATTTTTTTTTGGAGGATTGTTGAATCCATTCCATAGAGTACTCTCTCATAAGACCTATTTGGATCCCGTGCAAGGATTTGGAAGTATCTCTGTCACATTGAAGATGTTGGAGCATTGATACTGGAGTGAGCCCATTCTTAGAAGACAGATTACAATTATGGAAAAATAGTTGGAAAATATTTCTACCAATTCAGACACATGAGACACGAAGTAGAATATGGTGCACAGATTGTGAAGTAGAGGGACATACTAAAGATAATTTCCCATGCAGGTGTTGTGTACTGTTACTATTAGATTATGAATTTTTTCACCTAAATCATGATGTTCAAGATTTCCCTCTTTTATAACGTGCGCTCGTAAAGAAGGTGTCCATGTATTGTAAGATTTTCAAGTCCCATACTCACAACACCACTGATTGTAAATTAATTGATCACATCCATGAAGGCCATTGAGACATGAGTGCACCCAGACTAGTGTGGCTAGTGGATCAAAGGACAAGAAGGATACTCATGAAGGGCACAACCATGGAGATAACAAGAATAGAAGATTCATGTGGAGGATATAGAGGATGGGGTCGTGGAGGTGGAAGAGGAGGATTTTCTAGAGGAACTTGTTATACTTGTGGATCCCCTAATCATTATCAACATGAGTTCCCTTAGAATATTACTTTTCTCATGGTGTGAGAAGAACATAAGTTAGAGGAATTTCCCAGAGTTATATGAGCACATGAGCAAGACTCAGAAGAAGGAAAATGGTGTGGGAATGATTAAAGTTACAGCATGTGTTGTTATTGATCAATGGATGTCAAAGAAGACACATGATCCTCAGTTATATACCAATAATGGTTACTACACACGTTGAGGTTGGTGCACACATAACATCTCATTGAAGAATAAACCACTCATTTCAAGGGAAGAAGTATACATGCTAAGTATTTAGATGTTGCACACCAGAAGGAAGTCTATCAGGATACCATGGAATGTCCTCAGGGACTCCAGGGAGAGATGCAATACTTTAAAGGACAAGCACATGATAGGGATCATGCAAGGAAGGTTGAACTCCCATAATGATGTTGATAACTTGAAAGATGTGTGCACGTAATGTTGTGCCAGGAGAACATCATTCCTCTGCTAGGGGAATGGCTATGAGAAAAGGTACCACATGTTGGATTCTGAGCATGAAGTACATATACTTCATGAAAATACCACCTCAGAATCATGAATTTGATAAAGATATTACACTTGATGTAGTAATTGATGGGTGGTTATTACGTAACATTCTTATTGATACCGACACAGAAGTAAATGTGATAACTTTGGATGCTTGGAATCATATGGGTAGACCAAAATTGCAGTCATCTTTGAATGTGTTGTATATGGTGAATAAATCTAGGGTTATGCCTATTGGGGTCCTAAAGGATGCATCTATTACTATTCAGGGGACCAAGTTTACTGGAGACTTTGAGGCATTGGAACTTGTTGAAGCAGACAAATTTCCAGCATTACTTGGGTGACCCTGGTGCTACATGAACAATGCAGATTTATACTTTAATAAAAGGTACATGTTTTGAAAACAATGAGGAAGCATGTGATTATACCTCTATTTGAGAAGAAGGTTGAGCCCTATGTTGAACCATTGAGCAAGGAAGAACTTAATAGAATATATGTACAGTCAGTGCATGATCAAAAGAATTTAGAACCATCTAAGGAGGGCATGCTTCATTAGGAAGAAACGTGATCTGTAAGTGACACTATAGTGTTTCTTGTGATAACTAGGCATGGAACATGTATGAAATGGTTGGGTGAGGTCAAAAGAAGAGTCACCATAATGATTAGGCCATGCATGGTGAGGTGGTTAGGATTTAACCAGGTACCGATGATATACTGGTGAAGGGAACCCTGATGCATTTCTATGTGCTATGGAGACTCAGTGGTAGAATGAAGGGAATAAAAGAAATATATTGGTCTATACTTTGTGTGGGATCAGTGAAATTAGTGGGAAACACATAGAGATGGCCTCTTGGAGTGGCGAGAAGTGAGAATCACTTTCTCCACTAGGTTTACTTGGATAAATGTACCTACACAAACATGTGAATTTCATGGGAAGTCTCCTTCCTCTCATCACGTCTAGGAGTGTGAGAGATCTTGGGCATAAGGAAAGGAGGCATTACCACCATCACTCTAGGTGCATAATTTCTACTCCACCTTATGTGGTTACATGCATGCATGGTATGTCCATGCTGAGTTGAAAAGGGAAATAACAAATTGGCAAGAGATGACTTCAGGTATGATCCAAACCTTTGATTACTTTTCTACTAAGCCTCCAGTCCATGAAACACTACATAGATTATGAAGCAACTTACATTGGGGGATAATGTGAAGGATGAATAACTTATGTTGGAGTTTTTTGGAGAACTTGATCTTGAGGTATGCCTTGACCTTGAAGGAAACAGATGAAGAAGAGATGGTCCACACCTAGAAATAAAAAGAAAAGGGTAAACTGGTGTATATGATAGATGATGAGGAAGTGGATAACCTGGATGTTGACCACACTAAAGGTACATATGAGGTGATGGACACTATAGATGAGAAGGTGTGCATGCCTATCACACTCCTATGAAGATAAATAAGGTTAACATTAGTACAGAGGTAGAGCCTAAGGAGGCCATTATTGGTGATTACTAGTTAGAGCAAGAAGTTTCTAAGATTATTGAACTCTTGTGCAACTTCTAGGACTTATTCCTGAGGGTATATCATGAGTTGAAGGGAGTACACCCTTATTTAGGAGAGATGAAAATCAAACTAAAAGAAGCACCACACCTTAGTTAGGAAGAGGCCTTACAGGATGAATCCTAATCTTGTGCATGAAGGTAAAGGAAGAAATTGATAATATGCTCAAGTCTGGAATCATTAATACTATTGAATAATCTAAGTGGGTTAGCCCCATGGTAATAAGCATTTAAGAAGGATGGGAGGATAAGGATTTATGTGGACTATAGAGATATCTCAATGCTTCATGTGTTATTGATCCTTTTCCCACCCCATTCATAGAATAAATTCTTGAGGGAGTTGTTAGGTGTAAGATATATTCTTTTACAGATGGATTTTTTATCACCAGGTGTGCATCACGAAGGAAGATCAAGAAAATATAACTTTCACCACGAAGTGGGGAATTTTTACATATACATTAATTCCCTTTGGACTGAAAAAAATGGCATGTTCTCAACATTGTTGTGTAGGCCTTTCAATAATTTATTCATAAATTCTTATAGGTATATTTGGATGATTGGAAAGTGTATGGTTTAGTCAAGATATCATTGTGATAATTTAAGGCTCATGTTTGAGAGGTGCATGAAGTTAAGTATCTCTCTCAACATTAAGAAGTGCATCTTTGCAACACCATTTGGCACTTTACTTGGGCATATAATTTGCAAGGAAGGACTTTTTGATAGACCTAACCAAGATAGTTGTGATCTTGGGTTTGGAAGAACCTAACAATCAAAGTGAGGTGTCATAGATTCTTGGGACATATAAGCTATTACAGGAATTTCATTAAGGGATATGCAAAGATTGATTGTGCCCTTGGAAGAATTGTTGAAAGCTAAAGGAAAATTCTATTGGGGTGACGCGCAATAGCAGGAATTTGAAACATTGAAGGAAAGGCTGACCACTACACCTATTTTTACATTTTCCTTCATGGGACAAACCTTTTCATGTTCATGTTGATACCTTATTGCATGGAAATTGGTGTAGTATTGGTATAACCAGGGGAAGGAATTGTGGATCATCCCATTTGTTTTTCAAGAAGGAATTTGACACCCGTGAATAATAATTACACAACCACTGAGTGCAAGGATTTCTCCATTATCTACATGTTTCACAAGTTCATAAAAGTACTTCTTGGTGACCCCATTTATATTCTATACAGATCATATGGAACTTAAGTACTTTGTCAACAAGCCTGTTTTACAAGGGCGTATATGTTTCATGGATACTTCTGTTTCAAGAGTTTGATTTCACAGTTGTTGTGAAGATAGGAAAGAGTAATTCAGGGCCTGATCATTTATCAAGGATCAATTCTAGAGAGGATGCACAAAGCATTGAGGACACAATGTCAAATGCACAAATTTTCAGATTAAACCATGCACCCACAGAATTAGAGGATATTGCAGTGTTTTTATGCACTGGATAATACACCTAAAGGAATGAATACATTGAGAGAAGAACAACTTGCAATATGTGTGGCACCTTATCAGTTGATTGGTGGAGATTTATACAAGTTAGGTCATGATGAATTTTTACATCATTGTGTTCTGGAGCATGAGCATGAGGGTATTATGGAAGAGGCTCATGGTGGAATTACATGGGAGGAAACTATACAAGGTGATGCTACAGTGTGTAAGATTCTAATGGTTGGACTTTGGTGGGAGACTTTGTACAAGGATACTAAGGAATATGTCAAGGCATGTGATCATTGTCAGTGCCTTAGGAAGCCTAGGACAAAGAGATGAGATGCCTCATCCTATTGCAAGAATTGATCCTTTTGAGAAGTGGGTTATTGAATTTATAGGACCTATTTCACCACCCGTGCATAGACTAGCACACGCTACATTATTACTTGTACAGACTATCTGACAAGGTGGGTAGAGGAAACACCTACAAAGGATTGTACCAGTAGCAACAGACAACAAGATTTTTATGGGAAAACATTATTAGTAGGTATGGTTGTCCATTAAGCTTGACAAGTGATAGAGGAACTCATTTCTTGAATGAGATAATTAAAATTTTATTGGACAGAGTTTATGGTGGCACACCATAAGACTAATCCTTATCACCCATAGGCTAATGGTACCACATGAATCTTTCAACAAGATTTTGGGATAGACATTGACAAAAATCATTTGATGTTGGAAGAAAATATTGGGATGATAAAGTGTCAGTTGTACTTTGGGCATATAGGACCACTTATAAGAGGTTGAATAAGGCCACACATTTTCAGTTGGTGTTTGGTGCAGAGCATGTATTACCTGTTGAATTTATGTTACCATCCCTTGTGTATTGCACACGTAGGAGGACTAGCTGATGAGCAAGTTGTGGAAGAGCACATTGAAAAACTGATGTAGTTAGATGAGCAGTGCATCATTACGGTTGGAGCCAGAAGACTGAGAAGGCCAGAAATAAAGGCATGGCATGATAGGCACATATCAAGAATAAGACATTTGAGGTTGGAAATATGGTCTTCTCTATGACTCCAATTTTATGCGTCACCCAGGGAAATTGAAAGGTACATTGGTTATGACCTTTTGTAGTAACCAAATATACTTGAATCAAGCATATGTCAATTGTAGGCATTAGATGCACCATTATTTCCCAGTTACTTCAATGGGAGTAGGCTGAATGCCCTACTATAAATAATTCTTCTTGGTGTTTGTAATAAGGTAATTATTTCCACTGTAGATTAGATTTCCATTTTATGTGTTTCCTTTCAATTGTTGTTATGCTTTGTCAATTTAGTTCTTGTTTTGTTGTAATAAGCACACTCACACATGGCAAGGAATTGATTATTGAGTTTATGCACAGAGGATGCACATAATTTTAGTGTGGGGTGAACAGGGTAAAAGCAGAGAAAGGATACCTTGTTGATACTTATAGGTGAGTTGAAGAGGATAAGAGATATGGCACATTTGAATGGATTCCTAGTGAAAGGTTGTGAGTATGGAAAGGTGAAAAAGGTGTTCATGATAAATGAGAAGGATGCTGATAAGGAAATTTCTTATTAAAGACCACGCGTGAGAAAAGGATTGTGTAGTGTAATGCAAGGTAGGTAGTGACATAATGGACTACTTGGTATGAGGCACAGAGGGTTATGTACTTTGGCGCATGGAGGCATGTGGAAGGAGGTATGTGGCTGAGAAGTAGTAGGTACACCAAAAGGTTACAACTGGGGCATGAAAGAAAGTAGTGGAAAGCACAAAAAAATTAGAAAAATGTCATTAAAGATGGGTATGGTGGTAGGTGAAGAGTAATTAATGTGGAAAAATTGGAAAAATATATAAAAGGGGTGCATGTGACTTCATTCTTACCTTTCATATTTGAGTTTTTGAGCCTTGGAAGAGTGAATTTGAAAGTGAAAACAAGAGTGAAGTGTGATTTCAATTGAGAAGATATCGAACCAGCTGAATTTGTTCACATACGTAGTGAAGCTTCTGCATAGGTAGTTTGAGAATGAGAGAAAGGGCTGTGAAGAGAAGGGTTTCAAAGATATAGGGTTTGAATCATGGCTAGGGCACATGAGTTTGAGGTTTCAGAAGCAAAAAAAGGAAAGGGTAAGGTAATAGAGGGTTTATATGGCACCAAAGAGATCACCTAGAGAAACCACAAGAGGAAAGAAGAAGAATGAACCAGAAGTAGAGGTTGAAGATGAGCCAAAAGGAAGATTCTCTAAGATGTAGTATCCTATGGGAGTTATCATGGGGCATGACTTGGGAATCCCATGTCAAAAAGAGAAAAGTAAGTAATTATAACCATCACACCAGAGTAAACATAGACCAGATAGAGAAGGAGTTGGTGAAAAAGATGAATTTATGTACTGAAGATGATAAACCCATTTACAATGATGAATGCAAAAATACTTTGGAGAAAGATGGGGTCTTACAGATCTATGAGATTCCATACTTTGGAAAACCATAGGGGCTTTATCAATGGCTAATGTCCAAAGTCCACGAGGACTTCTTTTACTTTGCAGGTAGGTGAGTGCGCATCATCACGCCTTTGATTGGGGGACTTACAAGTTTGAGAAGCTCAGATACTGAGATTGCCAGTGATTTGGATGATGAAGTAGGTGTGGAAGCTACTAGCTGTGGAAATGGATTACCAAAAATAAGGGTGTGCTATGCATATATCCAAGGTAACCAACCTTGGTTGTTAAAATTTTTGCACATCTTTTAACAAATTTCAATGACCAGGAGCATTGGGGCCAAGTGAACAAGAAATGGATCCATATTGCAAAGAAGATGGTGGAAGGTATTGTTTACAACCTTTATGCATTTATAGCAGAAGTTATAATTGAGGAAGTGCATAAGGGAGATAAAATTAGCTAGGGTGTTATCCTTTTATCTATTCTGTTCACAGAAATTGGGGTTCTAGATGGCCAAGGGATAAAATTTGGCAGTAGCCGGAAGAAAAGAAGTCACTTGCTGAGAGATTTACAAAATATACATGTGATGGAACCATGAGCGGTGCATATAGTCTTAGATTGGAGTTATGGTACCCGAGGATGTGTGAGGCCTTTGAACATGAGTGGAACATACCAAAAGACTTACCTGCAATGGTTGATGGAGAGGTAGAGTTTGCAGTGTTCCAGTCACTATTGCGTTGGAAGATTTCAGATGAAGACAGGTAAATGGAGCCCTTGGTGTAAAGCTCCCTTATGCATTCACAGCACACTACTTTCATGCTTCGGTGAACAGGTTCTCTGATGCATGGAAGTTGATATTTGATGCTGACAAAGTTGATTATGAGTACCATACTCTCCAAAAAAATTGTGTATCCAAGTAAGTCTTCTTATATTGAGACCATGATATTGGATGATATCATTATCAATTCAATGACTTTGGTAATTGGAAAATTGGTTACGGCTAAGGTACATATTAACCTTAAGCCTAGACTGGTCAAGGGGAAGTACATTGAAGATGAGTTCAAATTCCCTGAGGTGCCCAAAGGAAGACACACAGTTGGCACAATGCAAGAGAATGAGCCCACTCCTCCCAAAACAAAAGAGGAAGGATTTAAGGATGATGAGGAGGAGATGGAGGATGTTCATGTGCTAGATCATGGTGCTAGAAGGAAATCAACTATAGGTACAAAGAGGATGTGAGAAGAAATCCCTCCCAACCAAAAAGAAGAAGAAGAGAGAATTGAGACAGAGGCAAAGGAGACAAAAAAAGAGGAAGGCAGACACGATTGAGAAAGGTGGTAGGATAAAGTTAAAAAGAACCAAGCCACAGGTAGTAGCAACGTGGAACCACTTAGGAGGTCACCCAGGTTATCACCTATCAAACCAATCCCACAGAAGAAGACAAAGAGAAGGCACAAGTATGTGCCTAGGGGCGATAGCGAGGAAGACGTATCTAAGGAATCCATGTAAAACACAGAGTCCACACCAATTATTGATGTGGAAGGAGGAGAGGAGCTTAGAGAGGAAGAATCTCAACACGACACAGAGGAGACATGATGAGTGTGAAGAAGGAAAAAGGCCCCACAAGAGAAGAGGAGGAAAAAGAGAAGAGTGCAGGTGAGCCATCAGAAGAGCATGGGGGTGTTGTTAGGTGAGGGCCCAATTCTAGGCACAGAGACACATATCCCTAAGGGAAAGTGGTCTGGTAGGAATAAGGGAGAATAAATTTTGAAGGAATCTGACTTGGGTTATGTTAATGATCCCTCAAAAATCATCCACGCAAGGTTTCAGAGAACCCTTACAAATGAATAATTATATAGGTGGGAGTGGATAGATCCCAAGGGTGTGAATATGTGCACTAGAAAGAAAATTTTGTGGAGTATGCAAACACACATAGATGAACCTAAGTTTGACGTAAAAGAGGAATCTTGCATCAAACACAGGATGAAGAAGAATCCCCAAGTAGTTACATATGATGATAAATTTGATTGAGTTTATAGATGAATAGGAAAGTAATTCCTTGATGAAGATGGTGGCAGAGGTGGCTTGAAGGAACTTAGATAAGGCGGTCACACTCAGGATGTTGCTGGAGGATAATAAGAACAAGGAAAAACAAATCAAGCAACTCACTGACGTGCGCAAAAAAGGACTAAGAAAAAGAAGAAGGAGATTATGGATTTCGCTGCCAAGATTAGGGGTGAAATTTTAGAGGCACAACCAGAGTTTGATGAGTAGATGCAGAAGACCTACCCCTCAACCTTTCATTTTCTTCAAGATTGCATCCATCTTCTACTTAAGGAAAAACCATTCGTATAAGGGAAGACTGAGGAAAAAGTGAAGGCCGAGAAATAAAGAAATAAGAAGATCATAACATGTCGGATAAGTAGAATATGATGTCATGCTACAAACTCTGAAGGATGAATTGAAGAAGGCAGGCTAGGTGCTAGGAAAATGAGATGATCTTGAACAGATCCTTAAGGCATATATGGTGCAGGAAGAGAACAAAGTTCCTAGCGGCCAAAAAGGAAAAGTCTCTGAGAAGAGAAGAAAAGTTGGTCATAGTTGCGAAAAAGTGTGACGCGTTAAAAGATGCAAGGGAACCGTATGAGGACAGAATAAAGGATTTTGGTTCCTTAATAGCACGTGAAGGATGGATTATATGGAAGGCATGATCTCAAGCCTGGCAGGAGTCATAAGAGAGCTTAAATATAAAGGGGAAGATATGACTCTAGATGAAATGGGGAAGGTACTTGGCGACGTCCCGGATAAGGTGAAGAAGGGGCTAGGAGAGTGGAACGAGTTAGAGGTTGATCTCAATAAGGAGTACCCTGAGCTCTTAGTACCAGCAAAGGAGAAGGACACGGCACATCTTGAAATATTTTTCAATATTTTTATTTTTATCTTGCATATTCATTCCTTATTATTTCATTCTTTATTCCTTGTACTTGGAGAGATAAGTTGAGAAACCCCATTGGTGAGGGAAAAAATGTCATTAGTGTGGGGTAATGTTGGGTTGGAAAAATTGACTAAGTATCAAGAAGGCATGTGGAATATTGAGGCGCTCAAGTCGGGTGTGTGAACACTCGCAAGGTCTAGAAAATTGTGCGTAGAAGGATCACGCCCAAGAAAGACAAGTCCTAGGACTTAGCTGATTTTGCACATGGGCTAAAAATAGGAAAAGTGGTTGGAGTGCGGACCAAGTAAATAGAAGAGCAACAAGACTTCATGGCTAAGAAAGAACGTCTATTTTGGGACTAAATATAAAATCAAAGGTCACGCATGGGATGAGCTAATAATAGGATTAAAGTAGAGTTTATTTATAGGATTTATCTATTATTAGGCTTGTTAGGAAAGCATGCATGCTTTATAGTTGTTCTTGTATGAGTGCATGGCTATTTTTGAGCTTGCATCCTATTTTTAGAATGCATAGGAGGTGAAGATAAAGTGTCCACCCCTATATATACTATTTTTACTTCATTATTTTGGACACTCGTGATGTAATAGAGTTATGTTGTTATGATGTTCTGGTGTGCATGACTCTCTGGTGACTATTGTTATGTATTCAGCTTCTCCTATGTAATTCTTTTGGTTGTTAATGGAACATTGTGGTTGGATTCTAGTAATTGATGTCTTTGAGTATGGTTATCTGTTGGTGCAAATGTTATTAATTATGATTTGATCTATATGTTTCCTTATTATGTGTGTTTCCAATTGAATGCATGCAATGAGTTGTTGTGGTATAATATGGATCTTCTTAATTATCTTTCTAGTTAAACATGCTAACATATTGTCAAGTCATTACTAAAGTGGGACCTGGTAGCTTTGTGCACTTCAGGTGAGAGTTAATATCTGTCTGGATGAAGTTCCAGCATGCATAGGCATTTGGGTATAGAAAACGAGACTACACATAATATGATAGGTATTTATTGGTTGTCAAACTTGCACCCTCATCTCGGATCTGGATGAACCGCATTGTTTGAGACAAAAATGGAACCGTCTCCAAGTTGTGGGACCTTGCGCACTTGAGATGGATCTCCAAAGAAGGTTGGTTCCTCTAACTATTTCTACTACTACTCCTAATATTGAAAGGGAAAAATAAGCTAACAATGCCAAGGGACCAGGGATAGAAGGATAACATAAAGGAAAACTAAACTAAGGGGGGTGATAGCACCAGAAAAAGAGGGGTGAACACTATATGTTTCGAGAGGAAATGATGGGAAAAGTGTCGAGGGAGGCTAGGCATGTGTAGCACACACTATCATGCATTTACCCAATCAGTTCCATAAAACACAACCAGAAAATGGAGCTGCAAGGGACGTAAGGTGACACAGCAAACACACAATGCAAAAGGAAAGAAGAAGGAATGAAAACACGTTAGGATAGATAATAGCCACAAAAAAAATGCTTCCATTACTTCCACAAATGTACATACTATTACAATGGCGAGAGGGGCTGATATCCACATGTACGAGCCAGATCTAGAGGTCTGTACAACTCAAAATAAAAAGATATGAAATCCTTAGAAAAGAGCTTAAGGATCCAAAAAATGTCCAACATTGACAATGATCCCAGCTCTTACATTTATAGATGAATCGATGGAAGAAGAAGAGGAGAAGGAGGGAAGACCCGAATTTAAAATATGACGACCAACAACAAGCATTCAATGTCTGTAAATCTATCAAATACACCTCCCTAAGTCTGGTTGGCATGTAGGATAAGGAAGGAGGTGAAATCCATGTCAAATCAAGTTGTTAAAGGAATTAGATCTGCTCATCAATTCCTAAAAACACATTTTCCCATTTCTCACCTACCAGATCTGCCAAAATTTTGAATTTGAATATCAACCATTGTAGCGTACATCAGCAACTATCGATTGAGACTAGCGCATGCCAATCAAAGCTCTGTAGAAAATGATATGGTTGTTAGAAGATTATCAAAGTCATTCTGCACACATAAGACACATGGCAGGCATGGATTGGCTGAAATTTTGGCCAAATGTTTTTTCATTTTTACCACGTGTCATACACCAATTGGTTGCAAGGATTCGGTGCCTAGCTGGCGCGTTTTGGTTGATTACTTGTAGCACACTCAATATTGTTAAAGGATGACATGGAATGGAATGGTGCAAAAGAAGTTGCGAAGACATACGCATGGAATAATGAAGACGAGAGGAAAACAGAGGAAGGGCACGCACAAAGGTCATGTGTGTGGGAGAAATCGGACATATGCCCAAGGAAGAAATGTATGGTCAAGTAGCAACTATTACAAAGTAATGTGCATGGTACATTAAAGTGCCAAGGACTTAGTTTATTTTGAAGCAAGCGCAAGGCACTCGCAGGATGCATGAGTTGTTGAAGAAGGCGGGTGGGTAGAAGTATGTATAAGGGGAGAAGATGGAACAAAGAGTAAAACAGAAAAGGAAAGGGAGAGAAGAAGGCATGGAAGGAAGGAGTGCACGTAGTGCATGAGGAAATTTCAACCATGGGAGTGTACCAAGTGAACAAGTGAAGTGCATGCCAGCCTGCAATGTGAAACCATAGAGCCAGAATGGGAATATGTGTTATCCAAATAACTAGGAGAGTTATTGTGGATAACAATATGGTTTGCAGAAGAATTGGTAGCTTTCTTATCATACTTTGGTAAAGGGTCATTGAATATTTTTTAGCTTTTGATTATTATCGATCGATTTAGAAGTAGGTAGTGCAAGGAATTCAATTGCATTATTATCAATAAGAACTTAAACTAGATGTTTAATCTTAAAGAAGCAATCAATAGAATTCCCAATGATTGGTGGTAGTCACAGCATGCATTTTCATCATAGTTATAATGGTGTGGGCAAGAAGGATCAAGGTTAAGTGGTAGAGGAAGAGTAATAAGATGCTTTTGATAAGTTGTAGTAATAAAAATTGAGGTGTGTAAGAAATTTTAGTAAATCTAAGCCTCATGGGTTGCAATTGAATCTTTTTAGGTGTCAAAATAGCATTAACAATTGCCTTAGCTTCAGTGGGCTTAAGAGATGGTTTGAAGGTAGATTTAGCTTCAAACCTATTGGATGATGAGGATGAAGTAACATTATAGTATTTCAATTTTCCCATGGATAAAAGTTTTCCTTCATGAAATTTGAGTGTGTGGCATAAGTGATCAAAGGAGGGGGAAGTCTCAAATATAACGCTCTCTTGGAGTGGATGTGAGAAGCTTTGAATAAAAATATCTTACAATTCGGAATCAGCTAATACATTGGTCATCTTAGCAAGATTTTTCGTGTAGCGCAACACATAGTCTGTTAAACACTCGTTTGAACCTTGTTTTAGTTGATAAAGTTGTGCATAAGATACCTTAGTACCAATATTGATAGAAAAATGTGTAAAGAAAGCATCGGCTAAGTATGAAAAAGAGGTTACCAAAATAAACAGGTATATTGTAGAACCATCGCATAGCGTAATATTGCAAAATTATAGGAAATAGTTTGGCTAGTATTTTAAGGTCATCTGCATAGTCAATACATGCCGCATGAAAATATCAAAGATGCTCCTGAGGGTCACCATGACCATTGAAGATTAGAAGCTTGGGTGCAATGAAGTTAGGAGGAAGTGGATAAGAGGATATGGTGGGTGTAAAAGGGCTATGAAGAAGAAGTTAGGAATCTAGGGATGGAGAGGAATGTGAAGTAGCCTATTGTGATTAATGGATTTGGGTTTGTAAACCCTAGTATAAAGAAACTAGGTCTTGAGTGTCTGAAGAGGATACTTGGCACATGTGAGAATTATTGGGAGGAGGGGGAGGAGTGGTGGTTGTAGCTATAGAAATAGGAATAATGGAGGGTAGTGTGGAGGCCATGGTGGCTGAGGAGGAACCCATGAGATGTTAAGAGGTTGTATCTCAAGCATGTTTTGTAGCTAGTAAAGCATTTAAGATGTGTAGAATATACATAGGGTGGTCGTGTAAAGTAGAATGAAAATTAGTGAGCTTGTCCAATTATTCTTGATCAACATTGGTCTCCTCATCATATGATTGTTCATTGTCAGAAGTTTCAATATTTTCAAGAGGAGCGTTGTTGGAGTTAAGCAAAGGAATAGAAGATTCAGCAATTGATTTATAGGACTTATGGACATATGGAGGAAGCTCAATGTGCTTAAGAGGACCAAAAAGACCACTACGGGTGATGGGCATAAAAAGAAGATTTTAGAGGAAGGTAGGGTTCGAGCAAGTGGGTTCACCGAATGATTTAATATAAATTGAATTAAATCTAAATTTCAGATTAACTACTATAGCGTATAATATATAAGTAATAAAATACAGTAAATGGACAAGAAACAAGCAATCAATAAAACCCTAAGAAAATGAGAGAGAGATATGACTTAGTTGGTTTCCAAGTGATAAGGCAGTCTTCTGGACCAAGGAATGGCTGAAATAGAATGAGAAGAGTGTCTTCAAGTCTCACTGGAGGTTTTGTAACCCATAAATGTATAGGGAAGAAGCGCTCATGAGAGGACGGGAGCGCCCAGGAACTAGTGATTATATTTTGGTGCTAGTGTCTTCCCAAATACTTAGGTTATGATTTTTTTGTGCAAGAGGAGCTTCGTTGTTTATCCATGTTTATCACTCTAGTCTCGCTTCAATGTCGTTTATTTTACCTGTAACCTATCAAACAAATGTCTAGCTGCACATATGCACAAACCATATCAAATCCTAAAAAATAAAGATGGAGTATGTGGATTTAGACTGGCCCCGGTGGTCACCCAAAGAGTGAACTTGATATTGAGCGTTGCACTACATTTCAGACTCCATGAAGTTTTGTGAGTAAGTGTGTGTAATAATTCCGTAAGATGCACTTGTGTAAGTTACACAATAATAGCAGGCTAGATCTAGAATGTAGCAAATGTATGGAATGTGTGAGATGAAATAGAATAAACTTCCCCTCCTAGGTTTTGTATGCAAAAGAATGTATCCCTTGTCCATCGAGTGAATGTACTAGATGGATGCTTTGTAATGGTATTGTGCCTTTGGATGAAATCTTAGGTGATAGTAGATAATGTTAGTGCTTGGCCCCTTATTTGAGAGCTATAACTATGAGCTATAACTATGTATATATATATGATTCCCTTGTTTGAATTTTGTAATTAACAATTGAAAGGAAAACCCAAAGTTGTAAAAGATGACCAAAAAGTAAAAGAGACCCAAAAGAGAAAGAAGAAAGTGAAGAGGTTCAAGATTGCCTAGAAGGGATAGGAGCATCTGGGTGCTTCTATCCTAAATTGGCGCTATTGTTTGAGGCCATAAAAGATAAATCATTCAAATACCAACAAGTTTATAAGGTGTATAAGGTCAATAAAAGTATAAAAGTCAAAACAAAAGGCCCAAAATCCATTATTAACTACTAGTTTTCTTGCTTAGGAATCATATATATATATATATATATATATATATATATATATATATATATATATATATTAGTATGCTTTATGGACTAAAAATGTACCTAAGTGCATATATTTTGTGTCTACACCATGTTGTCTGCTCAATTTTTCCTTTGATATTTCCAATATGATGAAAAATGATAGTGGCTTTGGATGTTTTGCATTTGGAACTTTCAATCATAATATGACTCCATCAAGCAATAGTGTGATTTTGGTATATGAATCCATGTATGTTCACACTTCCCTTGATATCTGAGGATTTACGTTGAGTGTATGCCTTATTTGGAGCAACTAGTTGTTTAACACTTAGATGTCTTCATTGGTAGTGTATGGTTTTGATAGAATATATTGCATGAATTACTCATATGTATAGTAGGCATGTAGAACTTTGATGATTATATTAAGGGCATGCCAATGTGTAAAACATAAACCTTTCCTCCTACTTGTATTACCTTATGCACAATGTTATTAGCTTCATTTATGAGGAATTCAACCTAGTTAAAATTAATACCATCCTCCCACATGCATGTGATTATTTCCACGATGCCCAATGACATTTACTTTCTCCTGTTGGTGGCTTGCTAGTACCGCTCAGCTATAATTTTGGCTAAGATTTGAACTTCTTGATTTCTGATGGCACCAATGGAATTATTTTTCCTTTATGCAAGGGACCATAAACAACTGTAGTTATTGGTTTAACAAGTAGTTTGGTAATTTTGTATTGAAGGATCAATAATCCTTGATTTGGTAATCCTTTAGCTTGGGTGAATGTGGCTACGTTGATGCGGACTTCATCTTGAGACAAAAACCAGATTACATCCTTGTAGTATTGAATCACGATAGTTTTTATGAGCTTGGGGTGGTCTACCATGTAAGGCATAATCAATTTTGTCATTTTTCCTTGCACTGAATATTTTTGGATTATCTACCCTTGTGAATTTGTAGATTGATTGGTGGCATATGCATACCCCAAATTTGTTTAGCTCTTTTTTCTAGCTCATGATGTGGTGGATAAATCCACTTTGTTTGTCTGAGTATTGCAAAAATACCCATGTCCTCCTTCTCAGAATAATTAATCGAGAATAACATGATACCTTATTGTAGACACTAAATCACACACTTTGGGTATTATTTAGTCTCGGTTTCATACTACTGTTCATATGGTTTTTGAGTAAATAAAGGACTAATTAACCCCCATCTTTTGGTCGTTTTATGTTTCTTTCTATCGTCACTGCTAACCTCCCGCACATACATACCCAACCTTTTTTATTGTTTTGTGTCAATTTATCCTTGACTGGGGTGCCCACATGTGCCCTGGTTCCATTTGAGGCACCCTGATCCCAGTCATGATACCCTGGTCCTTTTTCCACTTTATCTCCATCTTTTGGGAACTTTCTAGCCATTTGATAATTCTATATTTTTGGTGATCGGCATCTTCAGGGTTAATTACGAAATTAGAACAAGAGAACCATATAAATACAAAGTTATGAGACCATAATGAGGGGCCAAGCACTAGGAACAACTATCATCATCTAAGGTTACATCCATCTAGAGATCATTTACATCAATCTAGTTCCATCACAAGGGACAAAGTTGGTTCATTTATAGCCCACATCATAGGACAGAAGTTTATTCTATTCCATCCACCATTATACTACATTTTTCTACACAGTTATTTCTCACTACTTTCACAAAGTGCGACTGGCACAAGAGCACCTAGGGCATGATCACACACACATTCACATAGAACTACATCAAGTCTGAGATATAGTGTAGTGCTCAATTGGTAAGTCCACCATTGTGGCTGCTAAGGACAATTTGACCCCTTAATATGCATCTTTCTTTTTTTAAGGATTTGATGCTCATCTTGGGGCTTTGCAGGTGACTCCTTATTACAGGAATTGCAGTGACATTTGATGCAGTTTAGTAAAGTTGGTGCAACAAAGAGAGAACATAGGAGAATATCTAGTGACACCTTAGAGGAGGGTTTTCAAGTTATTTTTGCAGACCAAGGCACCCAAAATTCAGACTAGGGCACCCTGATCCTCTCCCACGTGCCCCAGTCCACTCAGACTACTCAGATGCCCACTTCTTAGGACCTAGGAATAGTTTTTTCATCCTTCTATTTCTCCAGCCAACTCTGCGACACGATCTAGAAAGTTCGTCGAATCAGCTAAACTCTATCTAACCCTTCTTGCCCTGTAGGGTTTCATACATTCATAGCTTAGATTGTTTGGGTCACTTTCTCCTTGTTTATTTAGCTTTTATTTACAACTTTACTTGTTATATTAACTCATAAATTCACATTTTTAGTTAATCATTTTGGTGAACCCGACTGCTTCCATGCTTAGGATCCTCATTTTTCCTCTATCATGGCTCCCAAAGTTGTTCAAGTTTTTTATCTGATTTACTTAAGTGATATCCCAATTGTCAGGTTGTTTTGCAAAAATACTTAGACACCATGTATCTTGATGATAATAATCTTCCACACAAAATAAGTCTTATATTCACTCATCTATTTGATGACCCTAGTGTTCCTCCATCTAATCAACCCCTATTGGACTCAATTCAAACTCTACATGATTTATTTCAAGACAAATTTAATGTCATGGAATCCATGATTACATCTCTCAAATCTGAAATTCAACATCTTAAGGATGCTTCTCAGGCTCATGTTTGTTCTCCCTCTCCATCTCATTCTATGATTGATACATGTTCTCATATTAGTGAGCCCCAAGTTATACCATTACCAGAACCTTTCATTTGTGATCACAATATTAAGCAACAAGACCTTATTACTGAGCTCCTTAGTCATCACTTGGTCACTTTACCACCTACTCATTGTTATCCTCCTTATCAACTAGCAAATTATCAAAGGCATCCATATTGCCATTATCATCGAATCAATGGACATAATGATGATGATTTCCATGCTTTACAACAAATAATCAAACATCTTGAGCATCATGGCTTTATCTCATTCACTACACAACATTCTCTTATATGCCTTCCTATAAAGGCTCCACCTCAATGGGTTCCTAAATTTGATTCCATCATGTCTAATGAACATCCATTCATCACTTCTAGTATTTCATATTTTTTCACTAAGGTGCCACCTATGTAATCTACTCAAGTCAAACAACCACTTCTCAAAAGTAGTCTCACTCCCCCTCCTCTCAAGGCATCTACGGAACTAACAAGTAAATATAAGCAACATCCTTTAAAACTCGGTACAACTGGGCCTCGTATCAAGCTTTCAGAAGTGTCATCAACACCACCAAAGCTACCACCATTCAAGATACCTCCCCATCCTGCATCACTTCAGCAGCTAATCATTTTTGTCAAAGAAACTACCCCTTCTATTGTTGGTCAAGACACATTACAAATTCCACCATCGCATATTCCTACTATTACTTTTTCTCACCATGTTTCCACCGCTTCATGCAAACTAGGTCTTTGGTAGGTGACTCTTGTCACCCTACCCTCGTGATGACACACTCATATTCTTATGGTTCTTATATGATTGTTGAGGGTTCTGTTACAATAACAAACCTCGTTTCATCGTGCATTAACACACACACACACACACACACACATATATTACATAACCACTCATACATATGTACCTCTACAATCATCTATAGTTCATCACGTATACCATACAATCTCTCATTATTTATCTCATTACTGAATCAATATTGCACAATCTATGATACTTCACCACCTTCATACATCATTTATCAAATAGTACATGCATTACCACACACTTGTGGGGCATAACATTTACACATACCTCCCCCTCATATTACCATCAACACATCTTCCATACTTACATAATCATACAATCTCTTAGCGTAGTCATATTCAGCTACATTTTAGAAATTTCATTACGTGATGACACACTCTTGTGCTTCGGTTCACACTTGATTATTGAGGGCATACTACACATGAACCCCACACAATGCACAATAGTTACTACACATTGTGTCTCTTCACACATTCTAAAATACATCTCGTATTTCACACACCACATCTTCATGTTCCTTTACATCATTACTATTTCGACATTTATGCATTTATACATCATATTAGTCTTCACCATACATATGTCACACCCTTATTGTCTATGAGTCTAGCATTACATCCTACTCACTCTACATACTGCATGTCGCACATCTTACATTACTAGGCTATCTACACATCTTGCATTGCATTCTACACATTACATATATATACATTTTTCTCATTAAATGGTTATTTAATCATCACACATCCTACATCTTCTTTTATGTGTTGCACTCACTACCCTATGATGCACTTTAGTCCCCCAGTCTATACTTGACTACCGAGGGTTTACAAATCAAATATACCTTGTCTTCATCACATGTTCAACACTCAACCTTTTATCATGTGACATTACTAGGTTAGTGACATATGATATAGGCTAAATGGTCACCTCTTCCTTCATCTTGTAGTGGTATACGTTTTATCCCACATCACCACTCTCTTTATTCATCTTGTAGTGATATACGCTTTAGGCTACATCATCACTCTTTCTATCATCTTGTCATGATATACGCTTTGGCTATAAGGGTAACACACACACTTCATTTCTAGGTCACATATTATCACCGCACATACACCCTTATCACAGTGCGTTAGCAAAAATACACACTTCTACCATTTCCCAATTATGCACTCTCATTTACAGTTCATTCTTGACTGCTGATGGGGAAAGCCAAATAAACCTCACTACATATAACTCCATCCACTTGATGGGTACGCGGCTCCTATCATCCATTGCAACCATCCACAACATGTTGCATATCTTTGTTGATTTTATTCTTGCTTAATTTTACTTTTGTATGGTTGTTTATTACAAATGCTAGTCAGATATCTTTTATGACATTTATCTATACCATACACACATACATGTCCACATATTTCTCTAGTTGTGATCAAAAATATAGGCCTATTACACAAAGCATGGATGCTCACCTTCTACCACTCTTACAATGGTCATCGGGGGCATCCACATTCATACTCTACAAGTTCTATTGTTTCATTTTATACTTAGCACTTTACATTACTTGGTTATACAAGCTTTTGACATACTGGTTATCTTTCTAACATGATAACAAGTGCTTCATGTACAGCATTTTTTTGTAGGATTATTTTCTTTCATGGATATCTATCTTTTTTTTTTAGTTTGTGTGTCATCGTTTGCTCTTGTATATGGGCTTTGTCCTTTGTTTGGTGTGTGAAATTTTTTTTTGTATGCAGCCATTATGGCCTTAAGTGTCTTGTGACATCATGAGTGGTGTCCCATGTTTGTAACTGTAGTCATAAAATCATGCACTTTAGACAGTATTTATCCCAATTCATACTACTATTTAAAATGTTCTTGAGTGAAGAAAGTACTAATTAACCCCCCATATTTTGGCCATCTTGTTTTATTTGATTTCATCATTACCAACCTCTTGCACCCATATTCACAGTCATCTTTTGTCATCCCATGTTATTTTAGCCTTGATTGGGTGCCCAGATTAGTATTGGGGTACCCGTGGGTGCCCTGGTCCCACCAGGTGCGGCCCGGTCCTTTTTGCACTTTCCCGCCACTTTTTGGGCTCATTATAGCCGTTTGAGATCTTTATCTTTCTTGTGGTCAGCATTTTTGGGGTTAATTACAAAATTAGATCAAGAGAACCTTATAAATATAAAGTTATGAGACCATAATGTGGGACCTAACATCATTCACTATTATCATCCATCTAGAATTGCATCCATCTATTGCATTGGAGATCACTTGCATCCACATAGCTCCATTAGAAGGCACAAGGCTAGGACATCTGCATCACACACTTCATAGGGGGGATTCTATTATATTCCATGCACACATGCTATTACATTTTCTACACATAGTTATTACTCGCTACTTCACAAAGTGTGACTGGCACAAGAGCACCTAGGGCACATTATGCACACACTCACCAAAACTACATTTGGGTCTGAAATGTAGTGCAAAGCTCAATTAGTAAGCCCATTATTGTGGCAACTGAGGACAATCCAACCCATTCATTTTCATCTTTATTTTTTTAGGGTTTTGATACTTCTTCTGGTCTTTTACAAGTCTTTACATCATCTTGGATTATTGGCGAAACTCATTGAAAGACAAAAAAATCTGATGCAATAGACAGCGAGGGATTTGAACCATCTACCAAACCAGTGAAGATCAGTTTATGAGATTTTGTACAGACCAGGGTACCTATTTTACATACCAGAGCACCCGCAGGTGCCCTAGTCCCTTCACAGGTGCTTCAGTCCATATCCATCCTTTTCGGAGCTTCTGCACAGTCATTAATACTTCCAAATTTTCCAGTCACCTCTGTGACACAGTCCCATGAGCATCTGTTATTCAGTTGAGTTCTTTCCTCTTATCTCTTGCACATTAGGGTTAGCATTTCCTTTTGAATAGTTGTTTAGCTCACTTACATACTTCTTTATTACATTTATTTACTTTATTATAGTTGTTCATAGCTTAGATTAACTATCCCCACATCCCAAATATTAATTGATTTTAGTTAATCATTTTGGTGAACTCGACTTGATCATTTACGCTTCTAGATTATCCATTATTTGTTTGTCACCCTAGGGTTTGATCATAATGAGTATCTCAATCAACAATTATTTTCTTGCCAATCCAGATTTACTACATAAAGTCCACCATTTTCTTACTACTACTCGCATTCGTGTTGACATGCATCTAAACTCGGTTTATCAAGCCTTTTCGGATGCCTTTTCTTCACATATCATATTCAAATCTAACCTTCCCTCTGATGTTCACACTTTTGATAATGACCTGCCTTTGCATATCATATCTCGTATTTATAATGTTGATGTTAAGCATATTTTGATTGATAATGGGTCTGAACTTAACTTGTATCCTATTTCATTCCTCAGATTGTTAGGTATTTTCACTCATGATGTTAGTCCCTCTAGTTTCTTACTGTGTGCTTATGACGGTTCTATCCATCCATGTTTTAGTCACATTACATTTCCTATCACTAGTTGGTCCTAAGACTATCCACATTGTCTTTTTCATTGTTTATTTCCTAGTTTCTTACAACTATCTACTTGGTAGGCCATGGCTTCATGTCATGCAAGTTGTCACCTTTACTGTCCATAATTGTGTAAAATTCTTACATGAGAGAATTGAGTACACTATTTTTTATGACCACGATTCCATTCCATTATGGTGATCGAGATCCTAATACTAGTCTTCCTATTCCATGAGCCAAAATTATAGACAAGTCCCAACCTATAGAAGAACCACCACACTTACCACCCCTTAAGGGTATCATTTGTATGATAGATGTCGTTTCTTTTGTGCCACCTACTACTACTATTGGTATGATTCCTTATCAAGTGCTTGTCCAATCCATGGACATCACTCTATCACATACGCCTTCACATGTACCATTTCCCTTAGCACACCCACCATTTACTTGCACAATTTTCATGAATAATTCATACTAGGACCACATTCAATTTGATCCTACATGTAATGACACTATATGTATACATGAGGGTCTAGATTGCTTAGGGTTTTCTTTTAAGGACCTCTCTCCTACATCACGTGTTCCTCATCTTTATTATGCCTTTGTTCATATCACTGTTGCTTATGGTTTGCGTGTCTTTCATCTTACAGTCTATCTATCGCATAGTCCTCACTTTTCATCACTTACATTAGGGACAATCATGGATTGATTATATTGGGGGTACACTAGATCTGGATTATATAGAAATTTCCTTTCCTATGCCTTTTGGATGTGTTTTCATCTGCAATAGCTCTTTCTTAGGATACACACCAAATCTCACTCATTGGTACGCGCACGGTTGCCCAATTCCTCCATACACCAATGAGGAGTATGTTATGGATAGGTATAATTCATGCCTCAATGCTTCATTACGCAATCCACCCGACACTATTGCTTATCAAGTCACTAATACTTACCCATTCAACTATGAACCTGAGAGCAATGATCTTATAGATGACATTCCATGATATACTAGTTCACCATGCATACATTGGGGGCATAGTATTCACATCCCCCCATTCACCATCATAGACACATTTCTTCTTATCATTTACATATTTACATCATACTATATCACACTCTTAATATTTTCACATACTTCACCTTAGTATCATCTCATCTAGGCATCGATACGCATACATTTCATCATCATATGCCTTCATCACCACATGCAGTGCATGATGGACCTTCATTCTTCATTTTTAGTGGTTAGCTCAATTCATGACATGGAGGGCATAGCACTTAATACCCCCCCCCCCCCACTTGTCATATCATTCATACATCTATCATCCTTGCATTTTCATATAGGCATTTTCATCACACATTCTAGCATTGACAACTACCTAATAACACACCCTTTTTCTTTGATTCACACTTGACTGGTTGAGGGCTTACTACACATAAACCCCACACACTACACTGTAGGAATTACACATTTTGTTTCATCACATATCATGTGTCATACAGCATACATTATACATTTAGTCTACAACACTTTGACATTTATACAACATACATCATACTAGTCACAATTATATCTACACAATTGTCTATGCATCTTACATCTTACACTACTTATCTTATATACTGCATTATTTGTTTATCTACATGTCATACATATTACACCACACATTTTTCACACATATTCTACATACTATACTAATATTCGTCCTTTTATGAGTCTAGTATAGCATCATCTTACATACTACATTACTAGTCCATCTACATACATGTCATTTTACACATTCTACACCTCTTGCATTTACATTCTACATATCATGTATTCACAAGTTCTATTCACCTTGAATTTTACACGTTCCACACATCTTCCATTTTCATTCTACACATAGCGTATTTACACATTTACCTCATCATATGGTTGTCCATTATCATCACCTATATGGCATTGTCTTCTACGCGTTGTACTCATCACATGATGACGCACTTTAGTTCCTTAGTCCATACTCAACTTCCAAGGGTTTACAAATCAAATGGACCTTACACTCATCACACATTTAACATTTGACCTTTCATCATGTGACATTTCCATCTTAGTGACATACACTTTAGGCTAAATCGTCACCTATTCTATCATTTTGTAGTGGTATACACCTTAGGTTACATCACCACTCCCTCTTTTCATCTTTTAGTGATATACACTTAGGGCTAAATCATCACTCATCCATTCATCTCATAGTGATATGCACTTAGGATAAATCATCACTTACACGTTAATCTAGTCGTGATATACGCTTTAGCTATAGGGTTCACTCACACATCATTTCTAGGTCACATCTCATCAATACACATACACATTCATCACAGCATGTTAGACACAACACAAACTTTGACCATTTCTCAATAATGCACTCTCGTTTAAAGTTCATTCTTGACTGTTGAGGAGGAAAACTAAATAAACCTTACTTCATACATTTCCATTCACTCAAGGGGCACGTAGCTCCTATCACTCCATTTTGCATTCCATCCCATCCATCCACATCATACTGCATATTATGGCTTCTTTTATTATTGCTTACTTTTGCTTGTTCATGGTCACTTTATTACACATGTTAGTTAGCTTACATGTATGTCAATTATCTCTATCATACACACATCCACGTTCTATTTAGTTGTGATTGTAGATATAGGTCTCTTACACGCAGCATGGATGGTCACCTTCTACCCTTCCTACACTAGTCTCAGGAGCAACCAAATTCCTCTCTCACAGGTTTATTGTTTCATTTTGTAGTTAGTACTTTACATTCATGAGTTATACACACTTTTGACATACTAGTTATCTTTCTAACATTCTAACAGGTGCTTCATGTGCATCATTTGCTATGCAGAGATATTGTCTTTCGTACTTGTTTGTTACATTGTCTAATTTTGTTTGCTATTGTCTATGGTATATGCCTTATGTTTGGTGTAGAAACTTATTTTTGTTTGCGGCCATGATGGCCTCACATATCTTGCGACATCATGAGTGATGTCTCATGTTTGTAGCCCACTTTGTGTGGATTACTTTGTCTTTTTTAGTGTTTCTTACTCTACTTGGTAGCTTTTACATTATTTACATAGATTACACATATGCATGCATGTTTTTTTACACTTGTCTTAGTTAGCCTTCTTGTTTGTGCATGCCTTGGTTTCTACCAAGCACTTTCCATTATAAATGTGGTTGGTCCTCTTTTGGGCCTGCATTTTCCTATCAATGACATCATATGCACCCCAAAAGAGGGGGGCATCATTTGGGGGTTTTTACATACTAACACAGAGATTCTACATCGGTTCGGTTTAGTTATATATAGCGAGTGGGTTCAGACCAGTCTACGAACCCCATACACAATGGATTTTATAGGAAATGGTATCCTTAACATTTGGGGGAGTAGTTAACGGTTGAAGGATACATTAGAATTCCTCCCAATACTTATTCTACTATTGGTGTCAAATCATCCAAAAAACCAGGACAGGACAAAGATCTCTACACACACATTCAGGGAAGTAGTTACAGGAAGGAGAATAATGCACCTTCCTCCCTATACTTCTTCAGCTAGGGTGGCATGAGATCACACAAAAAACTCACTATACAAGATATCCTTCTACACTCTTTCTCTCGACATGGATCAAGTGCACATGTTCTATTTAAACTTTTTAATTTGTGTACTTTACATTTAAATACATATGCATGCATCTTTTACATTTCATTTTTACACATACATACATACATATTTAACTACTTGATCATTTTCTCCTTACAGGTTCGACTATATGAGAAACAAGAAATCAAATGGGGGCAAAAAAAACAATGTCAACAACACTTCATGATAGCACACACTATACTAACCATGCAGGTACATTCCACATCAACAGCTACACACATGTTTTTTCCCTTGGTTCACTCTCATCACTTTTTCTTTACACATTTTTCATCTTTAGTTTCCACGCTTCTCCATCTTTTTGTGATTACACCCTTTGTCTAGTCCTTCAAAGTGTTATCTACATCACTTTACATCGGCATCAGGTCTGCATCTCTATCTACTTTATGTTACCAAGCTTTTTACTCACAAATATAAAGTGGGGGTAAATGTAGTCGCAAAATCATGCACTTTAGACATTATTTATCCCAGTTTCATACTACTATTTATAAGGTTCTTGAGGGAAGAAAGTACTAATTAACCCTCGTCTTTTGGCCATCTTGTTTTATTTTATTTCATCATTACTGAACCTCTTGCACCCATATGCCCAGACATCTTCTGTCATCCCGCGTTATTTTAGACTCGACCGGGGCACCCAAATTAGTATTGGGGTGCCCGTAGGCGCCCTAGTCCTACCAAGGGCAACCCAGTCCTTTTTACACTTTCTCGCCACTTTTGGGCTCTTTCTAGCTGTTTAAGATCTTTATATTTCTTTTGGTCGGCCTTTTCAAGGTTAATTACAAAATTAGATCAAGATAACGCTATAAATATAAAGTTATGAGATCATAATGAGGAACCTAGTATCATTCACTACTATCATCCATCTAGAGTTGCATCCATCTATTGCGTTGGAAATCACTTGAATCCACATAGCTCCATCACAGGGCACAAGGCTAGGACATCTGCATCACACACTTCATAGGGAGGATTCTATTTTATTCCATGTACACATGCTATTACATTTTCTACACATATTTATTATTCGTTACTTAACAAAGTGTGGCTGGCACAAGATCAGCTAGGGAACATTATGCACACACTCACCAGAACTACATTTGGGTCTAAAATGTAGTGCAATGCTTAGTTATTAAGCCCATTGTTGTGGCAGTTGAGGTCAGTCTGACCCATTCATTTGCATATTTCTTTTTTTAGGGTTTTGATACTTCTTTTGGTCTTTTGCAGGTCATTTCATCATCTTGGATTATTGGAGACACTCAGTGCAAAACAAAAAAATTGATGCGACAGATAGAAAGGGCTTCAAACCATCTTCTGAACCAGTAAAGATCAGTTTCAGAGCTTTTTCACATACTAAGGTGCCTATTTTACAGACCAAATCAGTCGCATGCACCCCAGTCCCTTCCCAAGCACTCCAGTCTAGGAATCATTCTAGATCCATCCTCTTCAGAGCTTCTACACATTCGTTGATACTTCTAGATTTTCCAATCACCTTTGTGACATAGTCCTACTAACATATATTATTCATCTAAGTTATTTCCTGTTCTCTCTTGCATATTAGGGTTAGAATTTCCTTTTGCATAGATTTTTATCTCACTTACATACTTCTTTATTACATTTATTTACTTTATTTACAATTTTTCATAGCTTAGATAACTATCCCCACATCCCACATATTAATCAATTTTAGTTAATCAGCAACCTGCTTTGGTAGTCTACTTTGTCTTCTTGTTTTTTTACATTATTATATTGCTTTGTAGCTTACCGATTGTTTTTGTAGCATACACTTATCTTCTATATGCATGCTTGTTTGTACTAACACTTTTTTGTGGCTAGCCTTCTTGTTTGTGCCCACCTTGGTTTCTACCAAGTGCATTCTTTTCCCCCTGTAAGGTATAGTTTATGTTGTTACTCCTCTATTAGGGCCGCATAATCTTATCAGTGACGTCACATGAACTCCCAAAGAGGGGGGCATCATTTGGGGTTTTACATACTATAAAACACTTCTACATCGGTTCAATTCAGTTTAGTTTCTACCCTTGGCATTGTGGGTTATACAGTGAGTGAGTTCAAACTAGTCTACGAGCCCCATACACAGTGGATTTTACATAACATGGTTTTCCTTACCATTCTGGGGAGCAACTACATGTTAGAGGATACAACAGATTTCCTCTCTACACTACTTCAACTAGTTATGTCCAATCACCCAAAAAACTAGGTAGTACAAAGATCTCTTCACTTATATTCAAGGAAGCAGTTACAGGTTAGAGGATACAATGGAATTCCTCCCTACACTTCTTTGGCCTATGGCTTCGGGTCGCCAAAAAAAACCAGGATAGGATATCCTCTCTATACCCTTTCACTCATCATAGATCAGGTGCACATGTTCCTTTTACATTTTTCATTTCCATTACATGTTTTTTACTAAATACATGTGTCTTTACATGCGATCTTGACATGTATAAATGTGTATTTGACTACTTGATCATCTTCTACTTACAAGTCTGACTGTATGAGAATAAAGCAGTCAACAAAAACAACGACGATGACATTAACAACAACATTCTATGGCAACACACACCATACTAACATGCAGGTACATCACACACATTAGCAACTACACACACTTTTTTTCCCTAGGTTAACTCTCATCGCTTTTTTCTCTTTTGCATCTTTAGTTTCCACGCTCCATCATATTTTTTTCATTTCACACTTTTCTAGTCCTTCAACATGTTTTCTACATCACTCTACATTGGCATCAAGTACGCATCTCTATCTACTTTATTTTACTAAGCGTTCCGCTCACCAACATAAAGTGGGGGAAAATGTAGACACTAAATCACACACTTTGGGTATTATTTATTCTCAGTTTCATACTACTATTCATATGGTTTTTGAGTGAAGAAAGTACTAATAAACCCCCGCTTTTTGGCCATTTTACTTTTCTTTCTATCATCACTATTGACCTCTCACACATACATGTCCGGTCTATTTTTGTTGTTTTGCATCATTTTAGTCTTGACTGGGGTGCCTGGGCCAGTACTGGGGTACCCACAAGTTCCCTAGTCCCATTCGGTGAGCCTTGATCCTTTTTCCACTTTATCTCCATCTTTTGGGCACTTTCTAGCCATTTGAGCATTCTATATTTTTGGTGGTTAGCCTCTTCGGGGTTAATTGTGAAATTAGAACAGGAGAACCATATAAATACAAATTTATAAAACAACAATGAGGGACAAAGCACTAGGCACTACTATCATCATCTAAGGTTGCATCCATCTAGCTCCATCATAAGGGACAAGGTTAGTTCGTCTGCATCACACATCATAGAAGTGAAGTTTATTCTATTCCATCCACCATTTTATTACATTTTTCTACACATAGTTATTGCTCGCTACTTTCACAAAGTGCGACTGGCACAAGAGCACATAGGGCATGGTCACACACAAATTCACATAGAACTACATCGGGTATGATATGTAGTGTAGTGCTCAGTTAGTAAGTCTGACATTATGGCCGCTGAGGACAGTCTGAACCCTTCATATGTATCTTTCATTTTTTAGGGATTTAATGCTCGTCTTGGGGTTTTGCAGGTGATTCCTTATGGCATTTGTTGATTTGTGGACCTTAATTTCTTCACAAATAGTATGTTTTACAACTTTCAGGTTTACACAGTAACTGACATCGGTCGGCTAACTAGCATCAGTCAACTAGTAGGAACTGACATCGGTTGGGGTAGTTGGCGTCAGTCTCCTGTGCATGAAATGTTTTTATTTAAGTCACAGGATTAGATCTAAAATTTAATTAAAATATGATCTAATGGTTTTAATTGCATAGTTATGTTGCCCTAAGTTTGTATATGCGTATATAATCTTGAAAGCTAGGGTTATAAAGGTTAGATTGTGAAAAATTGATCATGATTGTAAGAAGGAATTATTGGAGAAGCTGAGAGAAGGAAAAGTACCATACATCCAAAGAAGGTGTGGAAGATTGCAAATCTTCATTTTATTTCCTCTGTAAAGCAAAGAATAATAGATTGGTTGTTTCTTGGTGGACGCATCCCACACTGGGTGAACCACGTTATATCTTGTGTATTGTTCTTCTGGTTTATTTCTATATTTATTACTTGTATGTTTAATTCTAATTATAGATCTATATAACAAGAGTGTGTTAACCCCAACCACTAGTATCAGATTTTTTTTTAGGTTTTTATGTGTTGATAGATTTAGTCACAGAGGGATTTTTGATTGAGTGGGAGCTATAGCAATGGCAGAAGATTGAAAATGCATAGTTGAGAAATTTGATGGCCATAATTATTAATTATGGAAGATACAGGTGGAAGATTATTTGTATCAGAAAAATTTATATTTACCATTGGATGTGAGTGCGAAGCCTATGAAGATGATTGATGAAGAATGGAAGATTCTTTGCAGAAAGGCTCTGAGATCTATAAGATTGAGTCTAGCAACATTTGTAGCTTCTAATATTACTAAAACAGCAACTACGGTAGACTTGATGAAATTTTTAGCTAATTTATATGAAAAACCAAGTGCTTTGAATAAAGTTTATTTGATGAATAAATTATTTAATTCTAAAATGCAAGAAGGTTGATCTATATCAAACCATTTAAATGATTTCCATTCTATTGTAAATCAATTAAAATCAGTTAATATTGCATTTAAGGATGAAGTGAAAGCACTTTTATTCTTATGCTCTTTTCCAAATAGTTGGGATAACTTGGTAATAGTTTTTAGTAATACAACTTCTGCTTCTAATATTTTGAAGTTTGATGATGTGGTTAGTATAATCCTAAATGAAGAAATACTTAGGAAAAGTACAGGAGAGTCATCATCTGGAAATGCTTTAAATGTAGAAAGCATGGGAAGGAAAAAGGAGATATCCAAGAGCAAGAATAATGGGAAATCAAAGTCTAATAATGGAAAATATAAATCCAGAGGTAGAAGAATAACCTAATGGAATTGTGGAATGAAAGGACATGCAAAGAAGGATTATTGGTTCAAGGAAGATAAAGAGAATATACCAGACAAAGGTAAAGAGGAAAATGTTACAACTGAGGTAATGCAAGATTCCCTTATTCTCTCCTTGGATAATAAAATATAATCATGGGTTTTAGATTTAAGAGTTTCTTTCCATGCTACCCTTAATAAGGGTTATTTCAGAAATTATGTCCAGGGTAATTTTGGGCATGTTTATTTAGGAGATGACGAACCATGAAATATTATTAGTAAAGGAGAAGTTCATCTTAAATTGTAGAATGGAAAAACATGGATATTGAAAGATGTGAGGCATGTGCCAAGCCTCATGAGAAATATAATTTCTTTAAGTCAACTAGGTGAATCTGGTTGCGTGGTTACATTCATAGCTGACTCTTGGAAAGTTACCAAGGGATCTCTTGTTGTATCAATAGGAAAGAAGGTAGGAACATTGTATTTGTCTACCTATATTACTGATTCCTTTTCTGTGCTATCTACTTTATATTCGGATGCAAGCATGTGGCACAATCGGCTAGGCCATATGAGTGAAAAGGGAATGCAGATCTTAAAGGCAAAGGGTAAGTTATCATATCTGAAACATGTAGATCTTGATTTATGTGAGCATTGTATTTTTGGAAAGCAGAAGAGAGTGAAATTTCTCAAAGTTGGGGAAACAAAGAAGAAACATAAATTAGAGCTTGTACACTCAGATGTGTGGGGACCAGCCCAGGTAGCTTCTCATGGAGGATCCCAATACTATGTGACTTTCATTGATGATGCCACAAGAAAGGTATGGGTTTATTGCATAAAGCGTAAATATGATGGTTTTGAGAATTTTAAAAGATGGAAATCCTTTGTTGAAAATGAATACAATTTAAAATTAAAATGCCTTAGATCTGATAATGGTGGTGAGTACTGGAGCAAGGATTTTGATGATTATTGTTCAATGAATGGAATACACAGAGATAGAACAGTTCCTAGAACACCACAGGAGAATGGAATTGAAAAAAGAATGAACATGACTATCATGGAATGTGCAAGAAGAACGAGGATACATACTGGATTATCCTTGTAGTTTTGGGCAGAAGCAGTAGATACAATAGTGTATTTAATCAACTGTGTGCCTTCAAGTGCACTAGATGGTGGAATACCAAAAGAAGCTTGTACTGGAAAAGAGGTAGATCTTTCTTTTATTAGAGTATTTGGTTCGAAAGATTTTGTGCATGTTGATAAATAAAATAGAAAAAAAATGGATGCTAAATCCAAGAGATGCACTTTCATTGGTTATGGCTCTGGTGATTTTAGATTTTGTTTTTGGGATTTAGATGATTCTAAGATTGTTAGGAGTTGTGACATTGAATGGAATGAAAAGATATTGTATAGGGATCGTATTTTGAGACCCAAAGATGAACCAGTGGAAGAGTTTGTGAAAAAAAATGCATTCTCAGATTTAAAGCAGTCATCTATAGGTACCAACAGTTGATGAGGGCAACCGGTGTTGGCAACCTAAATCGGTGTCAGTTACAGATCAGCAGAATTGGTGTCGATTTCCAGAAGATTGGTTTCCAGAACCGATGTCAGTTGCCAGAACTGGCGTCGGTTTCCAAAACCAATATCGATTTCCAAAACCGGCATCGGTCACTATCAGAGGTTGATACAAATGTACAGAATGACCAGATTGAGCCTCTGGCACCCCAGATCTTAGTAAGAAGGTCACAAAGGGTAAGTAGACCTCTAGAAAGATTTATCACCTTCCTTATTTTATTTATTATTGACTGATAGTGGTGAACCAAAAATTTTTGAAGAAGCAATGCAGGATGAGACCCACAAGCAGTGGGAGCATGGCATGGATGAGGAGATGGACTCCTTGGAATAGAACCAAACATGGTATTTGGTCAATTTTACAGTAGGTAAAAGGAAATTACAAAACAAATGGGTTTACAGGATCAAGGAAGAAGAGGGTGGACAGAAAATATTCAAGGCAAGGCTTGTGGTAAAAGGATTTGCACAAAAAGCATGTATTGAATTTGGTGAGATTTTTTCTCTTGTAGTTAAAATGACTTCCATACGTATTGTTTTGAGTTTAGTTGCAGTAGAATATTTCACTTAGAACAACTTGATGTTAAGATGACTTTCCTTTACAGTTATTTGGAGGAAGAGATATATATGCAACAGCCTCTTGGGTATGAAGTCAAGGGTAAGGAGAAACTTGTGTGCAAGTTGAAAAAGAAATTTTATGGGCTCAAAAAAGCCCCAAGGCAATGGTATATGAGGTTTGGTAGTTTTATGCATGAGCATGGTTATATGAGATGCAAATCTGACCATTGTGTTTATTTCAAGAAGCTTGAAAATGGAAGCTATATTATTTTGTTATTGTATGTAGATGATATGCTTATTGCAGGATCTAGTATGCAGGACATTTTTGAGCTTAAAGAAAAGTTAGCTCATACATTTGCAATGAAGGATTTAGGAGCTGCAAAGAAAATCCTTGGCATGTAAATTCTTAGAGATAGGAAGAACGGGAAATTGTATTTGTCTCAGGAGAATTATATCAATAAGGTGTTGGAAAGGTTTAAAATGTAGAATTCAAAACCTGTAAGTACACCTATGGCTGGACACTTCAAATTGAGCAAATATCAGTGTCCTACATCACATGAGGAGGTTGAGTACATGGCATGAGTTCCATATGCTTCAATAGTACCAGGAAGTCTTATTTATGTTATGGTTTGTACTAGAACAAGACATTGCATAGGGCTCCAGTGGGATTTGTGAGAAGATTTATGGCCAATCCAAGTAAAGAGAGTTGGAAAGTAGTCCAATGGATGCTCAGATATTTGAGAGGGACATCTAGCATGCATTTATGATATGGAGGGTCAAATACTTCTTTATGTGGCTATGTTGATTCAGATCTTTGTGCCCTACGATTAACTAATTCCCAAGGAATTTAAGGTGCGCGTACATAAGGAAAAGCAGAAGGAAGGTGCTCAAGGAAAGGCATTGGGAGAAACTTACAGTTTAGGGAGCATTTAAGAGGGTTTAATCCCTTAGTTGCATTTAGGGCGGTATCGTAAGAGAAACATGTAAGGAATAAAGGAGGTATGAATGAATGGATAAGGTGTCAACCTGGAGGCTTGGAAGTCAAGAAAATAATATTCAAAATAAGGAATATTTAGGAGGGTCATTATAGTTAGTGGAGGCCTTTGCAACCTAGCATAAATTAACTCAATCATGGAATGACCACAATTCCACTTGGCATGCCTTGATTTGACTCATGGGTAAAGCTATGGTAAATGAATCCAAATTCTATTAAGGGAATTCTTGGACTCCAAAATTAAAAAAAGTTGGAGAGGCAGTGAAGTGCTATAAGAATGTTGTTCCTAGGTTAATAGATGTGTGCACTCGGGTATTGAACAAGGGTTGTAATGGGAGAATTTCAATGATAGGACCTTTATTCAGAGTAGTTTTGTAGGGTTAGAATTTTATTTCATGATGTATACGGTCTGAGATGACCATTTTTATGTAATATGGCTACTATAAATGGATTTAATCAATATATGGAGCTTTGTCTTACATATTTATGTCTATGGACTAAACCCTAATATGTTTTCATGTTGATATGAATCAGATCTAGTTTCCCCTTTTTCTTAATCCTGTATGTTCATATTTCCATGGATGATCCATTTGTGCTTGAGTCTGGTATCTGTACTTTCTGATTGTTAAGTGAATGCATTGCTTTATTTTTTAGCTCTGTAATCCATCCTCCATTATGTTGTTGTGATGTTTGTGTTTATTTCTAATGGAGAATTTCTACATGAACTAAATCCACTACCTTCAATGTTAGATTAAATGCATGGTTCTTATTCTACAAGCATGTACACGGGAATTAATGGTGGAACATTTCATGGCCTCACATGTAAAGAGCATTGGCTCAGGCAACTGGATTCGTCAGATATTTGGGTGACACCCAACACTTGTAGTGATAGGCTGGCTACTTGGGGTTAAAGAAAGATTATGAGGATAGAGGTAAAAGAGACTACATCAGATATGGCTAGATATTTAGATGGTAGGAGAAGCACCACTTGATATGTATTTACAGTAGGTGGCACGACAGTTTGCTAGATTTTGAGATTTCGAAGGTTGTGGCCTTGTCTACTATAGAGGCCTAATATATTACAGCTACAAAGGCTAGCAAAGAGATGATATGGATGAGTAGGTTCGTGGAAAGATTTGGGAAAGGAGCAAAAGGATTGCATATTGTACAGTGATAGTCAAAGTGTGATTCATCTGGCAAAGAACTCAACATTTCATTCAAGAAAAAAACACATTCAGTTGAGATATCACTTCATACGCTAGGTGTTGGAAGATGGGCAGCTGAAACTAGAGAAAATTCATATAAATGAGAACCCTGTGGATATGCTAATGAAGTTGTTGGCAAAGGATAAGTTGGAGCTACACTCCACTTCTGTTGGTCTTCAATTTTGAGAGCTTGAAGAGGGAGAAACATGCCAAGTAAAGGATCCAAGGATGGAGTTGTATGGTACAGTGCAAAATTTATCTCAAAGTGGGAGATTGTTGAGTTGTGGAGCTTAATTGCTTCACAAATAGCATGTTTTACAACTTGCAGGTTTACACAGTAACCGACATCAGTCGGCTGACTGACGTCGGTCAGCTAGTAGGAACCGGCATCGGTTGGGGTTAGCATCAATCTCCTATGCATGAAATGTATTTATTTAAGTCACGGGATTAGATCTAACCTTTGATTAAAAGATGATATAATGGTTGTAATTGCATAGCTTAAGTGCCCTAAGTTTGTATAGGATTATATAAGCTTAAAATCTAGGGTTATAAAGGTTAGATTGTGAAAAAATTATCATAATTGTAAGAAGGAATTCTTGGAGAGAGAAGCTTGTGAAGGAAAAGTAATTGTACATCCAAAGAAGGTGTGGAAGATTGCAGATCTTCATTGTATTTCCTCTATAAAGAAAAGAATAATAGATTGGTTGTTTATTGGTGTACGTAGCCCACACTGGGTGAACCATGTTATATCTTGTGTATTGTTCTTCTAGTTTATTTCCGTATTTATTGCTTATATGCTTAATTCTGATTATAGATCTGTATAACAAGATTTTTTTGACCCCAATAGCAGGCATTGCAGTGACATCTAATGTAATTCAACAAAGTTGGTGTGACAAAGAGAGAACACAAGCGAATATCTAGCGACACCTCATAGGATGGTTTTTAGGGTATTTCTACATACTATGGCACCCAAAATTCAGACTAGGGAACCCACATGCACCTTGATCCTCTCCCATGTACTCCAATCCACTCAAACTGCTTAGATCTGCGCTTCTTGGGACCTTGGCAGAGTTGTTTCCTCCTTTTGTTTCTCCATCCATCTCTAGGACACAATCCAGCAAGTTCTTCAAATCAGCTAAGATTTATGTAACCCTTTTTACACTTTAGGGTTTCATACATTCATAGCTTAGATTAATTGGGTCACTTTCTCCTTGTTTATTTATCTTTTATTTACAACTGTACTTATTATATTAACTCATAAAATTCACATTTTTAGTTAATCACTTGTTCCTCCATCATGCCTTGAACCATTTGTCTGATGGGTTGGTTAAATGGATCATGCCATGACTCTTCTATGGGTTTTGTCACATTTTTTCACTCTTTCTTTGAACATTTCCACTTATGAGTTCTTACTTTCTATGTTTTTATCTTTTCTTCATTTTTATTTTCTCACCTTTTATAAGACTTCTTATAAGCTTGATATGATGTTTATAATTGTTTCCAAATGCATAGTATCCATTTTTGATTCATTCATCTCTTAATCCACACCCTTAATTAATTTTTTCCACTGTGAATTTGGTTTAATGTTGTAAAAACTTGTCATATACTACGCTTGCCATGTGATTTAGGATTTTAATATGTTGATCGTACCGATATTTGGAGTGATAAATTTTTCATCATTTCAAAATTTTCAATTTTGCTTTTATCTTATTTCCTATGTAGATTTCCCAAACTTATTTGATTTCCTCCCTATGTATTTTATTTTGGTTCCCGCATTTTAGTTTTTTGAACAATTTTGGTTGATATTTCGAACCTTCTTTACACTACACACACTCGAACAAAAATTTATTAACTACACAAAAATGCTAACTACCATATTGCAAAGACTTTGAAAATTCCTATTCTAATTGATGTGCCAAAGGAACATATTATTACTTTCTTTGTGTTACACAATTATTCATTGTAAGCTTTTAGCCTACACCTATTGATCCTTCTTGGCAAGATCTTTCCTTGTAAGTTTTGTGATACAATGGTTTCCTACTTGGTGATGTGATGAATAATGTATGGCCCTTTCCACCTTATGCGTAATTTACATGGATTTGTTATAATTTTGTTTTCATATACCAATACTATTTATTTTGTGTGGAATTCCTTGCTACATAGATTGTGATTGTGTCATACTTTCTGAATCTACTTATGGGCCTTCTGATTCTATTGTGTAGTTGGCATGTATTCTTCCATCTTCTTCTAATCCAACAACTTGTTTTCTATGGATTCTTTCTCTTAACCATGTAACTATTGCGATGTGAATACTTAGTACAATATATTTCATTGACATAATTGCTTCAATTCCATAAACTAGTTAGAATGGTGTCTGCCGCGTACTTCTCTTATAGTTTTTTGTTGTACACCCAGAGTACTACAAGTATTCGATCTTCCCAATCATCTCTTTACACATTGTAAATTTTTGTTAATATTCTTTCTAACACCTTGTTTCTAGCCTCTACTTTTCCATTCACTTATGGATGATATGTTATAGTTTTGTGGTATGCAATCATAAATTCTTCTATGAGGATTTTAATGGTATTATTCAAGAAGTGTGTTCCCTTGTCGATGACTAGTTTTTGTAGGAATCTATATCTAGTTATGACGTTTTCAAATTTAGTTTTGTCTATTGTGTAATTTGGTGTAGTTATCACTTCCACCCATTTTGTGAAATATTCTATGGTTTTAATGATATATCTGTCTCTAGACCTTTTTAATGGTAGATGAATTGGACCAATGAAATATATCCCCCATTATTCAAATGGTTATGCCACTAAAACTGAGTGAAGAGGAATTTCATCCCTTTGGTTGGGTGTCCCCACTCTTTGAAAAATATCACAATGTGATACACATCTTGAAAAAAATTGGCCAGTAGGTTCTTCTTTGTATTTGATTCTCATGCAAAAATGTCCACCTAATATTCCCTTGTGTGTTTCTCAAAGTATTAAGTCCCTTCCATTCTCTAATTCCACTCTTCAAAATATGTCATTTTTTGGGGTTAATCACACAAGTTGTATGAATATATTATTTAAATCTAAGAATACAAACAATAAATATGGAAGTAAACCAGAAGAAATAATACACAAGATATAATTTGGTTCACCCAATGCAAGCTACGTCCACTGAGAAACAGCCAATATACTATTCCAGAGGATATACAATTGAAGATCTGCAATCTTCCACACCTTACACGATGTACAATACTTTTCCTCTCACAAACTTCTTTGAGCTCTCTCCAAGAATTATTTCTTACAATTCTCTCAATCTTAATGAGGTCTTACCTTCTAACCATAGCTTTCTAGCTTATATAGGCATATACAAACTTAGGGCACTTAATTTATTCAATTATAACCATTAGATCAACTTTATAACAAAGGTTAGATCTAATTATTGTGACTTAAATAAAATCAATCACGCACAGGTAACCAATGTCGGTTACCCTAACCAATACCAGTTCCTACTTTCTTTTACCGATGTCGGTCCCCAAGTGACTGACGTCGATTAATGTGTATTCCAACTTAATAAAGTTTGTTATTTGTGAAGCAATTTAGCTCCACAACTCAACAATCTACCACTTAGAGATAAATTTTTGCACTGTACCATACAGTTTCATTCTTGGATCCTTTCCTTGGCCTGTTTCTTCCTCTTCAAGTCTCAAACTCAAAAACCAAAAAAATTGGAGTGTAGCTCCAACTTCTCCTTTTCCAATGGCTTTGTTAGCATATCCGTAGGGTTCTTATTTGTATGAATTTTATCCAATTTCAGTTGCCCATCCTTCAACACCTACCGTATGAAGTGATATCTCAACTAAATATGTTACATTCTTGAATGAAACATTGAGTTCTTTTCCAGATGAATCGCACTTTGACTATCATTATACAATTTGTAATCCTCTTGCTCCTTTCCCAACTCTTCCATGAACCTACTTGTCCATATCATCTCTTTGGGGGCTAGCCTATGTAGCTGTAACATATTCAACCTCTATAGTAGACAAGGCCACAACCTTCTACAATCTATAAATCCAGCTAATTTTCATCCCACCTACTATGAATACATATCCATTGGTGCTTCTCCTACCATCCAAATCACCAGCCATATCTAAATCAACATAGCTACATAAAGAAATATTTGACCCTCCATAGCATAACTACATGTTGGATGTCCCTCTCAAATACCTAAGAATTCATTCGACCTCTTTCCAATGTTCTTTACCTAGATTGGACATAAATCTTCTCACAACTCCCACTGCATGTGTAATGTCTGGTCTGGTACAAACTATAACATACATAAGACTTCCAACTACTGAAGCATATGGAACTCGTGCCATGTACTTGAACTCCTCATGTGATGTAGGACACTGATCTTTGCTCAATTTAAAGTTTCCAGCCATAGGTGTACTTACAGGTTTTGAATTCTACATATTAAACCTTTCCAACAACTTATTGATATAATGTTCTTGAGACAAATACAACTTCCTATTCTTCTTGTCTCTAATAATTTGCATGCCAAGGATTTTCTTTGCAAATCCTAAATCTTTCATTGTAAATGTATGAGATAAAAAAATTTTAAGCTCACCAATCTCTTGCATACTAGATCCTGCAATAAGCATATCATCCACATATGGTCACAAAATAATATAGCTTCCATTTTCAAGTTTCTTGAAATAAACACAATGTTCATATTCACATCTCACATAACCATGCTCATGCATGAAACCATCAATCCTCATATACCATTTCCTTGGGACTTAATTGAGCCCATATAATCTCTTTTTCGAATTACACACAAGTTTCTCCTTACCCTTGACTTCATAACCAAGAGGTTGTTGCATATAAATCTCTTCCTCTAAATCACTATGAAGGAAAGTCATCTTGACATCAAGTTTCTCTAAATGTAAATCTTCTACTACAAATAAACTTAATATAGTACGAATAGAATTCATTTTTACTATAGGAGAAAATATCTCACTGTTGATCAGACAATATTGTCCTAAGGAGAAGACACATGTAAGATGCACACGTGGGAATAAGGCCTACTTGAAGGCGTGGAAGGATAGGAAAGGAAACACGTGCCAAGACAAGATGATTCGTGAGTTAGCCATTTTCATGGATGTGGGCTATTTTCGGAAGATAACGTGTGGAGCACACATTGGGATGGAGACTTACGTGACACATAAATGATAGTTTGGGAACAAGTGTCTGATAAGCGCCATGCATGAGTTCAAGATTATAATAGGATTACTTCTTCCAGTTAACTATAGGATGTCTATTATTAGTGCACTTGCATGTGTGCATGGTATTGTAAAGGTGCATGGCTATTATAAGCATGTGACCTATTTTGGGAAGTGCGTAGGTGGTGAAGGGAAAGTCCCCACCCCTATAAATATATAATGAACTATGTAGTTAGAGAGAGACACTGAATAGTGAATTATTGTAGAGTTATGTTGTTGGATTTGATATGCACATAACTTATAGTGATGCTTTGTAATGTAAGAAGATTCTAGGTATTCAGTGTTTAATATAATGGAGTATATTGGATGGATGATGGTTTTCAACATGACTATAACTGGTTCTTGCATGGTTAATCTTATTATAGTTATCATTTAATTCATGATTCTCTAAGATCTAGATCTGGAATATGCTCTATAGAATGTTCATACTTATTTATGGTTATAAATATGTTGTATCTTCATTACACTAACATCATGCATAAGAAAATCTAAAGAGGGGCCTGATACCTTAGCACGCTTCGGGTGAGCGCTCAGCTCAGGCTGAGTGATGTGCCAATGTGCCTGGGTTTTTCTGGGTTTTATATAGTAGATTCTAGGCTGCATCATTGGTTCCATTGCCAGGACCTCTTTTTAAGCTATTTTTAGGATGTTTCACGATGAAGACATACTAGTTGACTTTAGTAAGTGTTGAGGAGTGGATAAAGGATCTGGAAGAAGAGTACGCTCGGAGGTTTAGCACTAGATTTGAGTTTGACGCACGCATATGGGTGGAGTAGAATTTGTATGAACGGTTTGTATGAGAGATTCTTTGTTATTTTTTCGGTAGAGTTTGTATGAGTGGCTGGTTGCTTATGCATCTAAAAGGAATTGGAGGTATCACACACTTGTCTGAACGCAGGAAGAATTTCAGGAGCCCTTTATGATGCTGATCTGATTTGGACGTGCACTGTGGATACTTGGTTCCATGGTGTTTTAAATAGCTATATTTTGGAGTACTTGATTTCCACTTATTCTTGCCTAGAGGTAGCTGAGTTCTAATTTTTACATTATCCAAGGGGAACTTATTTGCAAGGCATTCCATTAGCGATAAAAATCTTGATGGTAACCCTAAACTTGGAAGAGAAATTGATGGCTAGTTAAACCCCACCATGAGTGTGGGTAGGAACAGGTTTGGTGAAAGATGGCGGACCTAGCAGTAAGAGAGGTAGAGAGAAGAAAGGTGGCTTAAGTATAATGAGGCACGTGCAAGAGGGAGATAGAGAAGCAAGTGTGATATTGTAGAGCGGATGGCATTGAGGAGAGAGATGGCTCGTGAAGGATTTGAAGCTCACATAGGAGGCATGGAGCCAGAGCATCTAGAACTCCCCCATTTGGGAAAGCATAATAGGGAACCCTCCTCGGCCTCATATGGGAGTGTGCCAATAGAGAAGAAATGGGCCACAGGCGCGCATCTGAATCTACCTAGACAACCTAGCCCTTGCACTTGGATTTCCAGTATCTAGTATAACCAGTAGTCAACAAGCTAGTTTGGGTAGTAGAAGAGAAGGAGTAAGTTAGATAGCAAGTACATATATGGCAGGGTCAAACATCTTCTTTGTTGTTTGGAGGTACCTTTTTAGGCGCATCATCAGCATAGAACTCAAGCGCACAGAATTTTGGACTCACTTCTGGGAGTAGTACCACTTCACAGACTGTATGAGTTTAGTTTAGTACCACTTTTGGGACACAGGGCAGTACATCCATTGGTCACTTCTGGCTATAAGTGGAGGATCAGGGGGCATAGGTGGCTCTAGTTCTGGTGGATCTGGTGGTTCTAGAGGAAGAGGTAACACAAGAGGTTCTGGATCAGGTGGGCAGGGTCCACACCAACCCCAAAATATTTACATGGAGATGTCTCTTCATCTTCCAGAGTATAGGGGCATAGAAGATGTTGTTGAACATGTGCACATGTGTGAGATACTGTGGCGTGCAAAAGGAGTTATGGCTTCTGAGTGCAAGGCAAGTCAGTTTACAACTACATTGTAGGGACGTGCACACAGTTGGTACAAGAAGTTTGACCCTGATCCAGACTTGAGTAGATTATGTAGCATTAAAGGATGCTTTCCTTAAGGAGTTTCATATCCTTGAGTTTGAGCAGAAGAGTATAAGCATGCTCAAGGATATTAATCAGGGCACTACTGAGAGCATTTGGGAATATGATGCCCATTTCAAGACACTGTTGTCTAAACTTTCTTATGATATTCATGCAAGCCAACATGCACAGTGGTTTTTTGGGGGCTTGATCACACCTTTTAGGAGGGCATTGTCACATAAACTTATACAGACCCGTGAAGCACTTGAAGCCAGCTTTGCACATTGAGGTAGTTAGGAGTATAGACACTGGAGTGAGCCCATTCCTGGAGGCACAAATTGCAGCTATGGAAAAGCAGTTGGAGAAACTATCGACAAATTCAGCACATGAGATGCGCACTGGGATTTGGTGTACAAATTGTGAAGTGGAAGGGCACACCAAAGATAGTTGTCCTCACAGATCAGTGTGTTCATTGTTGTTGGACTATGAGATATGTCATTTGGACCATGATGCAAGTCATTTTCCATTATTACAACACATGATAAGGAATAATGTATCTTGTTATTGTAAAATTTTCTGGTCCACGACTCACGATACAGAAGACTGCAGGTTGATTGGTCAGATCCATGATGCCATAGATATTGTGTGTGACATACTGGAGTATCAGATAATTCTAAAGGAAAAAGTGAGCACCATGATCATGATCACACTCAAGTGCGCTATGATAGAGAATGAAGGGTGCTTTGAAGGAGGTCATGGCAGAGGTCGAGGATACCATGGTGGATTCAAGGGCTGAGGCCATGGTGGTGGATGAGGTGAGTTTCCTCATGGAACATGTTTTACATGTCAAATATCCTTACCACTACAGGTGTGAATGTCCTCAGAATATTACTTGTTCTTTTTGTGGGAAGAATCACAGTTATGAAGAATGCCCAGACTTATATGAGCATCTTAGCGAGCAGCATAAACAGGAGAACAAAGGGCACAGAGGGATGGTTAGAATACAGTGCGTTGTGGAAAATTAGTGGATGCCAAAGTTGGCACCAGAACCTGAGGTATTACCTGTGAAGATTACTACATGTGGCTTTGAAGCTACGCATGCCAGAGAGGCATTACAGCAAAAGCCTACCATCACCAAGGAGGAAGTTTTACATGCAAGGTACCTAGTGTAATGTCCCCCTTTTCAATAATATTTAAAATAGATGAAAAAAATGATTTGGAAATGTGAGTTAAAGAAATCATATAAGTTCAAATGTTATAAGAGGGAAAATCGTGTGAGATCCTTGGGATTATAAAGGATTTGTTTTTAAGAGGTAAATGCAAGCTACCAAGCAAATCACATTTTCTTAATCATTGCAGGGAATCCATCTAAGTTGGTATTAATTATGAAGCATGGGTTGATTCATATGGGCATATTTTAATTTAAATTCCCTATATGCATTTAATATTTGTTTTGAGTTTGATTTCCAGACACTTAAAGTTTGATATTCCCTGACCTTTTGGTGCCAAAGTATGGAGAGAGAACTTTGGAGGATGTTAAGCAATTGCCATATGAGAGTGTGAGTACTCATTTTTCTCATGTTAAGACATTTTATCAAAATTATCTTATGCTTGTGAAGGGATGTATGACCACTAGTGATTTAAAATTAAAGGTTTCTTCATACCACTTTTGAGGGAAATTTGTATGCTCTTTGAGAACCAATTGATAATTGATTTACATCTTTTCTTCCATTATGTAAGTCACCTTTTTTGAGAGTGCATAGACACTTGTTGATGAAGGTTTTTGAGGGGATTTGTGTGAGGATTTCAATCTGATTTTTATAGCTGATTATTGGCATTAATTCAACACTTCTGTGGACTGGGATGTTTGTGGTACAAATCGGTAGAATTTGAAGGGCAAGTTCAAATATAGATCATTTCCAATCTTGTTTCATTAATCAATATGACCATGATTTGACCATTTCTATGTTTATTTATGATGGCAAGTAATTACCATTTTGCTACACGAAGATAAGGACTAATGTAGAGGTATTTTGGAAATCATTGAAAGATGTTTTCTAATATTTATGAGCTTTTATTATAAGACTACATTATTTTCAGATCCAAAACTGCATTTATTGGGTTAAAGAGTGAAGGGAAACTCTAAAGGAATAAGTGAGCACATATTTTTCACCTAAGTGCCCTATGATCAGAATAAAAATTCGGTGATTGCTTTGAGTGAGGCTTCAATTGATTAAGGATCTCAAGGTGGATTCATTTGAAAGATCTTAATTTATGGATCATCTGCATTTGGTTTCATGCAAAAAGAGTTTTACATGTGGGAGATATTACATTTTTGAATTTGATAGTCATTTTTATTCTATTTGTGGGCATATTAAATTTAGGAGTTCTACTTCTGTAATTTTATGGTTAAAGCAAGTGCAAATGAAATAGATGGTCCATCTAGACCAGTTACCTTGGTTAGACTACAACTTGATTTGGAAAATGTAGTGGAAGCCACATTTTGACACAAGTTGAGGTGAACCTAGAAGGGTTTCTATTCAAGTGTGAAAGTTTCACATTGCAAGTAGATTTAAAAATTAATTAATATCCCACAAGGGGAATTTTTACACCCAGATCCTACACATCAAAGGATAGCAGGTTTATCAAGAAACCATAGAGGTACTTAAAAATATTCAGGGTGAAATACAGTGTTTGAAGGAAAAGTCACGGAAGTTAGAACAAAAGAAAGCAGTATAGACAGTTCAATCAGATATGGATAACTTGAAAGAGGTATGCAAAATGATGCGGTGAAAGAATATCAATCCATTGTTAGGGAATTGGCTAAAGGGAAACACTCCGCATTTTAGGTATAGAGAATGGACATCATAGATCCTGCATGCTAATCTTCCCCCTCATAGCTTGGATTATGAACAAGGAGATCACTCTGAATGTTTTTGTGGATGGGTGGCTCTTGAAGTAATATATTGATTGGTACAAGCACAGAAGTTAATGGGCATACTTTAGATGCATGGGTATAGATGGGTAGACCTCCATTATAGCCATCCTTTAATGTATTGTTCATATCCAATTGAACTAAGGCCACTCCCATATGAGTTTTAAAGGATGCATCCATTACTATACAAGGGGCTAAGTTCACTGGGGACTTTGAGGTCTTAGCACTTGTAGAATCAGACAGCTTCCCAGCTCTACTTGGGAACCCTTGGTGTTATGAAAATAATGTTGATCTATGGTTCAACAAGGGGTATATAAGTTTTGAGAACATGGAAGAAAGAGTGATTATCCCTTTGACAGATGGGAAATCTTAATTTATGTTGAATCTTTGAGCGAGGAAGACCTAGATAGAATTTATGTACATGTCATTTGGGACCCAGAAGTACTTGAGCCATCAAAGGAAGGAATCCTCCATTGGGAAGATGCATAGTCTATCAGTGATACTACAAGTATTGTTTGTGACAATTGGTCACATAGCACCTATGAGATGGTTGGGCGCGAAGTAAGAAGCGAATTTGCATGGAGAATAAAACCTTGATGTATTTGGAGGATAGGTAACAACCCTATACCTCAGTACACTGGAGAAGGAGATCCTACAGTATTCATGTGCGCCATGGAGGAGCAGTGGACAAATCAAGTGGAAATAAGTAATATGTTAGTATATACCTTGCGTGGGATAGCAACGCGTTAGTGGATGGTTCACAGGGATAATCTTATGGAATGGAATGAATTCAGAATTGCTCTAACCACTCGATTCTTCAAGAGAAATGCACCTACTACAATCTGCATGTATCATGGTAATCAACCTGTTCAGCACCACATTCAATAGTGTGAGAGACTCTGGACAGAGGGGTAGGAAGCTTTACCACCTTCACTTTGGGTGCACAAACTTTATTCCACTTTACAAGGTTGCACACGAGCTCTGGTATGTTTATGTAGAGATGCATAGGGAGACTAGAAATTGGTAGGACTTGATTGCAGGAATGACCCAAAATTTTGACTACTTCTCTACTAAACCTTCGGTGGAAGAGGCATTAAGGGTTATAAAGTACTTAACTATGGGAGACATTGCAAAGGCTACAAGAAATCATTCAGGAGTTATTTGGTGAGGTAGACTTAGGAGCGTGTTTTGATGAAGTAGAAGAGACAGATGCCACACTACTTAAGCACGCTTACTTGAGAAAGAAAAAGGAAATATGGTCTACATAGTGGATGATGAAGAAGTAGAAAATCTAGATATAGATCATTCAACAAGGTACACACGAAGTGTTAGACAATGCGAGATAAGACATGCGCGAACCTATCATGAACCTATGAAGACCAAGAAAGTGAACATTGGCACATGGATGTTTAACCTAAGGAGGCAATAATTTGGGATTATTGGACTGATTCTGAAGTGGCAAAGATAATTGAGTTACTACGGGATTTTCAGGACTTATTTCCTAGGGGCTACCATGAGTTAAAAGGAGTGCATGAGTCATTAGGAGAGATGAAGATTAAGCTAAAGGAAGTGTGCACAGTTGGTCAGAAGAGACCTTACAGGATGAACCCTAACCTGCACATCAAAGTTAAGGAAGAAATTGACAAAATGTTGAAATCTGGCATCATCAAGCCCCTAGAGGAATCAGAGTGGGTTAGCCCCATGGTGATTAGTATAAAGAAATATGGTCGGATTAGGATTTGTGTGGATTACAAGGGAACTAAATGTTGCATGTGTGATTGATCATTTTCCTACACCTTTCACAGAGGAAATATTAGAAGGCATTGCAAGGGCATGAAGTTTATTCTTTTACAGATGGATTCTCTGGGTATCATCAAGTTAGAATTGCATAAGAGGATCAAGAGAAGATGAATTTCACCACTGAATGGGGAATTTTTGCATATACTGTGATGCCCTTTGGTTTGAAAAATGTGCCTGCTGTATTTTCACACATAGTTGTTCAAGCATTCCAAGATTTTATTCACAACTTCCTGCATGGTTTACTTGGATGATTGGATGGTGTATGGACTTGTTAAGGATCATTGTGACAATTTGCACTTAATGTTTGAAATATGTAGACAGTTAAGCATCTCTTTAAACATCAAGAAGTGTGTGTTTGCTACACCTTTTGGAAATTTGTTAGGGAACATCATCTGCAAGGAAGGTTTGTTAGTGGATCCAGCTAAGGTTGCAGTTATTGTAGGCCTGGAAGAGCCTACCAGTCAGAGTGAGGGTGCATGGATTCTTGGGCCACACAGGGTATTATAGAAATTTTATCAAAGGATATCCAAAGATTTATGCACCCCTGGAAGAGTTACTAAAAGGAAAAGGGACGTTCTATTGGGGAGAACCAGAGCAGTGCACATTTGAGGGGTTGAAGGAGAGACTTACAACAACACCTATTCTATGCATTTTCCTTCATGGAACTAACTGTTTCATGTACATGTGGATGCCTCTAGCACAGCCATTGGCGCGGTGTTAGCTCAACCTGGAGAAGGTATTATAGATCATCCTATATGTTTTGTCTAGTAGAAAGTTGACTCCTGTAGAGAAGAATTATACAACAAGAGTGTGAGGCCTTGTCAATGATCTACGCAATGCATAAATTCAGACAGTACTTGCTAGCAACACCTTTTATATTCTATACTGATCACATGGCATTAAAATACTTGGTAAATAAGCCCATTTTATAGGGGCACATATGTCGATGGGTGATCTTATTCCAGGAATTTGATTTCACAGTTATGGTAAAACTAGGTAAAAGTAATTCTGGCCCAGACCACTTATCAAGGATTCAATCAAGGGAGGACGCGCAGACAATTGAAGATACAATGTCAGATGCATAATTGTACAGGTTACATCATGCACCTTCAGAATTGGAGGATATTGCTGTCTTTTTATGCATGGGTATGGCCAGAAGGAATGAAAGCATTGAAGAAGAAACAACTTGCAATTCACATGGACACCCTTTATGTTGATCAGTGGAGATTTATACAAAACTAGGTAGAGATGAAGTATTGTGTCGGTGTGTACTAGAACATGAGCACATAGATATCATGGAAGAGGCTCATGGTGGTATTGCATAGGTGGGCATTATACAGGTGATGCCACTATGTGTAAGATTCTACTCATTGGATTATGGTGGGAGACCCTGTACAAGGATTGTAAAGAGTATTGTAAGGTGTGTGATCACTTTCAACACCTTGGAAAACCTGGGCAAAGAGATGAAATGTCTTTGAGGCCTATTGCTAGTGCAGAGCCATTTGAGAAATGGGCTATAGACTTTGTAGGTCCTATTTCACCAGCCATACATAGAACTAGATCATGCTATATCATCACTTGCATAGATTATCTTACAAGGTGGGAAGAAGCAACACCTACAAAGGATTGTACAGCAAGCTACAACAATCAGGTTCTTATGGGAAAATGTTCTTACTAGGTATGGATGTCTGTTGAGCTTGACAAGTGATAGGGGTACACACTTTTTGAATGAGACAATCAGGATATTATTGGATGAATTTATGGTCACACACCACAAGACTACACCCTATCATCCTCAAGAAAATGGTACTGCTAAGGCCTTCAACAAGATATTGAGCCAGACCTTGAAAAAAAATTATGATGTTGGAAGGAAAGATTGGGATGATAAAAAGTTTCTGTTGTGCTTTGGGCATATAGAACAAGTACAAGAGGTTGAATAAGGCCACACCCTTTCAGTTGGTATTTGGCACAAAAGCGTGTTGGAGGTCTAGCTGATGAGCAAGTGTTAGAAGAAATAATTAACAGGGTAATACAGTTGGATGAGAGGCACACCATGGCACGTTAGAGTCAGAAGCAGGAAAAGGCTAGGCAAAAGGCATGGCATGACTAACACATCAGGGACAAGAACCTTGAAGTTGGAAATATGGTACTACTTTATGATTTTGAGTTTCTACACCATCCAAGCAAGCTCAAGGTGCATTGGTTGGGACCGTATGTTATCACTCATATACTTGACTCAGGTGCTTTCAGTTAGAGGCACTTGATGGAATGTGATTACCCGGTTACTTCAACGGGAGTAGGCTGAAGCCCTACTATAAATAAGTCTTCTTGGTGTTTATAATAAGGTAGTATTTCCATTTAATATAGGTTTCCCTTTCTGTATTTCCTTTACTGTATTTCCTTCTTCATCGCTATGCTTTGTCAATTTAGTTTGGTGTTTTGTGTAATAAGTGCGTTTGTGAGCTAGAAGCTAATTACAATCTGAAGTATTTTTATGTGCAGAGGACTGCAAATACCATTGGTGTGGGGTGGTTGTTATGTTTTATTCACAAATGGGTACACATGAGAATAAACTATTATCGGTGTTATTCGAGTATGGAAAGGAGGTGTTAGAAAGGAGATTGCTTCCAAAGAAGACCATAGATGGAAATGAATGAAGGGACAGTATAACACGAGGTAAGTAGTGGTCATGGAAACTACTATGAAAGGGCACAGTGGTGAGGTACTTCAGCACATGGAATCATGTAGAAGAGAAGTCTATAGCCAAAGGGTAGGAAGGCAAGCTAGAAGGTTATACTTAGGGCAGTGAAATTGTATCGTGCGGAAATTTTGGAAATTTTGAAAATGATCAATTAATGAAAGGATTTTTGGTAGGTGAAGGAGTAATAATGCACTAAATTTTTGAAAATTTATATAAGGACGTGATGCGGGTTCATTTTTACCTTTGCAATCACAAGTATTCGAGTGAGCTAAGTGCAATCAAGCCAAGTGAATCATGTTAAGGTGTGGAGAGTTACGAAACCATACGTAGAGACCAAATTTGTGCACAGAAAAGGCTTGCATTCCCATTGGTGAAGGGTTTGAGCAAATCAGAAGTGTTGAGAAGGATCTAGGGCACGTGGTTTTGAGCTAGCACATGCTATTTCGAGCTAGGGTTTGAACTTACTCAACACATAAGACAAAAGGTGGGATTTTTATAATGGCACTGAAGAAAGCACTTGCAGCAGGCACAAAAGGAAAGAAAAAGGTGGAAGTTGGGGTTGAAATTACTCCCGAGAGCAATTTTTCAGAGATGTAGTACCCGGAAGGAGTAATAGTCAGACAAGATTGGGATTCCCACATCCGCAGGTGTAAAGTAAGTGACTACAACCACCGCACCATTGATAACAAGGGAGAGTTGGACGCTTTGTTGAATAAGAAGACCAAAAAGTGCACGGTGGAAGATATGCCAGTGTATGAAGATGTTGGGGAAAAGTTTCTTAAGTAGGTAGGAGTTTATCAACTGTATGAGCTCCCATATTTTGGAAAATATGAACCTTTATACCAATGGCTTATGAGCAGAGTCCATGAGGACTTCTTCTATTTCACCAGACAAAGGATTAGGATCAAAGTGGCCCTAATTGTGACATTAAAAGGATTGAAGGGCACAGGGATAGACATTGTTAGTGATCTGACTGATAAAGCAGTGGTTATAGCCATAAGAAAGGAGTTGGGGTATACCAAGGGTCTACGTGGAATGGACATCTACATATTGAGAAAGTACCTTGTGGTGTAGGAAGTCACACATCTGCTCACCAAGCTGAATGATCAAGGGAGATGGTCACAGGTAAATACAATGTGGCTTTATGTTGTAAAGAAAATGTCCCAAGGAGAAGTCTACAACTTAGCATGGCTATATTGTAGAAACCATTGTTGAGGAGGTGCGCGCAGGTGAAAAGATAAGTTTTGGTGCCATCCTCTTATCTCTTGTATTTGTAGAAATTGGAGTGCCCGATGGGCCAAAGAACAAAATTTGGGAAATACCCCACTGAGAAGAAGTCCCTCGTTGATAGGTTTGAGAAATATTTATGTGAAGGATCAATGAGTGGCTCGTTTAAGCAAAGGGTAGAAATGTGGTATGATCATCTTTGTGTGGTGTTTAAGGATGAATGGTGCATTCCAAAGGAACTACCTTCGATGGTAGGCAAGGCATTACAGTTCACAGTGTATCAACACTTCTGCATCGTGCGATTTTCCATGAAAGATGGGACATGGAGTCTATGGTGTAAATTGCCCTATGTCTTCATAGCGCACTACTTCCAGGCCTCATTTCACAGATTTTTTGATGTGTGTCGTAGGCTAAACTTCAACTCAAACAAGGTAGATTGTGACTACCACACCCTCGGAAAAACATATGTATATCTATGTCCATCTACCTACATTGAGAGGCTCCTTTCAGACGTCATAAGTATGAAGCCAGTAAGTTTGGCTATTGGGTACAGTGGCCCCGTGCTCATATATCTTCAGCTCAAGACTAGGCTGGAGAATAATAAGTATGTGTAGAATGATTTCATGCTCCCAGGGCCGCCTAAGGGCAACCATACAACGGAGAATGTGCCAGCTCCAAAGCCTACTGCGACCATACATATAGATGAGGAGGAAGAGGAACACGAAGATAGTGGAGGCTTAGATCATAGAGGTTGGAGGCACCCCACAGAAAAATTGGAGAGTGAGCATGCACATACTCCACCACAGGCACAAGAATGAGAAGAGGACTTGGACGTGGATGCAGTCCCTAAAGAGCATCAATTTAAGAAGGTATTAAGAAGAACCAGGACCCAAGGTGTGGGAACACCACAACCTGTAAGAGGATCACCTAGACTCTCCCCTTAGAAAGAGGCACTTGAGAAGAAGAGAAGGAGAAATTTGAAGTTGGATAAGGAGGCGGAAGAGTTTGAAGAGAGCGCGCCTAGAACCCCAGTGCAATCAGAAGATATGGAGGAACCCAAAGATGAAGAAATGAAAGATGAAGAGGAAGGGATGAAGGAAGCAGAAGAGATGGTGCAAGAGCAACCCAACATGCATGTTACTACTCAGGAAGAAGAAGGGCCAACTCCAAACCTTGGCACTCAGGTTTTTAAGGGGCCAAGAAAAAAGAGAACAAGTGAAGAATATGTTGTGCCAAGTATGGGCTATGCTAAGGACACAAGTAAAATCGTTCACGCCTACTTTCAAAGCACAGTAGGCCTTAAGGAATTGTATGGATGGGAGTTGATGGATCCAGAGATGGCCACCACATGCATAAAGAAATAATTATCCTGGTCCATGTAGACCCATATAGATGAGCCATATTTTGATGTATGGGAGGAATCTTGTGTATCAAGGAGAGTGAAGAAGGCACCCCAAAGTAGACACATGACAGTAAAGTCTACTCTAATATCTGATGAGTAGGTGAACAATGCTTTGGTTAAGGTATCTGCAGAGGTGGCATAGAGGAACATTGATAAGGCTGCCACCATTAGAGCGCTACTTGAAGATAACAAGGCAAAAACTATAGAAATAGCACATTTAAAAGGAGAAAAGGACCTAGAATAGAAAAATAATGAGGCCTTCATTAGCATGGCATAAGAAATTGGTGACTACGTTCTGAAAGCAAGACCTCATCTTGAGTCTAAGGTACCTGAAAATTTTCCTTCGACTATGCATTATGTGCGCACATTAGTTGATTTGGTGCTAGAACATGGACCAATTTGAATGTCAGCACCAAAGGATCTGAACAACAAGCAGAAAGAGCAAGGGCCTCCATAGTTAGGAAAATTTCAAATTATGAGCCATTGCTCCAAACTCTGAAGGATGAACTAAAGAAAGCCAACCAAGCTCTGAATATTTGTGTGCCACCGGAAGCAGTGATAAGGATCATAACTCTGGTTGAAGATAATGATGCTCTGAAGGCCATGAAAGATGAGACACTGGGACATGTAGAAAGATTAGCACTTATGAAATAGAAGCACGAAGCCCTTGCAGCAACCCAAGATCCACATAAGGAGAGAATAGATGAGATTGGGAAGCACATAGTGTAGAAGATGGATCTTCTAGAAGGAATGGTGACTGTTATGGCCAATGTTGTCCAAGTATTACAGAATGAGAAGGAAAAGATTATTCAGGATGAATTGGAAGCCATTACCATAGACATTCTAGAGAAAACAAGGACTACGCTAGATGAATGGCAGACATTGGAGGCTAAGATTAAAATAGAATATCCAAAATTGATCCTCCCGGTTGAAGAAGAATGTGTTACAGAGTAAAGGTCTATTCTTTTGTACAGTGACTCTTTACATTCTTTCCATTCTTATTATTTATTGGGAGCATCAACAAGAATCCCCATTTTTGGGACAACAATGTACTTTAGTTTGGGGTAATGTTGAGCAGATAATATTTTCCTAAGGAGAAGGCACACGTAGGATTTGCATGCGTGAGAACAAGGCATACTTTAAGGCGTGGAAGGATAGAGAAGGAAATGCGCGCCAGGACAAGTTGATTCAGGACTTGGCCATTTTCATGGATACGGACTCTTTTTGGAAGGTAACGTGCAGAGCACACATTGGGATGGAGAATTGCGTGACACGCAATTGCTATTTTGGGAATGAGCCTCTGATAAGTACCATGCATAAGTTCAAGATAATAATAGGATTACTTCTTCCAGTTAACTATAGGATTTCTATTCTTAGCACACTTGCATGTGTGCATGTTATTATAAAGGTGCATGGTTATTATCAACATGCGACCTATTTTGGGAAGTGTGTAGGGGGTGAACGGTAAGTCCCCACCCCTATAAATGTGTAGTGAACTATGTAGTTAGATAGAGAGGCAGAAAAATAATGAATTATTGTAGAGTTATGTTGTTGGATCTTATATACACATAACTTATGGTGATGCTTTTTAATGTAAGGATCTTCTATGTATTACATTGTTTAATATAATGGAGTATATTGAATGAATAATGATTTTAAGCATGACTATAATTGGTTATTGTATGGTTAATCTTATTATATTTATTGTTTAATACATGATTCTCTAAGATCTAGATTTGGAATATTCTCTATGGAATGTTTATGTTTATTTACAATTCTGAATATGATGTATCTTCATTACACTAACATCCTACACAAGCAACTCTAAAGAGGGGCATGGTACCTGTGCGCACTTCGGGTGAGCGCTTAGCTCAAGCTGGGTGATGTGCCAGTACACCTGGGTTTTTCTAGGTGTTGTAGTCATTTTTACTATATGAGAAAATATCTCACCAAAGTCAATACCTACTTTTTCTGCCAATCCTTTTACCACAAGCCTTGCCTTGTATCTTTTATGTCCACCCTCTTCTTCATTGATCCTATAAACCCATTTTTTCTACAATGTTCTTTTACCTACTAGAAACTTAATCAAATCCCAAGTCTGGTTTTATTCTAAGGAGTCCATATCCTCATCCATGTCATGCTCCCACTACTTTTGGGTTTCATCATGCATTTCTTCTTCAAAACTTTCTAGTTCACCACTATCAGTCAATAATAAATAACATAAGGAAGGTGTAAATCTTTCTAGAGGTCTACTCACCCTTTGTGACCTTCTCACTCAGATCTAGGGTGTTAGAGGCTCAATCTACTCATTCTACAAATTTTTATCAATCTTAGACAATGATCGACATCTGCCACCTCTTTCTGAGGCCAATTCAGATAACTGATGTCGGTCCTGATCTTATGTAACTAATGTTGGTTCATGTGACCGATGCCAGTCAAGGGTCAACCGACACCAGTTACTATGTAAACCTGTAGGTGCCAATTTTAAATCTGAGAATGTATTTTCATCCACAAAATATTCTACTGGTTCATCTTTGGGTACCAAAACTTGATCCATGTACATTCTCTTTTCATTTCATTCAATGTCACAACTATTAACAATCTTAGAATCTTCTAAATCCCAAAAAAGGAATCCAAAATCACTACAGCCATAACCAATGAAAGTTCATCTCTTGGATTTATCATCCAACTTATTTCTATTTTCTTTATCAACATGCACAAAAACTTCTGAACCAAATACTCTAAGAAAGGAAAGATCTACCTCTTTTCCAATCCAAGCTTCTTCTAGTATTCCACCATCTAGTGCACTTGAAGGCCCGTGGTTGATTAAATAAATCATCGTGTCTTCTTCTTCTTCCCAAAACTACAAGGGTAATCCAACATGTATTCTCATGCTTCTTGAATGTTCTATGATTGTACTGTTTATTCTTTTAACAACACCATTCTCATGTGGTGTTATAGGAATCGTTTTCTTTCTCTGTGTATTCCATTCACTAAAAAATAATCATTGAAATGCTTGTTGTAGTACTCACCACCATTGTCAAATCTAAGGCATTTTAAATTTGAATTTGATTCAATTTCCATAAGGGATTTCCATATTTTAAAAGTCTCAAAAACATCAGATTTACATTTAATACAATAAACCCATACTTTTCTTGTGGCATCATCAATGAAAGTCACATAATATTGGGATCCTCCATGAGAAGATACATGGGTTGGTCCGCACACATCTGAGTGCACAAGCTCTAATTTTTTCTCCTTCTTTGTTTCCCCAACTTTGAGAAATCTCACTCTCTTTTTCTTTCCAAATATATAATGCTCACATAAATCAAGATCTACATCTTTTGAATCTGATAACTTACCATTATCCTTTAATATCTTCGTTCCTTTTTGACTCATATGGCACTAGCCAATTATGCCACATGTTTGCTTCTGAATCTGAAGTAGATAGAAAAGAAAAGGAATCAGTAATACATGTAGACAAATACAATGTTCCTACCTTCTTTCCTCTTGATATAACAAGAGATCCCTTGGTAACCTTCCAATAGTCGACTGTGAATGTAACCATGCAACCAGATTCACCTATTTTTCTTACAGAAATATGATTTCTCCTAAGGCTTGACACATGTCTCACATATTTTAATATCCATGTATTTGCATTCTACAAATTTAGATGAACATATCATTTACCAATAATATTGCATGATTCATCATCTCCTAAATAAACATGCCCAACATTACCCTAGACATAATTTCTAAAATAACCCTTATTAGGGGTAACATGGAAAGAAGACTCCTGAATCTAAAACCTGGGATTCTATTTTATCATCCAAGGAGAGAATAATGGAATCTTGCATTACCACATAAGATGTAGCATTTACCTCTTTACCTTTCTCTGGTACATTCTCTTTGTTTTCCTTGAACCATCAATCCTTCTTTGCATGTCCTTTATTTCCACAATTCCAGCAAGTCATTCCTTTACCTCTGGATTTAGATCTGCCATTCTTAGACTTTGATTTCCCATTATTCTTGCTCTTGGATCTCTCCTTATGCCTTCCTCTACTTTCTACACTCAAATCATTTCTAGATGATAATTCTTCTGTACTTTTCCTGTGTATTTCTTCATTTAGGATTATACTAACCACATCATCAAACTTTAAAATATTAGTAGCAGATGTTGTATTACTAACAACCATTACCAAGTTATCCCAACTATCTAGAAAAAATCATAATAATATAAGTGTTTTCTCTTCATCATCAAATAGAATATTAACCGATTTTAATTGATTTACAATAGAACGGAAATCATTCAAATGACTTGATGCAGATTCACCTTCTTGCATCTTTGAATTAAATAATTTCTTCATCAAATAAACTTTATTTGAAGCACTAGGTTTTTCATATAAATTATCTAAAGATTTCATCAAATCTACCGTCGGTTATTGCATCGGTAATGTTTGAAGCCAAAGATATTGCCATGCTCAATCTTATAGATCCCAAAGCCTTTATGTCAAGAATTTTTCATTCTTCATCAATCATCTTTGTAGGTCTTGTCTTCTCATCCAACGATAAGTATAGATATTTTTAATACAGATAATATTCCACCTGCATCTTCCTTAATTGATAATTACAGCCATCAAATGTTCCAACTCTTTATTTTCCATCTTCTCACATTGTTGTAGCTCCCACTCAATTAGAAATCCCTCTGTGAGTAAATTTTTCAACACACAAAACCCTCAAACAAAAAAAAATCTCTGATACCAATTTTTGGGGTTAATCACATAAGTTGTACAAATATATTATTTAGATCTAACATATAAACAATAAATACGGAAGTAAACCAGAAGAAAAAATACACATAACATGGTTCACCTAGTGTGGGCTACATCCACCAAGAAACATCCAATATATTATTCCAGAGGATATACCATTGAAGATCTGTAATCTTCCAAACCTTACATGATGTACAATACTTTTCCTCTCACAAGCTTCTTTGAGCTCTCTCTAAGAATTCTTTCTTACAATTCTCTCAATCTTAATGAGTTCTCACCTTCTAACCCTAACTTTCTAGCCTATATAGGCATATGCAAACTTAGGGAGCTTTAGCTATGCAATTACAACCATTAGATCAACTTTATAACAAAGGTTAGATCTAATTCCCATGGCTTAAATAAAATCAATCATGCACAGGTAACCGATACAGGTTCCTACTTGCTTTGATTAATGTCATTCCCCAAGTGACCAGCATCGGTCTATCGACCGACACCAGTTACTGCGTATTCCAGCAAGTTAATAAAGCACGCTATTTGTGAAACAATTGAGCTCCACAACTAAACATCATATTTCCCTAATTTATACATGAATATATTTATAATGGTGTAATGCTTTAGTAACCAAGTATTTTTTCTCTTTTTTATGTGTAATGATCTGGGTAGAATGTCATGTTGTAGAAAGTGCATAATTTCTTCTAGTTGTTTTGGTATTGCGATGACTTGAAATAAGTACGCGTCTAGAGAATCTCCATCCAATTCCTCTAGTTCTTCCCCTATATTTATGCAGCTCAAGTGGTATGGACCCATATTTAATCTTTTGGGATTTGTATTTATTTTAACTTATACTCTTAAAATAACATCAAACATATTGATATCCTTCCTCTTAATAGTATCTTATTCACAAGGTATCACAATGATTGATGATCTATAAAGAACTCAAATTTAGTTGTTAGTAGATATTGTCTAAACTTTTGAAGTGTAAAAATCATGGCTAGAGCCTATCTATTAGTGGTTTTGCGGTTATTTTACTTGCAACAACTTACGAATTGCAAAATGAATGGTATGATTGATTCCTCCTTCTCTTTGTTGCACTAGAATTTCTCTAATTGTGTTTCTTGATGCATAAACATGCACATGAAAGATATTTGTCTAGTCTGGAAAAACTAGTATTTGCACACTAACCACAAATTTTCAATTGCATGAATGCATTTTAGCATTCCATTGTCCATTCACAAATTTATGCCTTTCAAAAATAGTTACTCCATCGATTTCATAATGCTAGTATATCCTAATAAATTTCTTGTAATACTCAGTGTATCCTAGAAATGCACAAAATTATGAGGGGGTTGTATGAGGTTTGAGGCCTATTACAACTATGATTTTTTATTGATATACTTAAATTCCTTCTTTGCATACAACATGACCAATTAATAGTCCAAAAGGTGTAAAGAAAAAATATTGATTCGAATTTAAGGAAATGTTTAATTCTCTACATTGTTCTAACATTAATCCTACCTTGGAGATATATTATTTTAATAGAGAGAAGACTACCCAATCATACAAATATGTTTCTAGGAAATCATGAATGAAGTCTTTAAATTAAATAACAACTCTAGAGAAGGTTGTGGGTGCATTTTTTTATCCAAATGGCATCAGCCTATATGTGAAGCTACCCCATTTGGTTATGAAAGTGGTTTTGGCATGATATTCTTGTGCAATCAGAATTTGATGATATCTATTGAATCCATTTGTAAATGATACACCTCATGCCCTGTCATTCCTTCTAAGATTTCATTTGTGCATGGTGTAGGAAACAGGTCATTGACACATGTATCATTTAGGGATTTGTAATCACCATAAATTCTAATATCTAATATTTTCTTAAGTTGGGGTGACTACCAGACTCGCCCAATATAATTCTTTTATTGGATAGATTAGAACTTCTTCTACCATATGGTTCAATTTTTCCTTAAATTTCACTTTTATGTTTGGATTTAACCTATATGGTCTTTTCTTGATAGGATTTCCTCCTTTTAATTCAAAGAACATTTCTTTGAGTGATGGGCCAACCTCCTTTATTTCAATGAATTTAGTGGGAAACACATCTTCATAATCCCACAATAGTTGTAATATTTTTGACATCTCCTTTTCCATCCTATAATATCCAGCTAGCTAGTTTTTAGCGTTCCTGTTGTCTCAATGTATTCTACTCTTTTGTGCATTAGGTCATCATATATCCTAGCCTCTCCCTTATTGTGAGTGTTTTCTACCAGTATCAACCCTTCTTTTCCTTTTATATTTAAGTTTTGTAGGTGTTCTTCTTCTCTAGTACACCATTCTTTCTCTATAGGTATATCATCCAAATGTTCTAGTTCCAACATTTCAACCAGCTCTGTATCTTCATTATATTCATGTTCATTGCTTTTCTCCTTTTTAACCCCTATTGTTAGCTAAAATTACACCCAATGTAATTTTAAACAACATATCCAAAAGGGACTTAACCACTTTCATGATCTAGACAAGCCACTGAAGACTAGTACAATCTACCACAAAAAGTAGGAACAAACGAATGAGCACAACAGGTAGGTGGGAATAAGTAAAATTCAACGTTGTGTGGCATTCTCTCAAACTTGCAAGAACTAAGGAAATAATTCTATAATAGAGAAGATAAAAATTTGAGTATCATAGAGTTCCTTATCCACGGAGGAATCAAAGAAATTTACTGAGTTTAAAATCTTTCGAACACTAGTTTAGTCTTCCATGATTTCACCAAATTTTAGTGTCCCATGGGTTTTCTCAAACCCATGGAACAAAGGAAAATATCTACAAGGTAAAATGGTCACAGATCAAGATTGCATCCTCACGGGTGGAATGAAGTTCTCCCCATCATCAAAACAGGTAGAAGGAAGTTTTTGAGGGTCAATGGGACAAAAAAAGTTGAAATAATGTGGTGAAAGTCACGCAACACAACAAAATCCTTGATGAACTTCAAACCAGAGAACCAACCACCTCAACCACAAAAATTTAATGAAGAAGGATTTTGTTCTAAATAATCTGATGGTGTGAGATAAACTCAAATCTCATGCTAGAGTTGGTGGCTAAAGTTGGAGGTGCCCATACCTTGTACTATAAGAAAACTTGAACAATAAAGCATGGGCACCCACACTCATTCAATGCAAATTTAAGAGGTGACTAGTTCTAGCTCGAACGTCCTTTTCCCTCTCTTTCTTCCCTTCTCCCATTCCACAAATGATGTAAATATAAGTGTTTTGACACATAAAAATAGTTTTCCTATGGAGTTGTAAACTCTTGTTTTAAGATTCCATGCTTTGGACCTCTTTAACTATATTGTGGGAAGTCACCAAACCTGTGCTTCTATAAATGCAAGTAATATCATTTAATGAAATGTCATTGTGGTTTTCCTTCATGCAATGCATATTGAATGTGGATCTTTACCCTCTTGTCTTTCTTTGAATATGTGTATTCTTCCATTATAGAACTCTAGGTTTTTTTTATTCCTTGCATGATAGTTTTAACTGTGTCTACAAACTAGGTTTGAACCATGTTTTAGTTTTATGCATCACCTTTCTTGAGTTTGTAATCCTCTTTTCCCTTCTTCCCCAACTCTAGACCCTATGAAAACCTAATTTAGATTTAGATTAGTTGCATCCTTATGTTGTAGGTTGGTTGTCACGAGCTAAGACACAAAGGAACCAACCTTCTCCAAAGTTTGATCTCGCTTCACAAGTCCCACACTTATGAGATCATCCCATGTTACCCAAAGTTCTAAATATTCGTTGAAGAGTATCCAAGGGCACAACTTTTGGTGTTAACACCCTACTTTGTGACACATTTTTATCTTGTACTTTTTCTGCAGTTCACTATTTTAGTTCTAGTGTTGTCCATTACACAATTATTCATACTTCATTTCTCTAGGGTATGGAAATTGACCTTCCTTCTTCTGAGTTAATAGTTCCATAACATAAAAATGTTTTACATTTTTTGAAGGATTGTATCTACCATGGGGTTATTGTCTATTCAAAAGTAAATATTTGGATAAGGTCATATTGAACCTGCCCCCAATGCATGATGTTTCTCTCCTCCTTTTTTGATGGAAATACTAAGCCTTTGGTAATGACATCCTTGTTTCTAGGAAAGATATGCACCCACCACTTTGGGTTCAATCTTTTGTACTTTCTAAGCCTTAACACATTTGTGAATGTGTAATTATAGAGCATTGTTCTACACAATACTATGGCCAATCCTTTGTTAACTTAGTATCTAAAGTGAATCCTTCTTGCTCACATCATACCTATTAATTTGATCCATTTAATATTCTTTGACCTGTGTATAACCCACCATGATGATTGCAATTCCTTTTAGGGCATAGTTCAAGTGAAATGATCCTCATTTTTTCTGGAGGTACATGTTTTTGAAATTCAGATAAAATGCACATAGATTAGAGGTCTCGAAAAACTATGGAGTCTCATTTTTCTTCTACCTATGCACAATTCTCATTGGTCATACTTCATGCTCTTTGCACATCCAATGATTTAAGCCTTCATCCATGAATATACATCAACCAAAGATGTAATTTCCCATGGAATGTGACTTTCTCCATTTTGGTCAGTATAATCTTGGTTCATACCTTGCAAACTCATATAACCGCAATATTTTTGATTTAGTCAGAGACTAAATGCTATATTGGGATTAGTCATCTACAAAATGATTCCTGATAGCGTGTATTTCGATATAAATTGTGCCTATGTTAGTGAACTCCCTTATTCTCTCTCTATTATGTACTATGGAGCTATGGAATTTTTCTTGATGTCCTACCTTGAAACCAAACTTTCAACATCATGTGCATATGGTGATATTGGTTCTTTAGGGATAGTATAAGGTTTTCTATTCATAGATTTATTCATTGGAATGACAATAATAGAGTCATTGAGGTGTGCTTCCATTGGTTTGTTACTGTTTTGATTGTCATATTACCATCATATGCACACTTCCTTTCCTGATCAACACTTGGGTAATGTATTTCATTAGTTTTCATGTCAATAACTTCAAAATCCCCTTTCAAACTTAAGTCTCCTACATGTATCTCATCATCCTCTAATCAGATAATTGGATTTACTCTTCCATAGTTTATGAGCCTAGAGAGTAACATGGCTATATGCTAGAACAGGGGCTCTCATAGCTTCCCAAGTGGATCTCATGGCATCATATTTATTGTACTTCAAAATTTAAATACTGCATATTTTATCTCATAACCTCCCAAAATTATATTTAATTAGGTGTCCACATCCCATGGTTTTTTAGTATTTACATACCATATTGGTTTCTTTTCTTGTGACTTCTTCACCTGATGCACTTTACCATAATAGGTTCTAAAGCAAGTTAGATATGTTTTGTGAAATATATCATCATTGCGTAGGACATTCACTATGTGTTAGGAGATCCTATAAAATTGTAACCACTCCTTGTTGTTTTAATATTATCATCATTTATTTGTAAATTTGGGCTTCAGCTTCCCCCATATTTTGTGCATTCATATATTTGTTATGGATCGAGTGAAGTAATCCTTTAGCTTCTTCAAGTAAATACCTTCTTTTTTCGATGGGTTTTGGTATGATGTATTTGTAAGCACATCAAAATTTGGGGCTCCATAGGGATCTCCACATACTCCAAGCCTTGTTATTTCCTCTGCATGTTCTGGTAACAACTTATAAGCTACCAATTTCTCTGGGCACTGTGTTGATCATCTTGACATTATGAAGTTGATTTTCCTTCACTTTGCTTCTCTAATGTAGGAACAATATTATATATTGTACTTCATACATGCACCCTACAATATGCACAAAATACTTCCCACTTAGGATTCGACAGAATAATTCTGCACAATGTGGTTTGGATCTCTCCACAAAGATAGACAAATTACTCCTTTTATTTGTGGTTCTGGGTCTCATCCTCCTTTGTTGGTAACCACTATGGTATCCTCCTTATTATGTACCATAGGGTCTCTATGGAGCATTCTAACCTTAGTTTTTGGCCATGATAAATTTCATATGGTGCTTGTGGTACTGGTATGTTCCATCCCAGATCAATCACATTGGAAAAGGAGGTGCCCATCTTATGATATTTTGTAGAGATGGTAGAGCCTAAACCAGACTAGCTTATGGGGATTGTGGTATTCATTGTAGGGTTGTCTGCGGTGAAGAAGGAGCCCATTGCACTTAGTTGTCGAGGGGAGGTAATCATTTCTACCTCCATAATAGTTGGTTGTACTTTAGTGGCTAATTGTATTTTTATACTATGAACAGATTCCTAGTAACTTCCTCCTTCAAATCCATAAAATCCTTGCAGTCCTTAGCTTCATGGGTAATATCTTTGTAGAAGGTACACACCACATTCTGAAGGTTGTTTGATATAGTGTTGTAATAGGTGGTAATTGGCAAGATAATGGCCCCATAACCTGCATACTTCACAATACTCTCCTCAGTCCTCTTGATTTTTCCTTAGTATAATCATTTTTATGGTGTCCTTCATCTACATTCAACGTGCACCATATGGTGAGCCTAAAGTTTTCTTTCCTTATTGTAGTTCCTCCAATCTTCGCATTATTGCATCTAACTTTCACTTTAGTTTAATATTTAGTAGTACTATGCTTTCACCATAGTCCTCAATGTTTTCTTACATAGATAGCCACTTCAATGGCATTAAATTTAGTTTGAAATTTTTTTTACACAATTACAAACTGAATATTATTGTGCAATCCTTCCACGAACCAAATAGCCTTGCTAGATTGTGTCAAAGATTAAAATTGTCCTTGTTCATTACTATCAGATAATCCTCATGTCATATTCCATGACCGTTTCTCCTAGACTTATACTTTATCTCCTTAAAATCCTTAGATGGTTTCCCCTATACATTTCTTCCTTTTGAATTCTTGGGTTAAAGCATTACGCACATCTTGTAAATATTGTGCACTTCAATCATATTGAATATATAAACTCCAAGGATATATCCACACGCAATGCTCCTATAAGTTCACACTTCTTGGTGTTCTCATCTGTAACTCCTTTTCCCCCCAACGCATATCACAAGTTAGGAGGTAATGTTTAGGATCAGTTAGATCCCATCATAAGGCTGCAAACTTGCAAAAGGATTAGGGAATCAGAGACATATTTCCCCTTGGACTCAACTGGTTTCCTGGTTAACCTTGTGTCAATATTATAACTCAAGTTCTTAGCTTGGATTCAATTACATTCCTAGTTGATTGGTACTTGTATCAGTATTTATACCTAGCCTCACTAGGTTTTGGTTTCTCTTCTTCTGATTCTTTGGATTTTAGAAATCTCACCTTGTATTTCAGACTTATAGGATTATAGCTATTATCTTCCCCACTACTTTCACAATTTCCCCTTAATGTAATACTGCACAACGAAGGAATGCAACATAATGAAAACTATACTTCTTTGATAATTTCTTCCACTCCTATATCTTGATAGCTTTTGATTGCAACACTACATGTGTTGCAGATTGTTGTCTTAATCTTCTTCACAGTTTCTTGAAAAAATTTAAATTGGTCTCAAAATCGTTTAAAGAATCCCACGTAATCAATTCTTTGTTCTGGATCTAGGGATATATATCTATAGAAGAGGGGTATTATCATCTTCTATAGGAATTTGTGGATCCTATTCCATGTTTCTTTCCTTGAAAGTATACAGTTTTCTTGATTTTCACAATACCATGGTATCCATGATGGTTTTTTGGGGTTTAGTACTAACTGCTTCATAAATTTACATCTAACTACTTCTAGTCATCTCTCTTTGGATTTTTTCCCTAATTCTTTGAGTTTCCTTCTTGGCGTTCACAATAAGAGTGCTCACACCTTGTTGTGCACCCTCTCAATCAATTTGGCTTCCTTCTTCAACAATATCTTCAATTTATTTAGAAGGATCCTTTCCTCTTTCTATAACAACCTTCCCTACCTTATCTTTGCTCATAGTTGGCCTTATCTTCCCTTTAAAATTACCATAACCTCCCCATCTATTGCATTGTCTAGCTTCTCTCTGCAGCTTTTCAATCCTTATATTTTCTTCTCTTTGCTCCTTTATGGACCCTTCAAGATTCCTCTTTAATTATGGCCCCTTCCTCTTCATCCTCCCCTTCTAGGATTATATCCCTTTGGCACCTGTTTGACTACTCCATACTGCGTGGAATTGGTACCATGGCCTTTTCCATAACTAATATGTTAACTAATATTGATAATTATTTTTAAAAAATCCTCTTAATCCAACTAGAAATTGTGCTTCAGCTAAAAGGAATGATAACTAGATCATACCAAGCCAATAACTCAGATGGTAATCAAACACCGCGATCAATAAGATGAAAGCAATTCGCTAGAATAACTTTACATAAACCTTTGCAAACAAATGAGCAACAATATCATATATTATTATGGAATTCAATGAAATACAATAAGAATGGGCCTTGCTTATATATGAAAGGAATAAAAATCTAAGAACAAGTCAAGGTCGTAGATCAAGCCATAAATCAAAGAAAGAACTAGTCAAGACCATAGATTTAAGAGATAACTAGATATCAAGGATCTAGTCAATACCATAGATCAAGGAAAGAACTATACCTAACAACTAGATAATATCCCCCTAATATCTAAATAAATAAAAAGAAATATCCACACACATAAGTGGGTGAGGATGAATACAGTAAAGGTAAATAAAGAACCTAGGTGAACATGAGCTAAGGTAAATACCTACTCTAACATCAGAAAATTCGAAAGAACAAAAAAATTGGACAATAATTTTTATTATCTACCCATCAATAGTGGTTTTCATATAATGGTCAATAGCACAGGTCCATGTAACATCCAATTTTACGTAACTCTTCAATTTTTCCTCTATCCATTTATATTCCTTTTTACATTCATATCTAAAGCAATAAAATTCCAATTGAGATAAAAAGACAGTTAGTTGTTCGGGGAGCTCAATATAATCCAAATGCATCTTTTCAACTGGTATTCTCATTTAAATATCTTTAGCTTCCAAAAATTGTTTCATCTTCTCTTGAAACCACCTTTCCACATCTCTTTGCCTCGGTAGCCATCTCAACGTTTTTAGATCTTGACAACATATCCATTTTTAGCAGAGGTTCCTGGGTCACTGGTTTAGAACATGAAACATGTTGTAGTCTAGGATAATTCATATTTGTCTCGGAAATAAACCCAGCCTCATGGTTTGCAATAGAATTTTTTTAGCAAGATGAGAAAACATAAAACAAATAGAACTACTTGTAGTTTCACTTTGATCACATAAAATGGAAAGAACCTGAAATAAATTACTATTGGGATCCAACATCAGCCTTTTGCGCAACGCACTTACATAGTTTTATATAAACAACATGACTCTTGAGTTACTAGTCCTTTCAACTTCTTCTCATACATAAAAAGGATTATCCTATTCTTTTATCTATCCTTAGAAGATATTATACATTCTACACATTATCTTATATGACAATATGTTTGTACAAAAGGTTTGTACAATCATACAAGAGGTTTGCACAATCAAACAAATTATATCGATGTTAGCTTTTTAAGTCATTTTACACTCCAAAACAAGGCTTGTAGGAGAAGAAGTTGTTTATGAATATAAAGAAGTGTGATTTCATGCACAAGGAGTTAGTTTATTTGGGCTTCGTAATATCTAGGGAAGGATTTCAAATGGACCAAGAAAAAGTGTGCATGATAGTAGAGTGGTCGTCACTAAGATATGTGACTGAGGCACAAATATTTCATGGATTAACGAGCTTCTATAGGAAGTTTATATGAAACTTTAGTGGAATATGTGCAGTGATCATGGAAACAATGAAGGGAGATCGTAAGGAGTTTAATGGACATAAGAGTAGAGTGTAACTTCCAAGAATTAAAGATGAGGATTACACCGTAGCCATTGTTAGCATTACATAGTTTTGAGAAGGTATTCCAAGTGGATTGTGATGTAAGTGGAACTGTAATTGGTGCAATGATAAGCCAAAGAGAGATACCCATTACCTATTTCAAAGCAAAGTTGAACGATACAAGGAGAATATATTCATTCTATGATCAAGAGTTTTATGCAATTGTGTAGACATTAAAGAAGTGGAGGTATTACTTGTTACCAAATTATTTTGTTTTGTACACTAATCATCAGACATTGTAGTTTATTAATAGCCAAGAAAAGTTGAACCAAAGGCACATGAAGTTGGTAGAGTTCCTACAAAGTTATTCATTTGTGTTGATACATAGAAGTGGGAAGTCCAATAACGTTTTCGATGCACTAAGTAGAAGAGTGTTGGTGTTGAAAGAAATGTACAATGAAGTCAAGGGTTTTAAAACCATGAAGAAGGTATATATGTAAGGTAATGATTTCAAGGAAGAATGGGAGCCATGCGTGGAACCTACGCACACAAATAGGACACCATAGCTAGATTATTTCATCCAAGAAGGAATGTTGTTTAGAGGAGCACAATTATGTATACCTCAAGGGTCAAATATGTGAAAAAATAATCAGGGAGAAGCATAGTGGAGGCCTAGGAGGTCACGTTAGAGGTGAAAAAACTTTAACACAATTAGAAGAAAGGTACTATTGGAAAAAAAAAAGAGCATTGATGTGCATAAGCATGTGCAAAGGTATAAATTTTACCAGTTAGAAAAATGATGTAAACAAAACACAAGCTTTGTATCAACCTTTACCTGTACTAAGGAGGCTATGAGAGAATATCAACATGGATTTCATGCTAGAGTTTCTAAGAACATAAATAGGAAATGACTACATGTTTGTGGTAGTCGATAGATTTTTAAAGATGGCACATTTTATTACATGTAAGAAGATTAATGATATGTCAAACATCGCACATATATTTTTCAAGGAGAGTGTGATTACATTATTTTCCATTGAGAATAATTTCTAACAAGGATACAAAGTTCCTAGGTCATTTCAAGAGAACCTTATGAAGGAAAATGGGAATGAGGATGACTTTCAACTTAACATACCACCCACAAACTGATGGGAAAATGAAGGTTGTGAACCAAATCCTAGGAAATTTACTATTTAGCTTGGTTAGAGACAAGAAAAAACAATGGGATATGACATTGGCATAAGAATAATTCACCTATAATAACTCACCTCACAAGAAAAAATCTATTTTCAAATTGTTTATGGAGTGAGTCAAAGATGAGTCATAAAATTACGTGAAGTTGTGGAAAATCAAATCATAGAGGCTAAAGAATGTGCTAAATATATGCACAAGTTACATGAAGAAGTTCACAAGAATTTGGAATGAAGTAACCAAGGATATAAGGAGCAATTGGACAGAAGGCACAAAGTCAAGGAGTTTGAGGTAAGAGATTAAGTGCTGACACATTTGTACAAGGAAATATTTCCAAAATGGGTATATAATAAGTTAAAGTAGAAGAAAATTAGACCATGTGAGGTGTTATAGAAAATAGGGCCAAATGCATACAAGATTGAGTTACCAAAAGAGTTGGATATGTCACCGATATTGCATGTTACAAACTTGTATGAATTTCATGAAGGAGGAAGTAGTGCACAAGATGCAAAGGATTAGTGCACAGAAGAATCAAATAAGGACACAAAAAACTAAGAAGGCCTTAGATTGGAGAAGGAAAATACTAGAGAAGAAAACTGAACAAATTGAAGCCATATTGGACTCAACGATAGTAAAGAAAACACACAAAAAAGAATACAAAGAATACTTGGTAAAGTGGAAGAAACGTGCAGAAGAAGATGTAACATGGATAAGTATCGAGGAGATTGGTCAGCTTGGCCATACTCCAGAGCCTAACTCGTGAGGTGGATCTCACTTTTGTCTTACCTTGGGTGTTTAATGTAAGAGCATTGTGGGAAAATGGAAGACTACATGTGTTTTGAAGTTTTGACTGAGCATTGGAGTGTGCACAAGAATTGTAAAGGTTAGCAAGAAAAAAAGGCACAACAAGATATTGAGTGAAAATGTGTGGAAGTTGCACACAATGGGTGAAACTAAGAGGAGCGTAGTAAAATGGTGTGAGATGTAAGTATAAGGAGAGGTGTGAAAATATGCGCAAAGTGTTGAAGAAGGGCACATAAGTTTTGATAAGGCACAAGATGGTGTAATAGAGAACATGCCAAGGGTGCGCATATATTTTCCAAAGATTTGCATGTGAAATTTGAAGGAAGGTAGATTAATTGAGGAAATGGAGGCAAAGACAGAAAATGATAAAGTGGTAATTGAATTACAAAAATACCAACTTAGCCAAAGACATGGAACTTCCAGACAAGTTTCTCTTAACTACTAGATTAGGGTAGTTGGACACCATAAATGCACAAGAATTCAAATTCAAGTTTCACCAGGCTAAGGAGAGGATTCTAGAAGGGAATTTAAAATCCAAATGAGTGGGAATAAAGGTCTATAAAATCCCACTCAATGCCTCATTTGAGCGTGATTGGGAATTATTGGTAACTTTTCTTATGCAACTTTGGTGAGAGATAAAGCCATTATTAAATTTGTATTAGAAGTGGGCCTTATAACCCATGAAACATCACCACATATAGTTTTTAATGTCTTTTACAAGATCTATAATCGCCCCAATAGAGGGAAATTGATTGTAGATGTCATCAATGCCTTTAAGTTAATGAAATTGGTGTTGTGTTAGAGTTATTTCCATTGTGTTTTAATCTACAAATGATACCAGATCATCTCGACCCACTGTGTTGTCATCATTTGGGGCTCACAAACTAACATTCATGCATCATTAATTAAAATATCAAAACACCAACCATGTAATATTAGGATCAAGAAATTTAAATACTTAAATTGCGACTAATTACACCCTTTCCCACAAATTGACGACATATTGTTAATAATGCACCTTTTCTCTTCTATCCCCATTAATTAATTACATTACACTAATTAGTTAACTCTTCTATTAATCAAAATGCCGATTAATGACCTTCCATTAATTATGTCCCCCTTTCTATCTAAATTAATTAATTATTCCTAATTAATTAACTCTCTCTTCTATTAGATCAATAAATCATCATTTATTTGATTAAACTCCTCTCATAGCTTAGATCATACTAACTTTCTTCTAAAAAGCTTCTATAAGCTTGCACATCCCTATTAATTAATCACTTTGATTAATTAATGCACCCCTCCTCAATTCCCATGAGTCACTAAAGGACAAATTAAACTCTCCTAAAGAAAACTCAACCACTCTAAACCATGTTTATCCATTACTAACCTAGCTTTGCTATTATCCCACATACAATAGGATGCAAAGCTTCTTCAAACCAGAGGGTTATATAAATAACCCTCCTCCTACCTTTCTTCTTACACCTTTACATGCATATAGCATAAACTATAGGCATTTTCATCTTTGAGCATCTTCCATTAGTGTTGAGCTAGGTATCTTCATCTTGCATTTCATCCATCCAAGCTTTTGAGTCATATGGAGGAGAATCAAAATGGTCTTGTAGCCATGTCTTGATGAGCCTCCATTCTCAAACCCTTGAAGATCAAACAATCAAATTTGATTTCCATGGATCTATCTAGGTTCATTTGTAGTTGCAATCTAAAGAGTAGAGGTTAAATGCTTAACATATTAGTTTGATTTTCCTTCAAAGTTCTAATGCATAATGTTGGTAGTTAGTCTCTTTAAGCTCTTAACATGATGATATTTGTGTAGTTAGCTTTGTTTTGGAACTATTAAGGTGTTAGTTTCAATTCTCTTAGCATAGTTAACTAATACATTGATACATATGGCACGCCCGGTGGGACGGATTCATAGTCTCTTTGATTTTAATGAGTTTTACTAGTTTTTCTCAAGTTTTGCTAACCCAAATCATGCACATGTGAAATAATCTTTAAATTCTTAGGTTATTTCACTAACTTTATATGCATTGAGTCTCTCTTATGGGGTTTATTGTGATGGGTTGTCATTAGATTTGAGCTAAATTAGGAAAAAATTGAGATTTTTGAAGTTGCATACATCAGAACTCTATATTTTGATGTCATCTATAGGTACACACGTAGGTAAAATTTACAGGGGTGTACACACGTAAAAACTTACGTGTAGGTGTTCAAAAGGGCATGTACATACTGATATCCATGCAGTATGCATTATGTCACTAATAGTACCATGTGTCAGTTTTAGTCAGGCCCGCATATGCATTAAAAAGGGTGCACACACACATTCTTCTCACATGTACATGAAATTTCATCCTCTGTGTTGTCTTGCATTTTTTTGTCCACGCATACACTTAAACCCATGTGCATGCATCCATATTGCATGTACACATCTGCTAAGCCTTTGCTTTGAATCTGTCTAGATAGGCATGTGCATGCATAAAAAACCCCACATACACAGCTCTCTGGACACATACATGCTCAAGCTCTCTATCATTTTAGCAGAAGCACATACACATCCATATCCACGTGCACACACTGCACAAAAGGGGTGCGAAGGTGTCATAGCATAGATTTGAGGTCTACTTTAAAATTTGTACAAAAACTTGTGTTCTTGATGTGCTAACTCCTTGCAGGTTTATTTGAGATTAACTTCTATTTTGCAGGGTATATTTACATGCTTTTTTTGCTAATTTTATTTGTTTAAAGTTAATAAATGTTGCATGTTTGTCTATGAGATTAGAGTCATGTATGCTCTTCCCTCACACCTTTTAGGTGATCTTGGGAATTAGAAATGATTTCTACATCTTTTCTATGCTTTGAAAAATGTCTCATTATACTTGTTGCTAAGGGAATGAATGTCAAAATTGATTAAAATGAACAAATTGTGCATTTAGGTTAAGTATTTTTCCTTTCTTATTAAATAGTTGGGTTTTCTACGTTGTGTATGCTCTTCTCTTTGTCTTAGGTGATCTTGAGAATCAGAAACAACACTTATCCTCTTTTGTTTGTGGAAAACTACTAAAATTTCGTGTACATGACCTAAATTCACTTGTCAAAGAAAGGAGAAATCGAAACAAAACTACTAATACACGTGTGATTGCAGGTTGCCAAATGGTGAATGACTAAACCACATTAAGTATAAAAGATAAAAAACACACCACATTCATCACACTGTATATGCAGGTTCAGATAAGGGTATGCCCCATCCACTTAACTAGGACATAACCCCTTTGGCATAAGCCTTAAGCTACAACAATGGGGGTGGTCCTAGGAACCCCAAAGTAGTCCACACAAGAGGGAACCTTGTGGACGAAATGGGAAGTGCTCCACACACCTACTTGACTAGTTTTACCTTTGTGAGTTAGAGTCAAAGTTATTTGTATCGCGACCCCAGTGAGAATACATGATGAACGCATTAATTGCTCACTGTACTTGAAGGGGGTAAAGTAAAGCTGAGATAACCCAAGACTAGTCAGTGTGAATTTCTTGGTAAATGAGCTCACATTAGATAACTTGTGACACCTAGTTGAGGGAACCACCTAGGAAGCTATCTTGACTTGGAGCCAACTTATTTGTACCAATCATTATTGAGAGCCTTCACAAAGGGAGAACTTTTTCGAAGTTGAAACTTTGTTTATCGAACAAAGGGAGAGTCCATCAAAGTTCAAACTATGTGTCATTCACCATGAAATTTTTGAAGCATTACTTTTACTTAGTTTTTCACTCACCATAAGGCGGGGTGAAACTTTGTCAAAGTGAGGCCAAACACTTTTCAACCCCACTTGATCTACTTCCTTTTTACTTTATTTTGACACTTTTTTATCAAAAGAAGAGAAAACATATGTGTGTTATCAATCGATCATGTCCACCACTTTTGCACCCATGTTTACATTCATCCTTGCTTGATACTGGATGGTAAATGTTGAAAGTGTGTTGGTACATTTTCATATCTTGATAGCCATTTGATCTTGATACCCAAGTCAAGATCATCATTGTAGTTAGGCTTGATTCTTCACTTGATTCTCCTTTGAAGTGTTACATTGTTTGTATCGTATCACCACAATTTTGATACTTACGTCTTGTTTCTTGCAAACTCGACCTAAGTGTCTAGATTGTAACGTTATGCTATGCATCTTAACAATTCCTTGGTATACTTTAGCCTTGGTTTGATTTCAAACATTACCTCAGATTTTGAAAGGTGTTGTTGTTACCTTTGTGCATCGTACTAATATTATTTTGATACTAATACCTTACTTTTCATAAATTTTGGTTAATGTATCTTAGTGGTATTGTTGCGTTGTTCATATTTGTAACCCCCACTTTTTGGAATTTAGGTCTTTCTTGGATTTAAACTCACTTTAAGTATACTTTGTTTGGAAATCATATCAACCTCTTGTTATTACTTACGCCTTGTTCATTCTTGAACTTGACATAAGTGGTGACATTTGTTGATCATTTTAAATGTCAAACTACCATTTGGAAACAACTTAGGAAGTACTTCATTGATTGATTAGTTTAAAACAAACCTTGTGTGATTGTGTCTTACGATTATTTGTCACTTTGACTTATCTATTTAGGACAATCACTTTGATCCCTTGATTTATTGGCATTCATTATTCTTTGGACAATTGACATTCTTTGTGCAACCTTAGTAAAAATATCATTCTAAGTCTTCACTTAGGTTTGATTATACCCTTGGAAAAATTCAACAAAAACACCTTAGTGAAATCCTCATTTGTTATGGCCCCCATAACAAGAATGGAGCTAAGAGACAAGCATGGGAAACATCGACCAAACAAGGGTCAAATCCCTTTATTGGTAATGATCTAGGACCTCTCTTCTCTACAAAAAGGAAGAAGAGGAGATGGTAGACCATAGTGGTGATGAATTGGGATCACCACACATGAGTTTGAATTTGACCCCTTCCCAATTAGATGAGTTCCTCTTTCTAAACAAAGATAGAGTACTCGCAAGAGTTGTGGAATTAGGTGCTAGAATGCCAACTGAACATGAAACTATTCCACCTAAAAATAATGAGGAAGAATGCCCCCTCATTAATATGGATGACATTTTAGGACATGGACAAGCTTCCACCTCAAACACTCAACATGACAACATAGGTGGTTTTAAAATGCCACTCATAAAAATGCCACGTAGGATAAGAGTGGAACATGAAAACATGGAACAACCTCCTCAACATGAAAATGAAGAGGAACCTCCAAATGAAGAAATCACTATACAACAAAAAATTCAACACCTTAGTCAACAATTAGCTTTCCTAGCATCCCATGTGCAAAAAGAGACAAATAAAAATGTGCATCAGGAAAAACCTAAGGTTAGAAATAATGAGTTTCACACAAAATATCAAGAGGGAGAAAGTGTGAAAAATAGTCACGTGTATATGCCAACTTCCCCCACTAAGGAGCAACTTCTTACACAAGAAATACAATCTATGAAAGCAATGCTTACAAGCCTTCAAGAAAGCAATGTGGGACATAACAAAAAGTATCAATACGAAGAGCTATGCCCTTATCCATTTGATAAGGCTATGTTACTCCAACCCTTTCCTAAGAAATTTGACATCCCAAAGTTTGAAAAATATAAAGGAAAAGGTGATCCATGAGATCATGTAAAATATTTTTACATGGCATGCCAAGAAGTGGCGTACAATGACAACTACCTCATATGACTATTTCCAAAAAGTCTAGGAGGACAAGCACTAGAGTGGTTCATTCGTTTACCTTGTGGGTCTATCTTCACATGGCCCAAACTAGCGGAAAGATTTGTGTGACATTTCTCTTTTAATGTGGAAAGTGACATAACCATGTCAGACTTATGTAATGCCAAACAGAAACCAAATGAAACCTTTGCAAGTTTCCTACAAAGATGGCGGGGGCTAGCTAGCTGCTTCCCTTGCTCGATCCCTAAAAAACAACTTGTTAGCATCTTTGTACCGAACCTAAATCCAGACATTTCCTTTCATTTACAAATGCATTGTGTTCAAAACTTTGAAGAGGTCATTGAGAAGGGCACACAAATAGAAAAGGCCCTAATTCACAAAAGGGACACTCAAACCATTTTCAAAAGACAATCAGTCTTCCAAACCTATGGACAAGCCCAAGATATTTAATAAAAACAAGAATGTCATAGGTGATGGAATCACGGATTCTAAATGCATACAAGCAGTCCAAGTTGGTCCACCTTTTAAACTGACCAAAGGGCCAATCCAACCACCAGTTAAATGAAGAGCATTCACTCCCTTGATGGACTCATTGTCCACAATCTTAAAACAACTAGATGTAGTGAACATGGTGACATATCCCATAATGACACCCTTTGATGAAAATGTCTCCTAAACCTTCATGGTATAAAGAGCATGAGTATTGTGATTTTCATCATGTAAAAGGACATAAAACAGAAAAATGTTTAAGACTATGCCACTTCATCCAAGATCTTATTGATAGTGGGGAGATAGAAGTTGATTCACTAGAATCAAATCAAATGCCAAATCAAAAGATGGGAATATTCAAGGAGCCTTTCCCAAAACATGGTAAATAGGTGAGAAAAATTTGGATTAGGGAGAGTCTTCCCAAAGCTATAAAGCTGCCAATTATGTTTATACCAAAAATGATAACAATCAATATGACTCACTTATTGGATGTGTTCGCTCCTCTGACGAGCATGTTAATACCATTAGGATCAAGGGTAGAGATTGTTTTACGGTAACAAGGCATGCTCGTCTTGCGATCCCAGAACCTCCTTTGTCTACCCCTTAGGATAGTCAGTACAATATCATAGACCAACTTGAGAAGACGTCTGCTAAGATTTCAATCTTAGATCTTCTTAAAATATCAAACGTACATAAGGACATCCTTTATAAAACTCTCCAGGGGTCAGGAGTGTCAACTGAAGTAGATCCTTCACACCTACATGCTGTGGTGGAAAATATTGCACCAAGTGAACACATTGCATTCAACCACAAGGAAATCCCTAATGAAGATCATACACATAACCTTCCTCTTTACATAGAAGTATTTGTTACTCACCAAAAGATAAAGAGGGTGCTTGTGGACAATAGGTCAGGTTTAAACATATGCACGTTGAAACTAATTAAATAGTTGGGACACAGAGAAGAAGATCTAGAGTCCCACATCATCACCATAACTTCTTACGATAATACAGAATGGAATCAACTGGTACAATAACATTGTCTGATGGAAGTAGGGCCCACTTTTCACAACACAAAGTTTCATGTCTTAGATCTGGAGCTTCCATACAATATGCTTCTTGGTCACCCATGGATTCATGCCATGCAAGCCATACCATCAACATTTCACAATGTATCAAATTGAGACACGAGGGACACACTATTACTATTCAAGGAGATCTAGAACCCTTCGCCCACTTCAAGATCTCAATAGATTTGCATGAAGGAATGCATACAAATGTCCCTTCAGCTGATATTGTTGTCCCCCTTCAGTCTGAAGCTCTTGAGTCATAGGTAGATTCAAACTCTTTAAGTTCTTGTGCTCATGATGCTACTACATCTACCTCTCCCTTTGATTCATGGGAGATGAAAATTATTGAGTATGGTTGTGGAGAATATAATATTCAATAGGCCCTCCTAGTCTCAGATCTATCCTTGTCACCTAGAACAAGAGGCAAGCCCAACTACCACTTCAAATGGCCTTGAGATGAACAAAAAATTGGTACATTCTTACCTGGAGGTATACTTACAGAAGAGAAATTGTTGGACCCTCCTACAATTTTTCTCCCCACAGACACTGAGCCTACTTGCACTCAAAATCTGAGAATACACAAAGTCTAGTAGAATGATGTACTCCATGGGTTACAAAGGCCTTGGATGTGGAAAATTTGAACAAGGGATAAGGGAGCCAGTCCCCACTTCCACATTTCAAAATAGAGAGATATGGTGTAGGCATTCGACCCTATGGATCTCACCCCATGGATCAAGATGTTACCTTCTCTGAATGCGAGGATAGCTCTGTTTATTCGGATAGTGACGTAGATTACCACCATAGCCAATATGAGGATCTTGCCTCTATACAAACTTTTCATGGATACCTCTATCCTTACCATAACCCCCACGTCTAATCCAAATATTGACCTTGTATACCCTACCCTTGTCGATTGGGACCAACAAAGTCACGTGCCCCTGGATCTCTTTGAGAATGATGAGGCTATTGCAGAATTTATGGGCATATGGGACACTATTCCTATTAGAGATCACAAGAAGGGTTTCTTCATTGACCTGGATACCTATGCATACTTTGGAGAGGAGGATGAGCTTCGTGGTCAGAAAAATTTAAGAAAAAATGAGGGAAAAATTTCCTCTATAAAGCCTCAGCAAAAACATAAGTCCAAGTCGCACAGTGAAAACCTCTTTGAGGTGCTGGCCAACCAAAAAATAAAAAAATCAATGGACAAAAGAAGTGACCACACTGAGGGTGAAAATCTCATTGAGATGCCCTTAGAAGAAGATCTCAACCTTCCTCCTGATCCTACACATATGGAGGATATGTCAAAAATGCTTGTGGAAGAAACTATTGATGTTAATATTGAAATAAGAAGAAAACCAAAGATAGTCAAGCTGGGAGCTTCACTTTCAGCACAAGAACAAAAAACTTTCACTATGCTTCTCAGAGAATTTGTGGACATATTCACATGGTCTTATGTGGATATGTCTGGGCTTAGATCCATCATTGGTAGGGTACACAACTTAGTTGTACATCCAGATGTGCAAAGCCCATTAAACAAAAGCTATGGAAAATACATCCACGAGTGGCCCTTCTGGTCAAAGAAGAGTTAGAGAGACTATTAGCAGCAGGGTTTATTAGACCCATTGACTACTCAGAGTGGATATCAAACATAGTTCCAGTTCAAAAGAAACCTATTGGAATCAGAATCTACACTGACTTTCAAGACATCAATAAGGCATGTCCTAAAGATGATTTTCCTTTACCCAACATTGACATGATTGTCAATTCGACTGCATAGGTTATGAAATGTTGTCTCTTATGGATGGATTTTCTGGCTATAACCAAATCAAAATAGCAGAGGAGGATCAACATAAGACTACCTTTACAACCCCTTGGGGAACATTCTATTATCAAGTAATGCCCTTTGCCTTAAAAACACCATTGCAACTTATCAAAGGGAAATGACTGTAATATTCCATGATATGCTTAATGACATCATGGAGGACTATGTGGATGATATCCTAGGAAAATCAAAGATAAGAGAAGACCATCTTGAGGTCTTGAGGCACATTTTTGAGCGTCTCTGGGAATATAAGGTAAGGTTAAATCCAAAGAAGTGTGTTTTTGGAGTATTATCAGGGAAGCTACTGGGATTCATTGATATCAAGATGAGGGATTGAGGTAGACCTTGCCAAAGTGACTGCCATTACTGAAATGCCTCGCCCAAGAACATCAAACAATTACATAGCTTACAAGGAAAAATACAAGCCATCTGCCACTTTATCTCACAGCTTGCTGAAAAATGTCACTCCTTCACCCATTTTCTTAAAAAGGACGTTGACTTCATTTGGGGACCAGAGCAAAACAAGCCTTTTCCTTGCTCAAACAATACTTGGAAAATCCACCAGTCCTCATGCCACCAACTCCAGGTGAGCCACTTTTGTTATATATATCTGCAACCCAATTTTCTATTGGTGCCTTACTTTCTCAGTATGACCTAATTCAAAAAGAAAAAGTAGTGTACTATCTCAGCCGTACCCTAATTGCATATGAGCTCAACTATCCCCAAATTGAAAAATCTTGTTTGGCCATTGTTTTTACCTTCCAAAAACTTCACCATTATCTGTTGAATACTAAAACCAAGCTTATATCCAAGGTTGACCCGCTCAAATACCTATTGTCAAAAACCACCCTTACTGGTAGGATGGATAATTGGATCATCCTACTCAGTGAATTTGATATTGAGTACGTACACCAAAAGTCAGTAAAAGGATAGGTGCTCACAGATCAACTAGGCAGAGGCACCCTTACCTGGAATAGAGCCTGTGTGTTTGGACCTACCTAGATGCATCATTAATGTACATTGAAGAATATTTCATATGGAAAGTACACTTTGACGGATCCTTTACTTTCCATGGTTTAGGGGCAGGTGTAGTGCTAATCACTCCTACAAGAGACCCCATACCTCAAGCTTTCCATCTTGGGTTTCCATGCACAAATAACATTGCAGAATATGAAGCACTCATCATTGGGATGAAGCTGGCTATAAAATGGAATATCCACCACCTTAAATTCATTGGTGATTCACAATTGATTATCAAGCAAGTCAACGATGAGTACAAAGTCAAGGATGACAAGCTCATCCCATATAAAAGTTGGTAGAAACTCTAAAATAATATTTTGTGCATCACCTTTGAAAAAATTCCAAGGGCACAAAACAGATCTGTAGATGCAATGGCAATAGTGGGTTCTATGCTACGGATTCCACCAGAAAGCAATGATATGCCATTTTTTGTTGAAAATCTACATCAACCTACATATGACATGCCAGAATCATGCCTGGCATGTGAGGTCATTGGTCCCTTTTCCCCATGGTATGAGCCCATCTTTAACTACCTCCAAAGTGGTACCTTTCCTCCCAATATCACCCATTCTGAAAAACAAATCCTTATCCATAAAATAGACCGTTATACCCTCCTAGGAGGCACCCTCTATCATCGTGGCTATGATGGGAATCTGTTGCATTGTTTAGATGTAGCAGAGTCAGTATACAAGCAATCAAGGAGGTACACAAAGGAGTGTGTGGAGCCCATACAAATGGGATGGTTTTAACAAAGAAGTTGTTGAGGGTAGGCTATTACTGGCCTACCATGGAGATAAATTTTTGCAATTATGTAAAGAAGTGTGTGTTATGCCAGAAATATGGGAACTTCATCCATGCATCGTCACAACCTTTGCAACCGATCACAACACCATGGTCATTCTCTAAATGGGGATTAGACCTAATAGGGAAGCTCACCCCTACTTCATCTGATGGTCATACCCACATTATAATGGCCACAAAATATTTCACCAAGTGGGTGGAGGTTGTTCCATTGACATATGTTACAGGTGCTCAAATATCAAATTTCATCATGAACCACCTCATCTTCATTATGGCATTCATGTTGCCATTGTCGTAGACAATGGAAAATATTTCAAGAACAAGATAGTAAAATCTCTATGTCAGTGCTTTCAGATATGATTAAAGTGGTCCATGCCATATTATCCTCAAGGTAATGGGAAAGCAAGAATCCACTAATAAAACACTTGTTTGAATCATGGAGAAGATGGTGAGTAAAACAGGTCACAATTGGCATTTACAAATTCACCCAGCCCTCTGGCTTATAGGACCTCCATTACACCCCTACTGGTGTGACACCTTATTCCCTAGTATTTGGAACAAAATCCATCATCCCCCTGGAAATAGAGCTCCCTTCCCTGAGAATATCTCTTAGGGATTATCTAGATAAAGATGAGGATTACAAAGTGGCTAGACTGGCAGAACTAGAACTCCTAGATGAAAGGCACATCCATGCACTCAACCATCTCAAATTGTATCAGAAAAGAGTGTCACAGAGCTACAAAAAGATAATCATACCTCGTCAGTTCGAGGTTGGAGATTTGGTGTTAAAGGAAAACCAATTCAACACAAGGGCAGAAAGAGAAAAGAAAGGAAAGTTTGAACCTCATTGGTTAGGACCCTATGTCATTGTGGCCAAATTTGGGTCAGGAGCATACAAAATTGCCCATCCTGATGGAGATGAATGCTGAGAGCCCATGAATGCCATGCACCTCAAGTGGTTCTATGCTTAAACATGGTGCAAAAATCAAAAAACAACCAAAAAAGTAAAAAACTATGAAAAATACAAAAAAAAAAAAAAGAAAAAGAAAAAGAGAAAACAAAGTCATCCAAATGTGAAAACCACGCAATTGTGGCACTTTGGATAGGTCCCTTGGTGAAAAACAGTTTTCTGCACCTTGGGAGGATTCATTGTTCACAAGCATCTTGCATCTAGGGGGTACCTTTACTTAGCTTAGAGCTAGTTCCACACCTGCATCTGAGATTCTTTGTGAGCCTATCTTGTCAAAGCCTTGATCCAGCTGGTTCTCCTCTTGTAAATCGGTGAAGGGATTTCCTTTGTATGTTCCATCTAATGCTGGGGGCACTTTCAAACATTCACCTTCTTGTCTATAACACATGGCATCTACCCTTGTATATTCCCATCTAATGTAGGGGCATCCACGTTTCTTAGTTTCCTGTACATAGCTTTGGAAAACCTTTGAAAATCACAAAAAAACATTCATAATATGTTGAAAATCACAAAAAAAACCCAAAAAGGATTGAGAAAACCCAAAATATTAGAAAACAAAAATAAAAACAATAGAAAATTGTTTTGCACAAAACTCCCAAAAACAATACAAAACATGCATTGAAAACAGTCTTACAAAAAAATAACATAGTCTTGGTTTCTTGCGTTTCTTGCTTTTTTTTTTGTGTACATTGTTTGTATAGTTTTACTTACTTGTACATTTGTATAGTGTGTTGCTTAAAAGATTGATCTTTTCTTGCTTAGATTAGATTCATTCTTATTTGTACATATGGAGTGTGTTTTTGCATGCTTGTGAATAATTGTACATAGTTGTGTTAATTAAGTTGCTTAATGTGTATATTTGGTAGATTTGTTAACATTTGTTTTGTTCGTTACTTGTACATTGTTTTGTTATCACATCATCATATCATCCATCTATATCATCACATTAATCATAACATTTTCTATACATCATATATCAATAAAATGTTGAGTACATGTATGCTAAGCTAATCATCACATACCATATCATCAATGGGGCTAAGAGGGATCATCAAATATCAAAATCATTATCCCCTCATAAAATATCATACAAATCATCATGTGGACTAATAAAAAACATCTCATGTACAAAACAAATGATATCATCTAAGGATATATCATAAATAAAAAACATGTGATACATATACAATAACATCACAATATAGAGTCCAATCATCATCATAATCATCATACATGTCAAAATCAAATGTCCATATACATATGTGTCTCCAAGTATACATCATTTGGATACAAAATTTGCCATCATAGGCATGAATCAAAATAAGCCTTCATCATGAGGCAGTGATCAAAACTGATACATCGTACATCATCGATCAAAATTGAGCCTTCATAAGAGGTGTACATGAGAAATACATACATATGTGTATAATCAAAAATGAGTCATGTCTAACTCAATCCCTCATGGGGACTCAGAGGCCTATGATCTAGTGGAGGGTGCATCACCTGTGTACTCTTCTCTCATGTCTGCCACCCTATGTGGGGATCTCGTGGCTGCTCCACAGATCTCGTCGATGCCTCTAGTCTCTGTGACCTTTGTGATTTTCCCATCAACTACTCACTAAAGCTAGGTACTCTCTGACCCTCTGGAACAACATCATAATATAGGGCCTTGTAGTAGGAATCCTTTCCATTGGTTGCAGCCAAGTCCATGTATATCCACAATGTCATGGTAGCTCCATCAGTCCGCCAGAATGAAGGAACCTTTACCTGTAATCTTTGCTAGCTTGACCTGACCTACTGTCCTCTCAGCCACTAATCGGTCGACCCTCTCTGTAGTAATGGCCTACACCTATGCCTGTGACTGTTGTAATAAACTCATAATTTGTGAACTATGGGCAGCCATCTGTTGGACTTATTGAAACCAGGTGGCACCATCTCCTCCACCCCCATGACTGGCTCGCTTAGATGTAAGAACCTGAACGTGTGCCCTGGCATGATCCCTCTTAGCCATCACCTGGAGCTGAATGGCTATAACCTACTGTAACTGTTGATGTAGATCCCAATATAGATGTACCAATATAGATGTGCCAGTATGCACTGGCCCCAATAGTATCTCTCGCCTCGTAGCAATCCGCGTATCACACCAATAAGGTCGAGTGGAAATGAAGCACCAGTCTTGTCAGTAAGAAGAAATCAACTAACAAGAGCCATCAAGTACACAGGTATCTGATGTAAACTGGGATCTGCAATACACCGGTTTAGATGAACCATCATACCTCGATGAGGTATATCAACACGTCTAAAAACCTCAATAAGGTAGTCTATAATAACAACATCATCACTGACATACTTGATCAACTACTCAATGATCAGAACTCGTAATATATGTTAGACATCCTCAAGTGTAATAGTCATCTCCCCAGTAGGGACCTAGAAGTACTGACTCTCAGAGTGTCACCTCTTAGATAAGGTTGTGAGTAGGTCATGATCCAAGGTAATCGAAGGCATCTAAGTTACGTAAGATAACCCTATGACCTCTAACAAGATATCCATCATCCACCTATGTTGTTGATGGAAGCTCACCTCTATAGTGACTAATTGGCTATGCCGCTCTCTAGTCTATATCGACGACAGTCATCTTTGAAAAATAACACAGACATGTTATGAATTTCTTATTCTTTTATTTCTTCTTTGGTATCACTAATTTTTCATCTAAACTATCCTATCCATTAACTAATTTTTTTCTAAAAAGTCTAATGTTTCTTTTAAGTCATGAGTTTTCCCTAGTGCCTACATGCCCTTTCTAGTATGTGCGTGCCTAACGCATATACACGCCATCTCTAATGACTATGCACTCATGTTCTCATATGCGCTCCCAACCTATCTAACCCCACCCACCTTGTGCCTACGCACCCTTTTGGTCGGATGAACTAACATTTTCATGTGTATGCTTAAGCGCACACAATTTCCAACCTTGGACGCATGCGTGCCCATTTTGGTGCCTACGCGTGCATGCATACACCATTTTGACATGTATGCCTACTCGTACATACTTTTTGATGCCTACGCACCCCTAGGGCACACGCACACAAAACTAGCCTACTAACTACCCTAATAAATGCAATTAAAAGCTAAAATTGATAGAGAGGGATGAAATACTCATGAATGGTCCATCGTCATCATCTTGGACATGCTCCTGAATGGTGTCAGCACTCCTTTGGTGGTTCTGCACTCTCGCCATCTCATTCGTCGCTCGCGGGGTCTCACGGTAAAAAGTCAATAAGGGTTGTGGTGAAAATAAAATTGATCGTGATAGTTTACCCCACTTTGGAGGGGTATATTTAGCCGTTTTAACCCGCCATGTTGGCCCTCGGGCATGTTTTGACTTCCGTGGTCATTCTAACATTTCTTCTATCTGACGTGATAATTATTTTTTATTAAATAATTATTTTTAACTCATTTTCGCTACGTCAGGGCATTTTCTGATACTTGGTGCCCATTTCTTCTCCTTGGGGCATTCTTCTCGCTTTCAGGCGATCTTCCATCCTCTCATTTCTTCTAAACAATTGAAAATCACTATAAAAAATTACAAAAATCAAAATTTCCAAAAAAACTAATTAATTAGAAAAATTCTAAAAAATTCAAAATGTTTAAAACCTCCGAAATTTTTTTGTAAAAATTTGCAAAAAAATTGGTGACAGGCCCATAGCGGCTGAAATTCGTGTCCTACGCATGGTATTCATCCCATATCTTGCTGATATTTTCATGTGTTCAAGAACCAAACGACTCGTGGATCATCAATCTACAACCATTTACAAAGCTCACTTGTTTGCTTCATCTATACTCTAAGGCACATCGAGCTGCCTGGTACTGTTTCGTAGCGCACAAAGCTTTATCATTGGACCCTGCGTCCTTCATCGATTTCCCTCACATATATCCTTGTTTGGGACATCATTTTTAACCCTTGTCATTGATCACGAACATTTGGGGATCTTCATCTTGATAATAAATTATTTGTGCAACCGTCCTGACCGTTGTTGGATTGAGTATGTGTGTTTGTACTTGTTTCCCTGTTAAATGAGCTTGTTTGCTTCTTGTATTACATTAATTTCTATATGTTGCATTGGGTTGGTGTTTTCAACAATGGATAATTGTTCGTATTATGATTTTTCATGTCGTTCTACACTTTTGTCATATGTGTATATTTTTAATAAGGACTGATGATGTAGATCATTGGCAATATGATGACACAGAAGTTGTTTTACTACACTGGATGAAAGCTCGTTCTTTTCTCTTCATCTTCATTTTTCTTCTACATCATTCCCCTATCAACATTATTCTTCTCATTCAATTGGGGCATCCTACCTCTCCCCATTCCTTTTTCCATTTCCTTCATCTTTTTGATTGTCGATCGACCTATCTCATCACCCCATCGACACTCGAGGGGGCATCTTTTACTCCACTAATTTCTCTTCTATCTCTTCAAAATTTTCATGTTTATATTTTTCTACTATCTTTGAAGTGGCGTCACTTACGCCACCCCAAAGAGGGGCAAATGTAGACATCTATAATTTGGATCAAGCAATTTAAATACTTAAATTGCGTTAATTACACACTTTCCCGCAAATTGACGACATATCGTTAATAACACACCTTTTCTCTTCTATCCTCGTTAATTAATTACATTATGCTAATTAGTTAACTCTTCTATAAATTAAAAGCACCGATTAACGACCTTTCATTAATTAGTCCCCCTTTTTATCTAAATTAATTAATTATTCCTAATTAATTAACTCTCTCTCCTATTAGATTAATAAATCGTCATCTATTTGATTAAATTCCTCTCATAGCTTAGATCATGTTAACTTTCTTCTAAAAAGCTTCTATAAGCTTGCACATCCCTATTAATTAATCACTTTGATGTAATTAATGCACCCTCCTCAATTCCCATGAGTCACTAAGGGACAAATTAAACTCTCCTAAATCATACTCAACCACTCTAAACCATGCTTATCCATTACTAACCTAGCTTTGCTATTATCCCACATACAATAGGATGCAAAGCTCTTTCAACCCAGAGGGTTATATAAAGAACCCTCCTCTTACCTTTCTTCACACACCTTTGTATGCATATAGCATAAACTATAGACATTTTTATCTTTGAGCATATTCCATTAGTATTGAGCTAGGTATCTTCATCTTGCATTTCATCCATCCAAGCTTTTGAGTCATATGGAGAGAATCAAAATGGTCTTCTAGCCATGTCTTGATGAGCCTCCATTCTCAAAGTCGTGAAGATCAAACAATCAACTTTGATTGCCATGGATCTATCTAGGTTTATTTGTAGTTGCAATCTAAAGAGTAGAGGTTAAATGCTTAACATATTAATTTGATTTTCCTTCAAAGTTCTAATGCATAATGTTGGTAGTTAGTCTCTTTAAGCTCTTAGCATGATGATCTTTGTGTAGTTAGCTTTGTTTTGGAACTATTAAGGTGTTAGTTTCAATTCTCTTATCATAGTTAACTAATACATTGATAAACCTACATTACCACATGTCCTTATGCGTGCTTTTGGTGGATCTAGCAGATTCATGCTTCTGTCTCACCCACATTTGTAATCTCACAGTGATTTGTGTTTGTTTGCCAAAACCCATTATCAACAACTCATTTTTTTTTGTGGAGTTTGGCTTTATTGCATTTGCTTTAAAGCCTCAATGACCTTCTCAACAAGCCCATTTTCTACATACCCTACCATCACAATAGTCCATGAGACCACAAGTTTTTGAGGTATTTTGTTAAATAGTTCTTGTGCATGTTTATTGAAATCATTGCATTCCATGAGATGAAATCTCTATGAGGCATTTTTTCAAACAATTCACATGCCTTGTATATCCTTCCAATTTTTCATTCATATCAGCTGGGGCACCTACAATTGAAAACATCTAGAAAAAACAGGTTCCATTTTGCTTCAAAGCCCTTATTTTACCACATGTCAGGTGCATGTTAGCAAAAGTGAGACAACCCCCAAAAGCAAAAGAGAAAAAAACACTTCCCATTACCCTTTGATTGGTGTCCTTGCCTTGTTTTCAAGCTCCCATTTTGGTTTAGTTGGGAGGATGATAGAACAAGTTTGAAATAGTCAGATAAAAATGGCATTTGTTTTCAATCAAGCGAGCTACCCACAGAGCCACTTGCCACGCTCCCTTGCCGAACTTCTCAATGAAAGAAAAACCCAAACATGGTACTAAATGTCATGTGGGCCTGCTACCTATCCTAGCTCACCATGAGCCCATCAAAGCACATCTAAACTCCAATGCAAATCTTTTGTTCCACACAATCCATGTACAAGAGACAGCACAGTAAAATACATAGTCAAAGTACAAGAGTACTATCTATAACAAAGAAATATGTGTGAACGACCGTCCAATTTACACGTGTAAGCACATGCAAAATTTTCAAAATGATTGTAGATTTTCTAGGATCGTACAATTCCAACAAATGACAATGTTCCGGATAAAACTTTCCCCACATAATATAACCTCTTAACTAATTAAAAAATATTAAACTTTCACATAAATTAATTTCTACATTCCTACTTAACAAAACTATGTGACCTCACAAAATTAGGGGTGATTATCTCCTCCCTTACCCTTCATTAAAATTCTCCTCTACGAAATGTTTTTTGATTTAGACTTTTAATGCCTTATCAAAGTTCTTTTTATGAAAACATTTAATGAAAAGGCTTGAAAACAATGTGGATAAGATACATTTCGTGCTTGCAGGGAGATGAAGAAACAGACCTGCTTTCTTACTGTTGGCAATGGCTCTGCCATGCCATGTCAATTTCTTCTCCAACACATTCAGATCTCTTCCACTGATTGGGTCCATGTATTCTTCACCCTCTTTTGTTCAACAAAAATGGAGATGTTCATCCTCTCTCGAAGTCCTGCAGAGGCCGAGAACCGCAGGGATTTTGGCGAGTCCAAGTATTGTAGTAAAGGCTGCACAAGGTGAGCATATTTCGAGGAGAGATGTGGGTGTGGCTACAATGACTCTCCTTTGCATCGCTGCATTGCTCATTCAACACCCTCATCAAGCACATGCCAGACAGCGCAGGAACACCAAATCCATACCCATTCAAGACTACAAAATCGGCAGTGAGTGTTTTTTTTGCCCCCAATTCATGTTCGATAATGTTTACGATATGACAGAATTGAGCACCCCAATTTTTTATTTAAGATCAGAGCGCCTTAGTTGCAATTATGACAGGACTAAGCTTCTGAGCAGACAAAACTAAAGCTTTATAGCCCATTTGTTTGGTTAATTGGTTATTTTTTTCCTTTTTGTTGTGGGCTTAAGGGACACTGGAGCTGGAAAACTTGTTAGGCCAGAGGCCAACAATCAGTTGGTGTTTAACTTAACCAAACTGGAAAAATACAAATTTAACACTAATTTTAAAAATTAAACTTAATATCTACTTTTCAGCGTGTAGGGCAGTCTCCATTTTTCAGGTCCAACCTTTTTCTCGCTTAAAAAGTTAACAAAAATAGAAGCTATGGCTTTTATCATATATCCATAACACTCTTTCCTCTTTTATCATTCTCCTCTGATTGATCCAAATTAAAAAAAGGCAATACTGAGTGCACATACAGTCAATTTTTAATGTGCAGAAGTCTTTTCGTTTTTAATCCAGAGTTTAACAAATTAATGAAGAGCTTGCTTCTCTGAGGCGGCCTTATAAGATTATCCTTTTTTGCTATGTAGCGAAAAGGATGAATATAAACCATCTTGCCCAACTACTCCACCCTCTACCCACCCTGCCACGCCACTCCCAGCACTCTTGAAATTCTCTGTTTTCACTCAATTTCCTGAATGATATTATTTATAAACCAATTATTGCAGTGCCTATTTTTGACTGCTTCAATAATTAGCATTGAGTCCCCCTCCAATCAAAATTTTTGCATCCCTTTTTCCTACCCAATCTTATTCCTTCTAATAGAGCCATTGCGTATCGAGTGCCAAGTGGACCGAAAACATTAATAGAAGTTCTCTATTATCTCTATCGTTATCTCTAAAGATCCCTCCTCCTCTTTGCTATTCTTGATTTCCTTCTGCAGCTCCATCAAAATTGAGCTTATCCCAATCTTTAGGAGATTCCTTCCACACATGCTTGGGCCTTTTCAGCCTATGGGTATGACTATTTTTTCTCTTTATTAGCCGGCAAGATTTTCCAAAAACATTATCGAAGTTTTATATAAAATGTAACCGGTATGTCCTTTCTTGAATAGTTTTTTTTTCGCGTAGTAAATTTTGAGTAGGGTTATGAGCACCTTCAATGCAGTGTGGAGTAAGTTTGGACTATATTCTTCAGGATTTGTAGTCTTGGGTTGTGTTCAACTGTACCCCATAATCACTATACTACAACCTCGCCATATGTCCTCTAGAGTTATGTGTCACCCTCATTACTATTTTTTGATCAGCTGGTTTGATGGCCTGATTTTCTTCTAGAGCTGTGCCCACAATCAAAGCAAATTATAATGGGAAGCCCTGGCAGTTTTCACCAGGCGACCTCCGGATCGGGTGGGCTCCCCTATTCTATTGCTATCTTAGAATGTTCAAGGTGAAAGGGTGAAGAGATACACAAATACAAGAAAAATAAAAGGGCCGATGCACCAAAATAGTGCTATCTTCTTTCCATCCAAAAAGACAAAACACATAGCCGTTACCTAGTCTAATCTAATATTAACCTTTTACACAACTGATTGCAAAGGCCAAGAGGTTAAATACTATACAAATATACAATTATCTACATATAAAAGTCCAGATCAGGGGAGAGAAACAGTCACAAAATCCCTCTTAAAATGCTTCTATCTACACAGTTGCAAAATCCTTATTAAAATGCTTCTATTATACACCATTGCAACCAGGTCTGGAAATCAACTAACATAAAACATAGGAAGAGCCTTTAAATGGCTAAAATGTCCATGATAGGACTCGTTAGAGTGCCTTTGATTACAAAAATGGGCCAAAAAGAAGATAATAAAAAAAGATCCTTCCAAGTAGATCTCGAAGCTCAATATATACAGCGAAAGGAGAATTCAGTTGAATCACAAAATGCCATATGCCACCTCTCCTCACCTTACAGCTCATAGGATATAACATGTGTCGGGTTGAGAGAGAGTATTTGCCTCATGCTGGATGGCCTACATTGCCATAAATCCACAATCTGAAGTCCTTCCTGTGGGATTCACACAGACTCTGTTCCCAAATTCCTCATTATCCCATTTAATGGGACTTCAATAGCATAGCACAATAGATGGCCACAGCAATAGAGATCCATCCTACATCACTTTGTTAGAACCATGTATCTTCTTTACATATTCATAGGTTGAGCGCTTCTTTGGATTCCCATTCGACATGAAGAAATTGACGATAAGGGGAACCTAAAATTGCCAACATGTTCCTGCAACTTCTAATTTCTTTGATCGCTATCCACATAGGTGGTTGAATATTTGTTTATTTGTTTGAGGGATTGGGGCCCACAAATCTGTGTGTATAAGGCTTGCATCTAATATATATACTCTTAATATCTTCATCCATGTCCAAGCTGTTGATCTCTTCAAGATTGACCGCCAAGGGAACATTTGGGGATTGTTAGATTTGAATCAGTCCCAAATGTTCTGATCTCCGTCTGATCATTTGCAGTTGCACTCATCAAATGGTGCAGAATAACTGAGGTGTGGAATCTTTGTCTATGTGTTCTTAGACAGTCGGGTCATAGTGCAGTACAAAAAGGGGCCGTTGTGTAGTACATATATTCCTGCCATTGCCATGGATGTGTAGCGACCACATTTTACACAGGCAATCACAACAGTAAAATACCAGGATAATTTTTTTGTTTTTGTTTTGACTTACATTGCTCACTACACACAACACAACAAGGGCTCCAAGAACAGAAACTCGATTCGCATACAACAATTACATAAGTCATCAACTCACATAGACACGTGAGAACAACATAGGCATGTCGATGCCACACTTTTCCCAATGAACGAATACTAGTAATGACCTAACCACAAGAAAAATGACTTCAGGAATGGCGAACCCACAACACATCATTTCATTAATTGTAATTTAGTTACGATTAACACTCCAAGAACATTATTGTGCAAGGATAAATTTCCCGATTGTCCACCTACAGATTCTTAAGTTCATTCTGCGGTTAAAATTACCGTTCGACCCTTTTAGGCTGACTTCTTATTATTTACAAAATTTTACCATAACTTGCATACTTATTTGACATAATTCAACCACATATAAATTACTTAATTATCTTGTCTTTATGTTAAGAATATTTTTCTCGAACATAAATTCAATGTCTACCTTTTTACTCTTACAACACAAGTGGATGTGACTTGGTGTCCATATAGCGATATTAGGTTTAACGGAGATTTTAGATACAAGATAGTTTTTTACCACAAAACATTCCTCGATCACGGTATAGTTATATCCCTACCATAGTGATTCTAATTCAATGACTTGTGAAATTTCATTCTGTTTTATATATGTATTTTGTTTTTTCGAAGGTTGAACACACCAACGTAATTCATATTCTTTGAAACAAAAGAGTATTTTTAATTGAGATATAAGGTCTCCAAGAGTGGTATTATTTTGAACCTCAAATCCCGTTTTTACTCTTATATGCTTTATTTTCTACGTCACGTTATGGCCTTATTATTAGCATTGTCTTGTAAAAGGAGTTACGAAGTGTTTGTCTAACCTCTTGAAGACATATATGATAAGGAGACTTGAAGCTACACACGAACCCTAAGCCAACATCCAAATCAACCGAGGTTTAGATTAATTTCAACTTCACCAAAGGGTCTATCCCTCAACTAAATATGAGTTTTAAGCGAGCAGACAAAATTATGCCAAACCACCTCCAAGAAAGGACCAAGGTGTTATATTGAGAGAAACCAAAGTAACACATTTTGCTGAGTGAAGCTAAGGAGTTCATTAGCAAGAGTTTAAGACCTAGAACAACTAAGTCACAACCTCCATTTATGTCGTCTGTATCCAAACAGGGATTTCAATCGATGAAGAAATTTAATTTTAAAACTATCTTCAGAAGACAAGGTAGTCCACTAGGATACGAAGGAGGAGTTAGCTCTACATACTCCAAAAAAGGTTTGACTGTGTCGCTCCTATCTACTAGGTTTATGACAATGTCACTAAACATACTGACGAAGACGATAAACCCATTCTTGGGCTCTTGTTTACTCAAACTAGGAGGTTCCATCGAGTGTAGAGTTTAAGTCCATCCTACGGTTTTCAATGTCTTCTACGGTAAGGAGTATCACACATGAAAAACAAATTATGCTCCGATATTGAACAAGGGTAGAGTGTTTCGATTAAATTTCTTTATTACATTTACAAAGTATGAATGCACAAGATGACTCGTTAATCATTTATTGAACACTAAATATGCACTACAAGATATTACTTCAAATTCATTTACCTTATATAGATATCAAACCCTTTTACCATGTGTACTATGAATCAAGATTGAACCTAAGATTAAATGCACATTTCCTAGATGTCCTTGAAACCAGCATCTCATACATATCAACAAAGTATCAAATATAACAGTCTGTAACATGAGACAACATTATACATTTATTCATTTAGCAATGAACTATATTAATTACAAAGATAGATAAATGAATTACACATTGCCTTTTCGTCGTCATTCTTTCATCCTGCAAAACCACGTGAGCATGATATCAGCGATAATTCGCTGGCATGGCATCCACCCTAATCTAACATAATTATCGTTTTTTCAGTTTTTCCATTTACATATGATAATAATTACAATTTGCAAATGAAAGAAAAAGGTTTAGAGACATGTATTCAATGTATTTCATTTCACTTCATTTTGTAACCCAGGAGAGAGAAAGAGAAGGGAAGAGAGAGAAAACACCGTTTTGTCAAAAATTCTAATTCACACAAGTTACACTATAGTGTTTTAAACAGTTATTTACATGTGTCAAAAGTATCTATGGGGGTTTGGCAACCCGACGAGGGTCCTGCAACTTCCTATTTTTACATTTTCTTAATAGCTACAAAAACGTTCAAAATGGGCTTGGAGGCTAAAAAGCCGCTTCCAAAAGTTGTCTTCCGATGAGAACACATACCACGATTAAATTTCTACGTGTCCCCAGTTATACCAAGAGTTCATAGCAACTGACGGAATTGGGAAAAAGCGAACGGTTTGCATTTGGCAGCTAGTTTTCCGGGGCCACTGGTCGTAGTTAGCTCAGTGCAAATTGAACAAAAGTTAGCTCAAGGGCTCAGAAAACCACGTCCAAAGCTGACGTTCGATGGATGAGCACGCAACGAGACACTTCCTACAAGTTCCCCTATATAAGGAGAATTCATCAGAGTCGACGGGACTGAGAACTAGAAAACCATTTTCAAACGGCGACAAGTTTTCTGGAGCGACAAGTCGAAATTGGTCCAGTTTGACCTCGTCAAACTGTGATCGGAGGCCTATAAAATGGCTTTGCCAAACAATCTAGAAAAGTGCTTTTCCCTAAACTGAATGTTCCATGCAATTGTCTAGTATAAACACTAGAGGTTTGCGAAGACGGGAAATAATTTCTCTACCTAGGTTTCAAATGGTAGTTCAAAATGAAAGCCAACTTTCTAGATTTAACAACTTTCTACTGCTGTAAATCAGTGTAACGGGGCTCCTATAAGAGCGTCAAAAAGATCACATATGTTCGTTCGGGGTCAATCCAGAGGTCAAGGTGACCCCTCATACAACAAGGTACACGAATGAAGCTTAACATCTCGTTTTCAGAGTTACGAAGGGTACTTAACGAGTCTCCGAAAAATGCAAAAATTAACTATTTAAACTGGGTGATGATCAACGTTATTACTGGAAAGTCAACTTCGTCTGGTCGATAAAACAATGTTGTAGCGATCCAGTTGGGTAGGAAGTTTTCTACATCACCTTAGAATGAGAGTGGAAGTTCATGTTTTATTGCATACAGGTTATTTTGACTTCGTGAGTTTCGACACGACATTTCATTGTTTTTGCAACGAGTTGAAATAAACATTTAATGGTATTAAAATCCTAATATTTTAAAATTCTAATAAGTTGCAAAAGAGAATTAAAACACGAGAATTATGAGAGGTAAGGAAAGATGAACCATGCCAGGAAATGAACTGGCGAGGCAGAAGTCGAGGAGTTGACATCGCACCGATTGATTTCACTTGCTTGCAGCCACGGAAGGAAAACCCAAAACTAGCATCCACAATAATGTCAAAATCAGTGGCCAGTTCTATTGGAAAATCCTCTAGTGGCAAGAAAGGAACAACAAGTGCCTCCCGCTGAGTAACAAGGCCACGGTAAAGAGGCTTATCAGTGTGTTTGGGATAGCAAACAAATGCCATGTGTGCTATGAATCCATTATGTGCATTTCCTGTAATCATGGCATTCCATGAGACAACATTTCTTTGAAGCATTCTCCCAAACAGTTCACACACCTTTTAAACAAATCCATTTTGCGCATATCCTGCAATTATGGCACTCCATGAGACCACATTTCTTTGAGGCATTCTATCAAACAGTTCATGCGCCTTCTCAACAAAGGAATAGACGCGGTATTCGTGGTTGTGAATCACCACTCTTTTCCATAAATTGAGCAGCAAAGGAACTCATCGCGGTGAACATTGATTTGGAATTGTTTCTGCCCGCTTTGTAATATCAGAGAAGGAAAGTATTGTTCAAATTTTATAGGAGTCATGGTGCCCTCATTACAGAGAGGCCACGAAGTCACTGGAAATGTCAAGAAGCTCAGTTTGGAGCTTCCACCCATTATTTTATTTTCCCTCGCAATTTCGGCATCCACAGTGGAAAATTACTTGCACACATCTACGACTGTATTCTCTCCATTATGCTTTGATGGATATCATACCCTGCTCCAAAGCTTCCACCATTTATAATTTCAACTCTCCATAGGCTCGTGTTCGGTGACTTTCCTGTTAGCAAAAGAACCCTCCACGACTACAGAAGGCTTCGTCCTGCCTCTGAATCTCTCTCACAGCTGCTACTCTGTCACACCTACGTCCTGGGGCTCGCAATCTCCAACTAAGAATAACCTTTCTCAATCTGTAACTTCTAAGTGTTCCACAAAACAACAGTATCAGTAAAAACATCCTCATCCGCCTACGTATTTTGAGCCATCTAATGGTGCTTTTTTTTATAGCCCTATCACACTGCCGTAATCATATTCCATGAGGCGTTGTCTCATTCTTTCATTTGGTCAACCTTGTAACACGCCCATGTTCTGGGAGGTGCAAGCAGTTTCCAAGTTTTTCCCCATTTTTAAACAGGTGGAAGGACTGCTGGCACAGGTTAGGAGTGCGCTGGTAAAGGCCTGCGGAATATGCAAGGACGGAAGCACGATCCAAACAAAACATGGAGCCATGTATTAGAAATGTGTTCTAGCCTGCACAAAAGAAGGCACCAATCCAAATGTGCACATCCTCCCAGAGCAGATAGAATTGCAGTCTCATTAATACACGCCAACGTTAAACGCTTAGCAACACGGTCGTCGAAGAAGAAAAAGAAGAACGAGGGATGGAGCACTACATTTGATTAGAGGAAAGCAGAGACATCTGATTAGAGGCCATGAATGACAAGCAAAGAAAATGAAGTATCATGCTTTATCATGCTTAATTTCTCCAATCCTTGTCCACTTGGATGAGGTGTTGAATTGAGTGAAGCGAAGGAAGTCCACGTGCTCAAAAGAGTACATTGTCCACAAGAACTTTAAAAATAGTTGAGAAAACATTGGTAAAGGCATGGAATGCCATGAAGTTGGCAACGATTTATCGGGTTTTACAGAGCATTACACTAACAACAATAAAGCTAAGGTTTTAAGATTTTGCAAGAGATTGCTCAAAAGCACTACATTTTTGGCGACTCACAAGGGATTCTTGCTTGAAAGAAAGGGCTCAAAAGTGCCTTGTCTATTGGGCAGCAGAGTCAAAAATGAGGGGAAAGCCAAGAGCTTCGAAACAAATAGATAGAGACAAAATATAGGAACCATGAAGGCGATGAAGAATGAATGATGATGCCTTCAATCGCAAGATGATGTTTTCCTCAGCTGGTTTGCTGCATACCTTCCTTTGTAATGTATGACGTATGAGTCCTTGGTAGGCCTGATGGAGTCTAGAAAGCATTGTGATCGTCCTTCTACAGGCTTGATCCATGGATGGAAAATATTCATGGTGCCACTTTCCTTGTAGAGTTGGGTGGGAAGCCACCCCAACATGTTGTTTCTTGGGTAAATTTGGCCTAGAAGGCATTTAGACGAATGTCTTTTCAAGGAAATTCATCCCTTCAACAATACGTTGCCAGGATACGGGTACGGATTCGGTATGCAGATATTCAATTCAAAAAAACTCTTGGGTATGATACGTCTTGAGTATGTCCTTACATACATACATACATATATATATATTATATTTACTCGTTTTACTCATTTTTTAGTCCATAAGAAAAACAAAACTTGAAAAATATAGTTGATCAAGGTTCAAAACATTCAATATGCTTTTTTTTTTCATTTTCATTGATCATGTGGCTGCCATACTTATGATACATGAATATCATGTCAATATGAATACATATAATCTAGAATATATCATCTAGATTATCCTCAAAATCAAATTCCTGCATGCCACTCCCTTTAGCTCTACTCTCAGTAGCTCTGCTCTCCACCACTTGTGAACTCCTTTGAATGTCATCTTTGCCATCAAATATTGAAATTTGGGCAAGAGTGGCTGTGGAGGCATCCAAGTTTGTAGTCTCTGAAAGAATATCCTAAAGTTTGTGAGGACCTCTAATATAGTCCTTAGTCTTGTGTGACAGAAGGCGTAAATTGGAATGCACATATACCAATTCCTTAGCTTTTTTGGATGCCAACTTGTTTCGTCTGGCTAAGTGGATAAAGACATATGTACTCCAATTCTGCTTTGCGGGGGAATTACTAGCTACCTGTTACAAAAAATTTTTGTTGGAAATTTCAAATTAATAACATACTAACATTGGATAAAATATATGTTAATATTTAGTAACTTAATAACTTCATAAAATGTTCAATAAATGTTATACATTTTTGATGGTGATAGGTCGTAGGTAGTTGGCATCACGACCATGTACATACCACCATTTGATTGGGCTCATGGTGTACTTGTTGAAGAGAGCCTCGACCTCTCTCATGTTGCCTTTTGAAGCTACAAACATGCCCATTTCGTTGCGGGCCACATTGACTATAGACGGGTCAATCAAAATATTATGAATGTTGCCTTGGTGCCATTTGCAATGTCAAAGTCAGAAAATGGTGGGTGCTTGTTAGGTAGACCTAGCATTTCAGAGTTGTGATACTTTGGGTTAAGTGCATAGGCAAGGAGATGTAATTGGGTGGCCATTTTATTCCACCTCTTCATGACCACACTCTTGACTTCATTGTTGAAGTTTTTTTCTGGATTTTTCTCTTTTATTTGTATGACCTCTTTCATACATTCGAACATAGAGTTTATTTTATCATAAATCTCTCCCATATATGCTACATCAGTATCTATGTATCTGATCATGGATAGAATGAGCTTTTGAAAGCTACTTGGCCCACCATTCATCATCAAAGACTAATGGTTTTACCTTTGCAACTTTCTCTGTGCTTGCCTGCCTCCACACAGTCCAAACATTGTTGATTACCGTACTGCTTAAGGCTTCTTTTACCCTCACAAGTCATCTGAAAACGAGTGTGAGAAGTCTCGTCTTTGTAACCTTCAACAACTCTAACCTCGAGAATCTCCTGAATATGGCCTATGACATATGATGGTTTGTGATAAATATCTAAATGTTATTTGCTTCTATGTAAATTTGCTCGATCCATGAGATTTTCCCAATCTTTTTCAACATCAAATTGAGGGAGTGGATGACACAAGGAGTCCAAAATATGTGCTTGTATTTTCTCTTTATAATTAATCCTGTTGCTCTACAATTTTTAGTGTTGTCCATGATGACTTGGAAAACTTCCGGGGGCCCACCTACTTGATAGTCTCTATCAAAATGGTGGCAATAAACTGTGTATCTTTGACTTCCTCTTCACAATCAATGGTTTTTAGGAACATTGCCCCCTTAGGGCATACTGCAAAAACACTTATCAGGGGTCTATTTCGAGCATCTTTCCATCCATTTGAAATGTTGGAAACCCTTGAATGCTTGCATGAATCTCTAATTGGCTGTAAAGAATTTTGAATGTGTTTCACTTTCTTCGCCAAGAGTGTGGTTCGAACCTTTTTGCAACTTGGGCCTTTGTACTCTTGTGGAGCTTCATTGATTGCCTTCAACATCTGTTAATATGGAGACCTCAATTCGTTGAAGGGTAGCCCACATGCATAAATGCCTCAAGTAATCAATTCATCAACAATGCCCCTCTTGTCATTATTGAATGTTTTTTCCAATGCTCCCTTTGGCTTTTTTCGTGAACTCTCTTCATCTAATGGGGCATCGAGTGGGTGAGCATGTGTTTGACTTTGAGTTTGGATGAAAGGATGAGCAGAAGATGTAGGCGTAGGTGGTTTTGCAGAAGGCCTTCGTTGTAACAAAATTGTTCTAGACCTATTTCTTTCAAGTTGTCAATCAACCTCCTCTTGCTCTCTTAGGTACTTAGCCATTTTCTCTTTTGATAGTTTGGGACACTTCTTTATCCCCACTCTGCTAAGCCCAGTCAAATGGATTTTCAGTTGACTATATGAGGATTTGTATTGAGCATGGCAACATGGCATATCCAAATACGCCCCCCCCCACCAACAATGTTTTCTTCCACTATCACGTCTCCAAAAAGGACAATCAAAATCATATTTCATAGCATAGTTACCATATTCGCCCGAACATGGGCGAAATTCGGTTCGGAGCGAACTTTTAAAAAAAAACGAACTTGTTCGGTTTGTAATATTCGCCGATTCGGAGGTTTGACTGAAATGTTTTTAGTTGAAAATTAAAACGTTTTACCCTAAAAGCGTAGGCGGAATCCCTAAAAACGTAAGACGAAATCCTAAAAGCGTATGTGGAATCATTAACCATTACCACACGCAAAGCAAAAATAACGCGAAACAGTCCCGACCCGACGAACAGGTAAAGCGGCAAAAGTTACAGTCCCCAACACGCAAAGCGGCAAAACAGTCCCGAACGCAGCCATTAGAGGTCTCCACGAGGTCTCCACGAGCGCATCCTGGTAACCGGTAAGTGCTCGAACCCTGCAAAAGTTCAAAACTATAAAACGTGAAGTCACTATTCACTGTTCAGTGCAAATTTGCTAGAAAAGATATTAACTGCGAATGGAATGGTCCAATGGAATATGGTTTTTGAAATGAAAATCACAATAATGTATTAATTGTTAATTGCCATTGGTAATAGGCTCTAATAGTAAATATTATTTACTAAATAAATTATAATTATTAATAATATATATTACGGTTGGTAAATTGGTAAATACCAAATATTATTTACTAAATAATAATATCTATTGCACTTCGAATAGTCCTGTAACATTTTAATTTAACGGTTTTAATTTAAAAATAAATATTATTATATTACAATATACTCAATATTGCATACGATGGAAATCGTATGCAATATTGAGTATATTGTAATATAATAATATTTATTTTTAAATTAACCGTAATTTATTAGTTTGTTAGTATGTAAAAAAATTAAAAAATATTGTCCTAATATTTGTTTTTGCAGGTTCAGAGAATAGTTGGAAATTGGAAGGTAAAGGAAAAGAAAAGTGGGTCAAGATGTCTAGCCAGCAATCGTTCCGTGGAGATGAAATACATCGTCCTAGAGATGGTAATAAACTAAATATGAGATGCACCTTGTGCAATGGGAATATTACAGGCATGTAACTAGAGTTCGGTACCATTACTTGGGAGGATCCAAAGATGTCAAGCAGTGTCCAATAGCAAATGTGAATTCAAAAGAAGATGAATACAAAGATTTCATACATCGAGTTCAAGCTAAATTTAATGTGAGTCGTGTGGAGCATTAGCTTCAGAAGCAAAGAAGGCTAAAATCCAACACTCTATCTCACAAATGGGCTCCTTCACAGTTCAAATCGCTCTCCATCACCATTATCAGAAGGAAGTGGAAGTGCAAGCAAAGTGGAAAAGTCACAAGGTTCATTGAAGTCCATTTGGAGGCCACAACACAAACATGAGGTAGACAGGTTGGCAGCTAGATTGTTTTATGCAGAGGCCATCCCTTTCAATGTAATTCGTTCCCACATTTCAAGTCTTTCATGGATGCAAACAATTGAGTTTGGCAAGGGTTACACATTGCCTTGTTATGAAAGACTAAGAACTAGTCTTCTTGAAGAGGAGGTGTCATCTATAGCTAGTGAGCTAGATGAAATGAAAAAAAGTTGGAAAAGAAAAGGTTGCACAATAGTAAGTGATGGATGGTCAGATTCAAGGCGAAGGCCACTCCTAAATATTTTGGCAATATCTCCTCAAGGTGCAATGTTTATAAAATCTATTGATACAAGTAATGAGCAAAAAACTTCTCTTTTCATTTCCAAATGCATTGAATCAACGATTTTGGAGATAGGAGAAGATAATGTTGTTCAAGTTATTACGGATAATGCAGCCAATTGCAAAGGAGCAGGAGAGATACTCATGGATAGATTTCCTCATATCTTTTGGACACCTTGTGCAGCCCATGTGTTGGATCTTTTGCTTGAAAATCTATCAAAAATAGAATGGATAAGCAATATTATGATTGAAGGAAAACAAATCTCTAAGTTTATCCTCAATCACCGGTTGACATTGAACTTGTATCGTTCTTTTGCAAAACGTGAGCTTCTTTCCCCTGCTGAAACAAGATTTGCTACCAACTTCATTACTTTGCAAAGGGAGGTAGAGGAGAGGACAACATTAAGAAAAGTGGTGGTTACAGATGAATGGACAGAATCAAAGCTTTCCAAGGAAACCCATTCAAAAGAAATTGAAAAAATTCTCTTAGGGGACACATTTTGGGATGGTGCTAAGAAGGTTGTAAATGTGTTTGAGCCACTTGTTCGAATTTTGAGAATGGTTGATGGTAATCAGCCATGCATGGGTTTTGTATATGAGGGCATGGATAGAGCAAAAGAAGAAATCCAAAAGATACTAGCAAATGATGTTGAAGAAGTCAAGCGTATTTGGGAAATCGTGGACAAACGATGGTTCATGCTACAACCATCCTCTACATGCAGCAGCTTGTTATTTGGATCCTAAATTAGTAGAGGTAGATCATGATGCAGATGAGGAGATAAAGAGAAGGTATACTTGCAACCATAGACAGGTTGGTACATGATGAGGATGAGAAGGAAAAAGCAAGAGAACAACTTACTATTTTCAAGAACCAACTCAAAATGTTTGGTGAAAAAGAAGCAAGGGCAAGTAGGATGACATGGGAACCATCTAAATGGTGGCAGACTTATGGGTCTTCTACTCCAACATTTGCAAAAGCTTGCCGTGCGAATTTTCAGCCAGTGTTCTAGTGCTTCTGCTTGTGAAAGAATTGGAGTACACATGATTTAATCCACACAAACAAGAGAAATCGATTAGGGGCTCAAAAACTCTCTGATCTTGTTTTTGTGCATAGCAATTTACGATTGCTTACTCACTCTCTTGCAAATGAAGATGACAACTCTCGCTTGGGAGAAGCATGTTTTGGAGATGAAGAAAATGTTGATGATGATGACCCTACTGCTGCAATATTAGATGAAGATGCTAGTGACACTTTTGATGTAGAAGCAGGATTTGATGTTGCAAATGTTTAAAATTGCATTTTTATTTTTGGTTAATGCTCAAAACTTTGAAGTTTGAGCAATGGATAATTCTCATCGCTATATATTATATCAATATTTATGAACAATGAACTTATGGAGTATGAAGTATGAACTTATGAAGTATGTTTTAAGACTTTAGTATACTTGTATGTTTATTTATTTGTATGTGTGATTGATTTTTTTGAAGCAAGTATGGATAATTATTCAGTTTTATATTTTTTGAAAATTTATATTTTTTTGAACCATACCGAACCGAACCGAATTTTTGCAAAATTCCGAACTTTTTCCCATGTCCGAACAACCCGAACTTTCCGAACATGGTAACTATGTTTCATAGGAATCTGTGTGTTTTCAGAAGCTTGTGGGCCTTCTTGTAGTCCATCTAAAGTAGAACTTGATGCCATCATAATTTGTTTTGATCACCAAGATCACCATAAAGGCACGAGGTGAGAGCATACACAGAGTTAGGATGTTAAAAAAAATGTATTTTTTTTTGCCTTTACATAAATGATAAAATAACAATATTTGCAAATTATTAATCTTCAAACCCAAAACTTGACGCCATCCTAATATGTTATTGATCACCAAGATCACCATGAAGGCACGAGGTAAGAGCATACACAAATTTAAGATGTTAAAAATATATTTTTCCTTAAATGATAAAATAACAATATGATTACAAGAAGAGTCTAGGATGCTAAAAATTACACATTTTTCATCATTTTAAAATTTTGAAAACTATACAATGAAAAATGTTTTTTTTTTAAATTTTAAAACATAATGATAAATACTAAAAATTTAAAAGCTAAGATTCTAAAATAAAGATCATGATCATGAATGATATGTGAATACACATCATTCACGATCATGATTACATGTAATGATGTAACATAACAAATAATAGTAAAATATGAAATGTAATTAAAAAAAAAAAAAAAAAAAAAAAAAAAAAAAACTATAAAAGGCTGAATTAAATATAATACTTGTAAACAACAAAGGGCAACAAGTAACAAACAATGTCTGCCTCCAAAGTCATTTATGAGTATAGGGTTTATTTTTTGTGCATTGACCAAGTAAAAAAGCGTTTTTTAAACAAATCCCACTGCCAAACCCTGTGGGTATGTCCCGGATATGTACGCGTACATCCCTGGTATGTCTGTGACATACCCGAGACGTATCCATATCGTACTTGGGATGTATTCGTATCGTACTTGGGAGGTATTTGTACCATACCCAGGACGGATCTGTACCGCACCTAGGATGGATCAGTACTGGGTATGTATCGGGGGGGTTCGGGAGGGGGTATAACATGGTTACAAATTAGATAATGCTCCCCTCCTCCATTTGGTGTACTATCAAGCCACAATAGCAGGGAGCACGGCACCTTCTACTAGCATTCCCATGAACACACTGGAGGAAAAGAGCAGATATGTGAAGAGCTGGTCAATTAAGAACACTCTTGGTCAATGTTTTGGGGTGGAAATGTTTGTTGATGCTGCCACTATGTCTTCCTAACCCACTTTATTCCTCTGTGCTAATGATAGAAAACCACAGTCCTCTCACCCGGCCAAGGAATAAGATGGATACGCGATCTTTTTCTATGATTCTTTACTCTCATTTCCATTTTGAAGAGTTAGTTGTTCTCAAAAGGCGAACTTAGTTCTCAACTTTTGGAAGTGTCTAATGATCTGCTGAACCTAACAATCCTTTGCTTGATGTCTGCCAAAGGGTACACACATTTGCCAAATTGGGATAAGTGTGTAGTTCCTCCCTTCATGCTTTACATGGATTTGGACAATTGAGGGCAAGGCTTGAAGGTACATTCAATAATTCAGTTCTTGATCTTTGCCAAAATCTGCTTCTTCTTTATTCAAAGGTAGGAAAGGGTGCAACATTGCTAATTGGGATATGTCTGTCCTTTCAAATTCTGGGTTTGCAGCCACATGGTTCGGCTATTTGTTTATTTTGGAGGGCTTGTCTTATCAAGACCTTTTAACAAGGTCCCACCCTATCATATTGCAAAGCCACCTATTATGAAATAACCAATGGTTATTGGCAGCAGTATGTTTGAACAAATCCAAATACAGGGAGTCAGAAATAGTTGCCCTTTCTTAGCAGTAAGCACCATGATATCAATTTGAATACACAAGCGGTCAGCCATATGCAACATAGAGAAAATAACAAGGAAAATTCATGTCCTCTTGCGATTCTGTGTTTAACATTATGAAAACTACCATTTGCCTTTTCTAAGTTGTTATCCTTTCTCGGATGCTTGCCTGCTTCTGGTAAATGCGACTTCATGGTTCGTAGGGTAGAGGACTTTAACAATATCCACAATTTGGCATAAGCGATGCTCTCTCGTCATTGAACATATCTACTCTTAGCTGTTGGGCCTTAGCAAATAGTGGGGGAGGCTTAAAGTTTGGCATGAAATGCATAGTGGTCCTCAAGATTGTATGAAGTCTTGGAAGACTTGCTTTCATTTTATCGGGATTTCCTGAATTGGGGACATTGTGTCATTTATAATTATGTTTGAAGCATTATCTTCTAATGAAGGTCTTCCACCAACTTCTTTTCTTCCATAATTTCATTTTGGAGAGGGATGGGTTCGTTTGTCAAGCCTTCTAAAACATGATCCATGATACGTAGAAGTTGATTGGCCTCTCCCGTATCAATTGATTCTGCCACATGAAATCCTTCAATTCTCTTTAGAATGTCTTGATGAGCTGACGGTTGTATATCCCCTAACCATTCATTTGTGTTTAGCTATGGGAAAAGACACTCAGGTATATGAACTTCCAGGAACAAGAACTCCTCGTAAGAAGCTAGGAATTTTTTGTTTGGAAATGAATATTTGTTTTTATGAAGGCATTCCAAAAGCTTTCTTTCTTTCTTTTCTTGCTTGAAACATGATCCTTCTGATACATCTTGTAGAAATATTTTCAAATCAGACTCAAAAACTTGTGGTGTGATCTTGTTCCCTTTTGTAACTTTGTTCACAGACATGGCTACATCCTCCCAAGGAGGTACATATATTGCTTCGTAGAATTTGGAGTAGGACTTTTCACATAATTTTTGAAAAAGACTTCTAATTCAGATTTGGGGCATGAATCTTTAGGAATATGTTTAATGTGTACAAAATTAACAAGACAATGGTACTAGTATGAGGAGATGAGGACGGATACTCTATTTTTTAGAAAATTAGGAGGCAAGTACTCAGAGATGGAATATATGTCTAATTTAATATAATTATATATTTTAATATATAGGTAAATTTTAAAGAAAACAATATTATATGGCCTAATATAGCCTAAGAAAAACATTAATAACATTCTAAAATAAAGATATTAGATGTTTTCAAAAGATGAATAATTAGATTGACATTTATCTTTGATGTCTCATGATATCTAGGGTCAATAGTACAAAACATTTCAAAAAACAAAAATGCTTAAATGCAAAGTCTCCGAGACGAGTACTAATGAGTACTACTCTCTGAGATGCGTATTTGGTGGTAGGAGACAAGTCTCCGTGCAACACATCCTGGCGCCATATACTGTACTTGGCTAGGATGGGCACTGCCTCCAATCACTTTGGAACAGATATTAGCATAGGTGATGCAGGAGCATCTAGGTTTATACGCAATTCTGTGTCAACCAAACAAAAAACAATCAGTCTTAGCAATTGAGGTTTATGCAATGCCTTTGCACAATGTCAATGCGTAATACCTCGCCACTCCTAAGCAAGCCTCATAGAACCTTTACCTTTGCGGTTTTGCAAAAATTGCGAAATCTTGTCCAAAGCCGCGAAAAACTACAAATGCCACACAAAGTTGTGTAACACTGTAAAAGCTTATGAATGTCGTGCAACACTTTGAGAGTTGCAGAATACTAGATTTTGTCATGGAAGCCTATTCCAAGCCACCTTGCATAGAAAGTCACATTGTGTACACCTTGCATAGTCAGGTCGCACATTGCTTGCACAAACCGCCAATGCTTAACCCAAAGCTGCTAATGCTTGTCCGATGCCGTGGAAGCCTACACCAAGCCACGACATACTAGCGGAAGCTGCCAAAGATTTACGAAGCCACAAAAACCCTGCTTTCCTATGGGACCACTTCCATTCGCTTCCATGATGAGATTCGTGACCAACAAAATTGTCTCTCAACATCGAGACAAATAACAGAGGTTACGTGTGTGGTTTTTGATCCGTCTATTTTGGCTAGGGACCAACAAAATGATTTGATTAAGATCAATCCTATGGTGGGGAAATTCAGTGATGGATTGATGGCATTGAAAGGCCACCTAAGGAATGTTCTGCAGAACTTTTACTTGTTGAAGGCGTAATGCTTAAGTAGAAGGGATATGCGTATTTGTAAAGCATCTTGATATGTGTCTTGATTTAGAGATGGTCTTGAATCTTGATTTGAGGGCAATCATCCTTGTAAATGTGAGCTAGAAGTTGATTCTGTAGAAGCTTAGCAAAGTTTGCAATCTTAAGATAGGTCTAGGATTGGAATTCTTAGCAAAATTGTTGTGGAGTTTCATTGTAAACTGTAATTGGAATCAATTGGCAATGTGCTTGAAGTTATCTCTTTCCTTGCATATATTGTCATTTGTTCTTGTTTAGAAGCTGTGCCTGAGATCTTGCCATGGTGAGATCTACTCTGACAAGGGCTGCATGATGTAAGGTGCCCCTTCACTGGGAAACATGACCGTGATTGCTTCAATAAGTCTTGTTATGTTCTTTAATTTCGAGTTGGCAGAACACAACACCATCTATCCATTTCTCTTTTATGACTTTAGGGTGTTGGACTGCGTCTTTGGCTACACCATAAATTCCTGCTTCAGCTATTTTGAGGTCCTTAAACGGATCAAATGCCACTTCTCTGTCACCCATTATCATATTCATTGTTAATTCAACCTCGGGTGTCTTCAGCTGCTTCCATACTTGACCACTCGAAGTTTTCATCTTCCATGGCAAACACAATTAATCTCCTTGCATCATTCTTCATATGGTTCCACATTAAGTGTAGCAATGGATTCAAACTCTATTCTCATCCTTGCTTCGTACCAGGTCCTCAAGTACACGTGTTTTCAATCCAAGGATATAATGCCCACTTTGGCTACACCATAAATTCCTGCTTCAGCTATTTTGAGGTCCTTAAACGGATCAAATGCCACTTCTCTGTTACCCATTATCATATTCATTGTTAATTCAACCTCGGGTGTCTTCAGCTGCTTCCATACTTGACCACTCGAAGTTTTCATCTTCCATGGCAACACAATTAATCTCCTTGCATCATTCTTCATATGGTTCCACATTAAGTGTAGCAATGGATTCAAACTCTATTCTCATCCTTGCTTCGTACCAGGTCCTCAAGTACACGTGTTTTCAATCCAAGGATATATATCCTCCGATCTTGGCCATAAAGTCTCTTGACAAGCAGATCCCAAACATGGCTAGGAGGTCAGTCACAACATTATGCACGATATTAACATATGGGCAAGCATGAAGGGGCCAAGGGAAAATCCTCAATTGTATCAACTGCCTTCACTATTGTGACATCTAGTTGTGTGACAATTTCTCTCTGCAAGAGCATACCTCAAGCCTAAGATATCCACCTCTTTCTTTGGCATCACTGTGCTTCTATTTATGGAAACAATCATGCAATTGTTAACTAAATGTTGTTGGATTCATGATCCAAAGTTTATTTAGTGTTTTTTGTATAGGGGCATGCATCTCTTCTCGAGAATCCTCTTCTTGTTTTGCTTGGTATTAGATGTTAGCAGTACTTAATGCATAGTACTTAATGCTTATGCATTAATTACTTAGTGGGATAATTAGGTTTGTTGGGTAGTTACGGGAAGTTGAGTCCCATATGCAAACAAGCATTGTAACTTGCTCTTAGCAAGTACATAAAAGCATGATGTAACCCGATATTTTTTTTGAAGGAATAAAACGCATCTTTATTTTGTCTCACTTTTATTTTCATGTGCTAGTAATTATCAAGCAACCTAACAATGGTATCAGAGCCTGTAAGATGCCAGGCCAGTGAGGAAGATTTTGTTGAAAGTGAAGATAGAATGTTGATCTGCAATCATGAAGAAAAGGACAATATGATGGATGAAGTATTTATTTTAAATATATTTTCAATAGAGCGCTGGTGCATGATACTAAGGTGTTGATCTGATACCTTTAGCATAGAAACCTTAAGTAAAAAGGGGCATGCTTGATTATCGTGCTCAAATAATGATCTGAAAACTTATGAAGAGAAAAGGCAGCGCTATCCACTTGTTGAAGTGCCACATTGGAGGAAGTTTCAATGTTACATAGCATTGGAATTAATATTAAAATCTGCAAAAGCTTTGGATTGAGCAAGGATCTAGTGAATGACATTGGATGTAGTGAAAAATCGTAATCTTTGTTTGCTTCTCAGCCTTCATACGAGCCGTGTGGGTCCCATTTTCACTCAAAACAATGCTTGGTGAAATATATTACTACTTTATTTTCCCATGTGAATTTTCTTTATTTTGGGTAGTCTGTAAAATGATTTAAATGCAAAACTTCAAATGTTTGTGTTCAAAAGGAAGCTTGGGCAAGTTGTTTAAGATTGGTATCTTTAAAAGGAAAAGTCTTATTTCATTTCTTTGACTAAACGTGGTGATACCCAAGGATATATAGATTGTGCTACATGTATGTTCTTGAAACATATTTAGAAGAGTTGGTTGTAAAACCTTTCTAAAGGCTTGGATGAGGGAGAGAGTTTAAGTTGTGTAATTTTTGTAAAATGGAGATATAAGGGTGTAATGTTTTGCAACTTTTTGTGTATAAAGACCGATAGGTCTCAGGATCCAAGCATTGTAATTAGGCTGTAGTGTACCCATAGTTACTAGGGTCGGCCGGATTTGTATGAAATCCGGTTCGAACCGTATTTTTTGAAGCAACCGAATAAATGCGGTTCGGTTCGGCCAAATTTTTCGCAGAATTTTTTTTTTTCCTTTTTTGGCAAAAAAAAAATTCCTTTTTTGGCAAAATTATTTTTGCCATTTTTGGAAAGGGTCTGGGAAGATGTAGCAGCAAAAACTTGCATGTGCCATAACTTTCATTCTGTGGCTCTGTTTCAGCTGTCGTCTTCTCTAAAAGTGTATATTTTCTCGAGCTCTATGCATTGATGGCAATATTTTTTCTTATTTTCACAGAATCCATTTTTGCACCTTTTTGGACCAAGCAACTTCTTGCAATCTTTTGAAAGAATCATTATGATGATGATGATTATGGTAGATGGATGCTTTTTTGTATGATTTGTCTATATATAATGATATAAGTATACAATAATATAAATTTATAATAATATAAGTATATATATTCCGAACCGGATTTTTCCGTATTTTTTCGAATTTTTTCGAGAACTCCGTATTTTCAGATTTTTTTGCCCTTCCGCATTTAATCGGATTTCCGAACCTGGTAACTATGAGTGTACCTATTGCTCCTTTGTTGTGTTATCTCCTTTTCTATGTTGTGATGGCTAAAATGGTGGAGTCTGATTTCAGAAACGGGAAGATTAACACCTAAAAATTACAAAGAATGGAGCACGAGTATGGAAAACACACTTGTTTTCAATGACCTTTGGGAGAGTTTGTTGAAAAACAACTCACACCTACCGAAGCTGCAAAACTACTCGAGTTTCAAAAACGCAATTACCATGCACTTGCTTTGCGTAAGTATTCTTGTTTTGCACAAGTGATTATACGTGTTGAGGCCATTAAAATTGATGCTTGAAAGGCTTGGAAAACACTGAAAGATTTGTATGACAAACAACCCGCATATAAGAAGATCGATTTCTTAATGCAACTACTAAATACAAAACTCAATGAAGAAGATGTCTTATAATACATCACAAGGGTTAAAAAAATCGAAACAAGAATATTGTACCGCTAGTGAGACAATTGATGATGGGATGCTCATTTCTATCATTCTGAATGGGCTTAGCTCCAACTATACAAATTTTGTAGAAATGTCGTAGCTTAGTGATAAGCTTAATAATGCCAATTTGACTCCATCTGTGAATTGTTCACACAACATGAATGGAAGTTTGCTAAGAAGAAGATTAGTAAAAGCCCATTGGGGATGCACACTTTACAAAGGCAGGGAAACACAAAGGAGAGACAAACACATGAGCACGGGAGGCCCTTCCAGAAACACTCTTAGAAGAACTCTCCAACACACTCCTTCGAGACATTCTTTGAAGCACTCTTCAAAACATTCTCCAAAATTCTCCAAACATAAGCATTGACACAAGCATAAGCTCTCTTCTCGATCACATGGTTATTCATCCTCATCTTCTAGTTCTAGTAGAGGAGAGCAAAGATTGTTTTAACTATGGTGGTATCAAACACTTCTAAAGAATGCCCCTCTAGAAGGATGTCCTCTCGACATAGACATAAGGTGAAAGCCCATTATACTAGTCACTCTAGTAGATCTTCTGGTTAGTCTAGTGGATCTTCCGATTACTCTTATGGATGTTCTTTTGATACATGATCTAATTACGAAGTTTCTTGCTTTGTGAATGCAGTTGAAACCGCGTTCTGAGAGACTGAGACTCACCCATCTTGTGTGAGCTGCTAGGCTCAAGATTGGGATATGTTGTAGTGACATTTTGGTTTCGGCTTGTGTTGTTTTCTTTTCTTGTTTTGTTGAGATCATTAATGTGGAGCAGATAGAGTAGTTGGATTGGTTTTCACACTGCACAAACTTCTCACCTCTTGCCTAATAGGGAGAGACATTGTATAGTGGCTTTTGAGCGGTCGTTTGTGATTTTACAACTGATGGTGTTACTTACGCAGGGAGTGTTGAGCAAAGGGGAGTCAACGGTGTTGTTAGGGATCAAAGAGATACCATTCAGGGTGTACGACTGTAGACACCCATAATTACGCCTGAGCAATTTAAATACTTAAATTGCGCTAATTATCTCCTTTCTCGTAAATTGATGACATATCGTCAAAAACGCTCTTCTCTCTTATTGTTAATTAATTACAATACGCTAATTAGTTAATTCGCCTATCCAACTAACATCCTGATTAACGACCTTCCGTTAACTATTCACCTCTTCTATCGAGACTAATTAATTATTATTAATTAATTAGCTTTCCCCTTCATTTAATCAATAAATCAATATTTAATTGATTTAATCCCCTTCTAATAGCCTAAATCGTACTAATATTCCTCTAAATAGCTTCTATAAAGCTTACATCTACCTATTAGTTAATCACCTTTGATTAATTAAAACCCCCCCAACTCCCTATGACTAACTATAAATTAAACCCTTCTAAAGTAAGGTTACCTTTTATAAAGCAACCTTATCCATTCCTAATCTTGTTTTACCTTTATCCCACATGCAAAGGGATGAAGTGTTTCCTTTATCCATTGGGCTATATAAGGAGCCTTCCTTCTACCTTTATACCTATACCTAAACTTCTTGAGAAGACAAATGCAAAGCATATAACAAAATAGACTAAAAACTTTCCTTTGCTTTCTTGAGAGTTCATCATCTTGGAGAGTTAAAAGCCTTTTCCTAAGTGCTTAGGTCATATGGGAGGTGTCAAAAGGGTCTTGTAGCTCAATTTTGAGAAGCCCTCATTCCTAGGTTCTTGGAATACCAAAGACAACCATTTTTGATTGCCATTGAGCCTACTTAGGTCCATTCATTTATTTGTTGTTAGAGAATAGAAGATTTAGATACTTAACATTGTTAGTTTTAAAAGTTTTGAATATGATGAATGTTAGTATCTAACCCTTGTTTAATTCTTATCTTGATGGTGCTTAGTATGTTGCTTAACTTTTGCTAATTAAGGCTATTTAGGTTTTTAGTCTTTACTTATATTAGTATTAGTTTAAAAAACAACTCATGCACACATTTGACACGCCCGGTGGGACCTAGTCCCTTGGCATTTTAGTTTAAATTTCATTGTTTTTGGCTAACTTTGATGTGCACATGTAGTAATTAATGTCCATTTTTCTTGGAATTTTTACTAATTTTATGTGTAGGTTCTTGTTCATATCCATCATTTTAATGGGTTGTTGCCATTTTTAAACTAACTTGTCAAAATTTGAAGTATTGTGAGCTTTCTTGTGTTTTTTGCCGTATTTTGGTTGCAGGGGTGGTGCAAGCACACTATCGGGAGCGCAGGTACGTTTTTGGTGGCGCAGGCGCATTGTCAGAACCTGTTTCTCTGTTTATCGACCCTTGCGCATACGCACTAACCTTGGCACACATACCCTAACCAGCGCGCAGATGCACTAACCTGGGCGCAGACACATTTTCGTATTGTACCTTCATTGCAATTCAAAACCTATCAGATCGGCGCGTCCAACCTAACCCGAGCGCACACGCTGTTTTAGTGGCGCAGACACATTTCTGGTGGCACAAACATTCTGTTGGAATCCGAGATTGTTTAACAAAGCGGTGGCGCACACGATTTTCCGAGGTGGCGCACACGCCTTTTTGGTAGCGCAAGCACTCTGTGAAAAACTTAGACTGTTTTTATCAAAGGTAGCACATACGCTCTTTTGGTGGTGCAGGTACACGGTAAGCCAGAAACAAAGTGGCGCACACGTCTTTTTGGTGGCGTACACGCCTCTCGGGTGGTGCGGGGTGCACTGTAAATCGGAAAAACACAGTGGTGTGTCTGCCCTAACCCGCGTGCAAACGCCAAAACAGGGGGCGCAGGTGTCTTTTGTTTTCTTGAAATTAATGTGTTGAGGAGCTAACATTTTTGCAGGTTTTATCTAATCACATACTCATTTTTGCAGGATGTTTTTACATGCTTTTACTTGATTAGATAAACTTTGCATGTTCACATATAGGAATAAGATCGCATATGCTCTTCCCTCGCGTCCCTTGGGGCGATCTTGGGAATCAGAAACGATTCTTAGGTCCTTTTTGATGCTTTGAGGTTGTTAGGAATATTTGAATTAGAATTGGTTAACTTGGTGTGTTTGAATTAAAGTGTGTTCCCATTTGATATCTTTTTGGATTTTGGAAACATTACGTATGCTCTTCTCTTGCGTCCTTGGACGTTCTGGAGAATCAGAAATGATGTTTACTTTTTTGATGGAAAACTACTAAAAATCGTCATACAGGACCAAAACACCCCCGCTTGTCAAAGAAAGGAGGAATCAAAACGAAGTCAAAAACTACTAATACAGTTGTTATACAGGTTGCCAAAAGGTGTTCGAGCAAACCACACCTAATTAAACAAGATAAAAAGAACAACATATTCAAAACACTGTATTGCAGGTTTCGGAAAAGGGTACGTCCCTCTTCGCTCAACTGGAACATAACCCCTTTGGCATAACACCTTAAGCTACAACAATGGGGGTGGTTCCAGGAACCCCAAAGTAGTCCACGCAAGAGGGAACCTTGTGGACGAAACGGGAAGTGCTTCGCACTATCTACCTGACTAGTGATTCCTTTGTGAGATAGAGTTACAAGTTGTCCCTATGTGACCCTTTTAAGTACACGATGGATGCATTTATTGCCCACTGTGCTTGAAGGGGGCAAAGTCGAGATACTCCCAAGATAGTCGGGACTATTTGGGTAAATCGCCTCGGTTGTGGACAAACTTTGTAACACCTAGGACGAGAGAACCACCTAGGAAAATATACTTTGGCCATGGAGCCCACTTTGACTATTCTAAAATAGTGTTGAGTTGTGAACCATCTTTTTCATCACGAAATGTGTGACGTGTTACTTTCACTTAGTTTTTCACTTGCCTTAAAGGTGAGGCGAAACTCTGCCGAAGTGAAGCCAACATTTTTCATCCCTATTTTGATCTACTTCCTTCACATTCTTTTGACACTTTGTTGATCAAAAGAAGGGTGACTACCTTTGTGTTACCAATCGATTGTTTCTGCCACTTTTTTGTCCGTTTACACCCATCCATGTTTTGCGGCTGGGTAAGTTAAATGTCTAAAGTGTGCGGAGGCGTATTTATATCATTGGTAGCCTTTGTGATCTTGATACCCACATTAGGATTGTCATCATAGTTAGGATTGATTCATCATTTTATCTCCCTTTGACATGTTACCTTGTTTGTCATTGTCTCAACATAATTAAGATACTTATGTCGTGTTTTTCATAAACATGATCTAAGTAGTCTGCATTGTGGTGTTATGCTGCCCACATTTTTAACACATCCTTAGTATACTTTGACTTAGTTTTACTTCAAACATTGTCCAAAATCTTGAAGAGTGTCGCTTACTTTGTTTGTGTCGTTTCGATACCACTTTGACACTAATATCTCACTTCTCCGCGAAGCTTGATAGACGTGTCCAATTGGTGTGGTTACATGGCTTACATTTGTAAACCTCACCCTTTAACATTTATGCCTTGTTGGTTGTTGAACTTGTCATGGTATCCTTTGATTGGGATTCGCATCTACCCTTTGTTAATATTTACGCCTTGTTCATTTCGAGCTTGACGTAAATATTGACATTGTGTTGATCATTTTTGCATCAAACTAGGACTTTGCAAACGCATTTGATTGGCTTTGTGTTTCACACTTTCAGGATTGTTCTTTGTGATTATTCATTCAGAAAACTTATTTTCTAGGACAATCCCTTTTTATCTCATCAATATTGCATCATCATGATGTCTATTTTCCTTAGACCTTCGGAAAATTACGCACGCATATCAATATTTACGAAATGTCTAGCTGGTTGTCATTATGCTTCCCTGAATCGACATGTCACTTCCTTCCCTTTGAAGGAGTTCCATCACACTGTCTAAATCTAGAAATTTGTGCTTAAAACAGTGCCAAAAATGACTAACTATCGCGCGGTTCCCCATACTTACAAAAATACGGAACCTAGGTTTAGCAATTTAAATCAAAAGATTCCCATTACAACTAAACCTCGTTTGGTTCTTCGTGCTAGAGAGCCCATACGGGTAACTCGTTCCCCACCTTCATCTCATAGTCGGTGGTATGATTTGGACGCTTCTGATCCAAATTATTATTCGAGTTCCCCCCACTCTTCTTCTAATTCTAATCCAAACATTTCCTTTTCTTCTGAGGATTCCAATCCAAATATTTCCTCTGAATCTTTTGATGATTCGGATCCAAACTACTATTCGGATTCATCTAATTCGACTCCTAATTCATCTAATTCGACTCCTAAGTCATCTAATGCGACTCCTATGTCATGGTCCTCCCTTTCTTCGCAGGAACCTCTTCATCATACATTTAATATGACTCCTATGTCGCGGTCCTCCCTTTCTTCGCAGGACCCCTTTTATCAGTCGCCTCAACGACGTCTTCTTCCTTTAAAGATACGCGCGACTCCAAATCCCTCCAATTAAACATCTAAAACAATTCTTGAATCGCGGTCCTTTCTTTGCAGGACCCTTGTTATTATTCATCCGATGCGATTCTTGAATCACGGTCCTCCCCTTCTTCGCAGGACCTTCTTCATCAATCACCCCCAATAAGTCTTCCTCCTTCGAAGATTTGTGTGACTCAAAGTCCTTCGAGTCAAACGTCTGAATTGACCCATGCGTCGCAATTTACAAACTTTGGACTTAATCCTACTAGTTTACAGACAATATATCATCATATAGGTAGGTCCACACCACCTTCTTCTACTCCTAAGACATCTAGCTACACATCTTCTTCGTCCCCCACATCATCTTCTTCTATCAATCATCATCAAACATCTTCTAAGTCTTTCACACCGAGTGGACCTCTTTCTTCCAATCAACTCCTGGTGATCGATCACCAACTCATACCGATTGATCTCTTTCAGAATGAAGAAACAATCAAGGCATTTATAGAAGCATATGAAGATATTGCTTTCGCAGATTACGAGAAAGGATTCTCTTTAGACTTTGATGCGTCTGCATATTGTGAGGAAAAGGTTGATTCCTTTTATCAAGAAATGGAGGACGAGCCTCAGATCATGCAACTTGATCCTCCTCTTATTCTTCCATCTTCGCATTCTTCATTATGTGATGAAACTCCTTGGTCTTGCATTGATCCATGGCCTATCTTCTCATCACCCAATAACTCTTTGTCTATCATAATTCCTCAATCACAATCTCTTATGGGGTCAACGCCAAGTAGCCCTTCATCTTCATCTAGGTGTGGGTCACCTTCTAGTAGCCCTCCCTCTGCTATTTGTGGGACATTTTCGAGTAGTCCACTATCTTCTATTCTTGGGGCATGCCCAACTAGCCCCTTATCTTCTATGTATGGATCACCCCCGGGTAGTCCCATCTTCTATTCTTGGGCCACATCCTAGTAGTCCATCATCTTACATCTATGGGTCACGTCCTAGTTGCCCTTCTTCTATTCTTGGGCCACATTCTAGTAGCCCTTCATTTTCTATCTATGGGTCACATCCTAGTAGCCCTTCTTCTATTCTTGGGCCACATCCTAGCAGCCCTTCATCTTCTATCTATGGCTCGCCCCCCAGTAGCCCATATTCTTCAATCCTTGGATCGTATCCTTTTCATCCATCACATTATTCTTCTACCAAAGACGGTGGCAAGCCCATGGTCATTTCTCGCATCAGTTCTAAACGTCCACGTTCACTTTTTTCTCCTTCTCGGGATCAGAAAAGTCACACGTCAGCTTATAAGAAACCCAAACAAGTTTCATTAATCAAGCTCAGGTCAAAACTTCAAAGAGCTCAATATCTCCCAACAAATTGAACAATCTCAAAGTTCTAAATCAAGTGCGATTCAAGAACGCACATCAACGTAACCATCAAGTATGGCACAAAGTGCATAAACCTCTGGATAGGGAACTCAAGCTCCCGCATACAAAATCCATGTTTCAGGATAAATCGCAGTCCTTTGTTGAGTGTGAACTCACCACGATCATTGAGATCGGGGATAACATGACTCTTGATAAACAAACATGCCTAGTCTCCCTTATCAAGGAAGTCACAAACATTGTTGTTGGATCTTACCACACAGAGTGACTTTGTTAGTCCCAAACCTCTTAAAACTATCAAAAATCTAAAAATAAAAAAAACAATTAAAAAAAATACACAAAAACATTGAGAAAACACAACAAAAATCAAAGGTACAAAGATCAAACATTGCAATCAGGTATTGTGTACACATGGATGTTTCTTTCTTCCCTTCCTTGCTATTCTTCTACAAGTCTCCCTACCATTTTCATCCCTTCGATGGTGATATTTTGGTTAGCTTATTCGCACACATTGTGTGACATTTATCTCTATAGTATCCGTTTGACCCTAGTCTTTTATCACCTTGGTAAATTAAAGAACGACTGACCTCATAGATATCTTATCACATTCAAACATCTAATAAACTTGTGAAGAAATTTTGGACATATTTGTTGACACTAGCCAATGTCGTCATCACAATCACTTCCACCTCCTTCTATCAAGCCATTTGTGGTTCTTAACCCTTTGTCAAACAAGAGAGCTGAAATAATTTTTAGAAATCAACATAATCAAAATCAATTAATCAAAAGCTAAAAGCAAAAGCAAATTGATATATTACTCTCTCTTGGGATATTTCCAATAAACTCTACCGGGGCTATGGACGTCTGACTGGCAGTAGAGCAATGTTGGATTAGAATCAAATACATCTCCGTCAGGGCTATTGACGCCTGGCTGGCAGCGGAGCAATGTACGGCTATCCTTTCACCATCCATTCACAAAATCACCTATCAAAATAAATCATTCCTACACATTGGCTAGGGTGTATTCACTTGTTGTCTATTAAATCTTCCCTTCAAGAGGTAATAAATTCCACGTGCACACACTGGATCTCTATGAGTAAACAAGATTAGTATGTTACCAAGTGTCTTTTTTTGGACCTTGTTCAGACTCTTACTCTAGTCCATATCTCGTCTCACGATTTGTGCCTTTGGCTAATCACTTCTTCATCGCGAGGCTTCTAAGCTACATTCATATCATTCACATCATTCTTCTACTTCGTTCAGAACATCCATGTGTATAAGATTACTTTTTTGCCATGTTTTCGGACACCTTTGTCTCCTTTCACAAAAACAATCTTCTCCTTCCTTTCTATCATGTGCTTTTAGGCCAACTTGTGCTGGGGGCATCCTTGCTTCTTCCCAACACTTCATTGGTTTACGTTCACCATCATGTTGAACCTATCCATAATGGCCTTGGGTCCCGCTTCTACCTGTGAAGAGTTTACCTTTGAATACTCCCACCTAATCGCTGGGGCATTTTTGCATCTTCACCTTTCTTGCACGCACGTGGCCTTATGCCCTTGTATATCCCATCTATTGCTGGGGCATCCACGCTTCCTCGTCTTCCTGTACATAGTTTCATAAAACTTTCAAGATCATCAAAAACATTCAAATATGTTAGAAAAATCACAAAAAAATTCAAATATGTTAGAAAAATCACAAAAACATTCAAATATGTTAAAAAAAAATCATCAAAAACATTCAAATATGTTTCATAAAACTTTTAAAAATTGAAAATCATCCTACAAAACGTCGCTCTTTGGTTCTCACTTGTTCATGTGCGTGACTCGCGGATCATCTTGATCTACCTCCATCAACAAAAACTAGGCTTCTTACTTCGTCTGTACTCTGGGGCACAACGAGTTGCCTGGTACTGTTTCGTAGTGCACATTGCTTTTTCATCAGACCCAAGTGTCCTCTATTATTCCCTTCGCATGTATCCTTGCTTGGGGCACCATCATCAACCCTTGTCGTTAATTCGCACAGGTCGTAACTGAAGCTTGATAATAAAAACATTACATTATGTTTCTCTGTTAGTTTAGCTTGTTTACTTTCTCGTATTGCATTGCATTTTGTATGTTGCATGGAGTTAGGCATCTTTCACTTTCTCGTATTGCATTGCATTTTGTATGTTGCATGGAGTTGGTGTTTTCAGCAATGGACAATTGTTCGTAGTATAGCTTTTCATGTCATTCTACCTTTGTCGTATGCTTATATTTTTCATAAGGACTGATGACGTAGCTCTTGTGGTAATATGATGACATCAAAATTGTTCCAATACACATCGGCTAGAGGCTAAGCTCTTCTCTCCACTCCATATTTCTTCTACATCACTTTCTCTCACCCCTAATCTTCCGTATTACCGGGGCATCCTACCCCTCCCATTCTTCTATCTATTTCTCACCTTTTTTGATCGTTGATCGTCTTCCTTCATCACCCCATTGACACTTGAGGGGGCATCTCTCCCTCCTACTAATTTTTCTTCTATCCCTTCAAAATTCCATCCGTCTACTATCTTTGAAGTGGCATCACTTACGCCACCCCAAAGAGGGGCAAATGTAGACACCCATAATTACGCTCGAGCAATTTAAATACTTAAATTGCGCTAATTATCTCCCTTCTTGCAAATTGGTGACATATCGTCAAAAACGCTCATCTTCTCTCTTATTGTCGTTAATTAATTACAATACGCTAATTAGTTAAGTCGCCTATCCAACTAACATCCTAATTAATGACCTTCCGTTAATTAATCACCCCTTCTATCTAGACTAATTAATTATTATTAATTAATTAGCTTTCCCCTTCATTTAACTAATAAATCAATATTTAATTGATTTAATCCCCTTCTAATAGCCTAAATCGTACTAATATTCCTCTAATTAGCTTCTATAAGCTTACATCTACCTATTAGTTAATCACTTTTGATTAATTAAAACACCCCCCAACTCCCATGACTTGCTAAGTATAAATTAAACCCTTCTAAAGTAAGGTTACCTTTTATAAAGCAACCTTATCCATTCCTAATCTTGTTTTACCTTTATCCCACATGCAAAGGGATGAAGTGTTTCCTTTATCCATTGGGCTATATAAGGAGCCCTCCTTCTACCTTTATACCTACACCTAAACTTCTTGAGAAGACAAATGCAAAGCATATAACAAAATAGACTAAGAGCTTGCCTTTTGTTTTCTTGAGAGTTCATCATCTTGAAGAGTTAAGCCTCTTTCCTAAGTGCTTAGGTCATATGGGAGGTGTCAAAAGGGTCTTGTAGCCCAACTTTGACAAGCCCTCATTCCTAGGTTCTTGGAATACCAAAGACAACCATTTTTGATTGCCATGGAGCCTACTTAGGTCCATTCATTTATTTGTTGTTAGAGAATAGAGGATTTAGATACTTAACATTGTTAGTTTAAAAGTTTTGAATATGATGAATGTTAGTATCTAACCCTTGTTTAATTCTTATCTTGATGGTGCTTAGTATGTTGTTTAATTTTTGCTAATTAAGGCTATTTAGGTGTTAGTCTTTACTTATATTAGCATTAATTTAAAAACAACTCATGCACACAACGACATTATCATTCGATGGGCTTTTGTGTGAGGCTTTATGTCATAGTTACCAGGTTTAGAAATATGGATCTGTTTGGGAGGGCAAAAAAACCCAAAAATACGGAATTCTTGAAAAAGTTTGGAAAAATCCAGTTCGAAATATATATGAGTTGAATTTTATAAATATGAAAAATTTGACAAATACAATGATTTTTTTTAATAATGTAATGTAAAATGTTATATTTTTAATATATAAGGTTTATAGTTGATGTTTTTCCAGAAAACTACAGAAAATTTTAAAAAATAATTTTTTATTTATTTTTCCTAAATTAGGGCCGACCTAGACAAAATTTATCCGGGTTGGCTGAAAAATTCGGATATGACCGGATTTGGTAACTATGCCTTATGTGGATCGATGTATTTGAGTAGACATTGATTGTGCTTATACTACAATATGGTATGGGTGATTAGAGGGGATGAGCACACCAGTCAAGTTGTTCATCATTCATGTCACAACTCGCAGGGCAACAGGCTTCTGAGAAAAGTGGTGTAGGTTGATCAATACTAGGATGTATAGTGCACTAGTTTGCACGTTGCAACAAAGTTTACTTGGAAAACTTCTTAGTTACTTGCTCCCTTAGATTGCCCCAAAACGCCTACCATGGCAGCATACCCACGTATTGACGTACTGGGTACTGGTATTGGTCCTAGTACTTGCCTGAAATGTTTCCAAAAACTTCAAAATAGTTTTGAACCATACCCGAATGTTTCTATACCATTTCAGGCCATAATCGTGACGTTCCTATACTGTCTCAACGATGCTTTTGTTTTTTAAATGCCCAAAAAATAAAATAAAAAACTAGATACTTTTGTTTCAAGGGTAGTTGAGGAAAATCTAGATTATATTCTCTAGAATCTAGATTATAATCATGTACATATGAAAATTTAAGCATGTTGAATATTTTGAACTTTCATGAATACAAAGTATTTAAAGTGTTTTATCTTTTATGGACAAAATGAGTATTATGCATTTTTTATATAATTTATATATTTTTTAATAATATATTGTATGGACATTTTTGTGCCGTTTCGTACCCAAGGGTTTTTTGAAAATTGGCGTTTCCATATTTTGAACTTGTGCCCAAACCCGTGCTTGTGCCCAAACCCGTGCTTGTACCCATTTCTTGGCATCCTAGCTTGCTCCAAATCTTTTTTTGTAACCGTTTGGATCAAGGGGGGCTTGTTGGATTTATAATCCAAAGTTTATTTGGTATGTTTTGCATAGCGACATGCATCTCTTCTCGAGATACCCCCATCTTGTTTTACTTAGTATTTTAGATGTTAGTAGTAATTAATGCTATGCATTAATTACATAGTGGGTAATTAGGTCTGTTGGGTAGCTACGGGTAGTTGGGTCCCATATGCAAATGGGCATTATAACTTGCTCTTAAAAAATACATAAAAGCATGACGTAACTCAATGTTTGTTTGAAGGAATAAAATGCATCTTTATTTTGTCTCACTTTCATTTTCATATTGCTGGTAATTATCAAGCAACCTAGCAATGGTTTCCTGTAACTGAAGTGATATAGAAAGGAAGAGGTTTCCTTTTACACACCTCTGAATCGTTGATTTGACATACCTTTGTAGAAGCTATCTGGTTGTGGGGGCCTGCAAGGATCTATGGTTCTTCGTTTCAAAACCAAACATCACATTCCTCCCACATGGAATAGGATTGGCTTCCCAAATTCCTTTTATTTCTTGAAGTTGTTGGCCCGAATCATCTTGTGCCATGAGTGTTTGCTCATGATGGCTGATAAGATGTGTTAGATTTGTGAGCCGAGTTGCAAGGGAAATGCTAGCAACTCTGATTTTCTGCAAGGGGACTATTTCTCTTCTGGGATTATTTAGGGAAGGGGGAACTCCTTGAGCTTTAATAATTGGTTGGGCCAAAATGATTTACTGGTTCTGAGGTGTAGATTGGGTTATTTTAGCCTTGTAGTTTGTGTTATTTCCCTAATAGGGCTAGGAGGATTCAAGGCATCTTGTCTTTTGATAGCTACAAACTTATTGGAGATCCTTTCAACAGGTTCTTCATATTGTCCATATCCTTAGAGTTTTGGGAGGAAAATATCTTGGCTCTTGTAGGAGTAAGAAGCAGGGGGGATGGCTCGACTGTTGGGATTGATGGAGAGTTATGGGTGCGGGCTAAAGAGGTACCACAGGCTTAGGGGCAATTTCTCAACTTGGATGAGACTGTTCTTGGGTAGGATTGCGATGTCATATGTTGCTGGAACTCCCTCCCATAAACTGAATCATCATTGAAATCTCAGGATTGAAAGCTTTGGATAATACAAGAAGGCCTTACCTGCTAGAGGATGGATCTCAATGGGTATTCACTCCTGCGTTTTCCTGAATCTGATTTTGAAGTCTGAGATTGACTTCATTTGGGCTCTCTTGATGGTAGTCAGCTCTTCCATGAGGTGTATATAGATGGTTTCCCATCTTTTAAAATTGATTATATAGAGCACAAACCAACTTGTCCCGACTATTTGTCTATGCAACTTCTAGAATTTTAAACCATTGTTGACATGAACTATATGTGATTTTTAGTTTATTATGTTCTTTTAGTCCAGCTGGAGCTGATGTGCGCAGAGGTGGATACGATTTATTGAACATAAACAATTAACACAAACGCACAGTGAAATTTGAAGTAGGCCTACAAATGCAACATATACAAGATAATAGTAATAAAGCAAGATACACAGAGACACAACTTCCCTGCTCTAACTATGCTTTATTTATATATCTCAATATTTAAATACATTGTTTAGATTATAGATACCTCCAATTACATATTCTTGCCAATTCTACTTTAACACTCTACTTGTACTCTGCCGTATACATACTGTACTCTACACTCTCTACTTACACACACACACACTCTTCTTCCTTCTTGCTACTATCTACTCCATCTTCTCTCATATTTGTACAAACTACAACAGAGAGTCGCGACTATTATTTGCGTCTATCGTACATACAGAGTGTAGTTTGTATGATAGATGCGAAGACTAGTGTATGTACGAAGACAAAGACTCTCTTGCGTGTATGTATGTACAAAGTCTTTGGCTTAATGCATTGTCCAGTGTTCTGCAGGTTCGTCTAGTGTTGTGTGGCTTTCCCCAATCCCTGATATACTCTGAAGCTTCCGTGGACGGTCTCTTCAGATTGAAATCGATAAAGAACCCTGCCAACAACCATTCAAGGTCCTTCCCTTTAAAAGATGCTGTGAGTAACCTGAGGGCTTTGTGTGGTTCCATAATAAGATGTATTTCACAAAGATTAACTACATTCTGGATGTGATCTGCGGGGGTTGTGTAATTTTCTCTCGTGAAGTAAGTGAGTGCATTCAAGGCTGCTGATGGAATGTGGTTCCAACGAAAAATATTAGTGGGCTTCCAAATTCCCAGGCAGTGAAAGGCTCGGTACCCATCATTACTACTACCTAAAAAAACCTTTGTCTAGGGGGCATTGTGTGAGTCTTTTGTGAGGGGATTGAGAATCTATTTGCTAACCTACCTCTCCTATGAGGAGATAATTGCTGCAACTTGAGGGGACTAGGGCTATGATAGTTTTTGGTTATGGATCTAGTTTGGATTCTTCTCACAAGCTTTTGGGTTTAGACATTTGCAGAGCTGCTAGGTAAATGAGTAGTGTACTGATGGGAACAATTTTTTCCAAGATAGTCACGAAATCTCGGTAACTTCTTGACAATGGAATTTTGTATATTTAGACCATAGTCCTTATATGAAGATTTCAGTAGTGGAGATATTGGCATCCAATGGCTTATGTCTTTTGGAATAAGCCTTCGATAAGTCCCATTGGGTGTGCCGAAAATTGTTGATCCACTAGTTTGACTGCCTAGGGTTGCCCTCAATATCAAAGTGGATAACAATGGGAAGCCTTGGCTATTTTCATTAGGACAATGTCCAGATTGGTCCGACTCTCCCATTGAAACATTGTTGGAGAATGTTTGAGGTGAAAAGGGTGAAGAGAAATACATGATTACAAGAAGAATAAAAATAGATATTTGCCAAAATAGTGTTATCTTCTTTCAAAGAGATAAGACAGATGGCAGTTACTCAATGTGATCTAATATTAGCATCAACACAACTGAATGCAAGGGGTAAGAGATTCAATACTATAAATAGATAAAATTATCGACATATACATTCAGATTAGGGACAGAGAAATAGCCACAATATCATTATTAAAATGCCTTCATTCATGTGTCCTTAGACAGTTGGGTCCTGCTGCAGTACAAAAAGGTGCTGTTTAAAAATACATATATTCCTGCCACTGTCCATGGAAAAATCCGAGGGAAAGTAGATATTCTCGATTACTGGCCATCAACAATAGACAGGACCAAATGAAAAATCAAGTCTTATCATACTCAATTTCTCTAATTCCCATCAAATTGACCGAAGCAAAGAAAAACCACATGCTCAAAAGAATACACTGCTCACAGGCGCTTTTAAAATAGCTGATAAAAGATTGGTTAAGGCAGGAAATGCCATGAGCAGCACAGTTAACAACAAGAAAGCAAAGCCTTTGCACTTTCACAATGGATTGCTACCCTATTTTTCCACAACTCCTTAGACGTGTTTTTTCTCAAATACTAAGATACAGATTTTCCAACTATACTAGTCTAAAAATCCATCCTTTAAAGTCGTCTTTGCTTGGAAAGTTTCTTTTTGTAGGAAGATGGTGGTATCTATAATAATCTGTGATAGTGTAGCTGATACAACATTTTTTCTGTCCATGGTGCCATTTTCAGTTTTGTTCCTTGCCCAATGCAAAATTAACAATAGTTTTACTTATAAGGGGAGAGAGACATTTAGGGACATTATTTTGAGATTAAAGTGTAATGTCCCCTTTTCCTGCGCCAAAGGCCTAAGGGTCAGGCGAGTCCAAGCCATGGTCATATCCAAGGGGCGGGGGATGCTGGGGGCTACTGAGAAGGGGCCGCATGGTACTAATAGTCGTGTTTGGCGTTTGGGGGTCACTTTGGACCTTGGTGACTTAAGCGGGAAAAAGTAACTTTAGTTACTTTTATTTTATTGACCCCTCTGTGGAATGAAACACGACTTGGTCTATTGGGGCTCTTTTGCCTTGGAATGTATATAAGGAGTGGGGAGAGAAAGGAGAGCACTTTTTTGCATATACATTTTATTGACCCCTTCTCGTGCAGCTGTTGTTGTTGCGCTTCTATAGCTTGTGGAGTCAAATCCCACAGGGACCCTAGCTTCGGTGGTGAGAGACCCGTCCCTAGCGAGCAGGGCATTCTTCGGTAGTGAGAGATCTACCCTAGTCTGTCATTTTGGAGCCGCTTTTAGGGCCATGCGGCAGAGACATTAACAGAGGTTTCAGAGGACGGATTCTGGGGGTTTTCGGGGCATTTGAGGAAGATAATCAGTGGGCTTTCCGAATCAGATTCACGGCAGGCCATTTGGGCAGGGGCATGGCAACTTGTTGAAGGCGCCTCCATCAATTATCGACCCCTTTTTCCAAGCGTGGCGACTTGCCAGCCTTTATTTGGGGTGTTTTCCAGACGGTCGTGTCCAGATCTGAAGGTGCAGCCTTTATTTGGAGGGTTTTCCAGTCGGCCATTCCTAGATCTGAAGGTGGAAAGTAACTATTTCCTATATTTGTCACTGTTATTTCCAAAGACCCTTAATTTCTGCTCCGGTATTTGGAGAGTTACGAGTCTCTGTAGTTTTCCCGCTGTCTAGGGGCATGCTGTGCTTTTTCTGGCAGCAGTTTAATCTCTGTAAAAGTCCCAAAAACAATTTCCTTGTGTCCTTTATAATAATATCAAGTCTCTATTTAAATTTTCAAGTATTTCAGGTGGACATTTTGACAAATATTAAGTTTCTTTAGTTCGCTTGTCCCAACTGTAAAAATCTGGTAAAATCAGTATTTTATGTGGGCTGCAAAGTTTTCAATATTTTGTGCATTTTTAAGTGGTATCCCATCAAGGATACTTCATAAAGTTTGTTTGGATTGTTGGAACAATCCATTGAGTTTGGAAGTGAGTGGTTATAGGAGTTAGAATAGGACTCCTTAATCTTGTTAAAATATAGAGCTATAGAGCATTATATAGTATATAATGCAGTTCTATGTAGTTGTTCGAGCTGGTAACTGTTCAACCAAATGTAACTAAATGTAACCACCTCTTCACTTTAATAAATAAACCTCTGCCTGTGTCATTTGAGTAGTGCAGTTTGCCTTCTCTGTATTCTTTCTTCTCTTTACATATGCTAACGTTGGTATCAGAGCGATTTGCCCGAGGAAGCCCTTGAAGGGTACGAGTCGATGTAGGACACAGAATTCGAGGAAGCCTTGACAAAGGCACGGATTGGAGGGAGGTTTAAGGCATTTTCGAGGACAAAGAAGAACTGAGCTTCGAGTTGCTACTTCAGTCAATAAAGACTTTTAGTACGCTAGGGGCATTCGCTGTTGTTATCCAGAAGAAGTCGTTCTAGTTGAGAACTTGTGGGTTAGTTCGTAAGCACAGTTTGAAGGCAGACCAAGAGGCAAAAATATAGTGGGTAGTTACGACAGGCAACCAAGAGTTCGACTGTCCGGAAGACGTGGTACGTGGCATAAAGATCACGTGAACCTATTGCCATGTGAAAGGAAAACATGGTATCGTGGCTACCCTGGCTGGCACTGCAAACATGGTACGTGGGTTCCCTTGGCTGTAGCAAACACTCAGTCGGATGAAACCCTAGTCGCAAATCCTGAAGGAGTTCATGGCTATAAACCGGTTCGTGGCTGTCGATTGAAGGAATTCGTGATCCAGTTTGTTGTTGTAAGTGCCATAAATCGTGGGGTAGAAAGGATACGAATCCAGTCGCAAATGCAAAATTCCAAGTCGTGTGGAGGAAAAACTGAATACGTTTGGGCATAAGCAAAGTCGTGAGGACAAGATATAATATTATTTGGGCATATTAATATTCATTTTTTCCAACAAAGGTATTCATCTTGCTTTTGAATAGTCAGTATTTTTTAATACAAGCAAATATAGTTGGAGGGGTGATTTGCCTAATTTAATATTATTTGCTGGAAAAGGTAATATTGTTTTATGAAGTGTGGGCAAAATTTTATTTTATTATCTCCGTTATTTTGGAGTAATAACATGGCAAATATATCACACTTGACTTTGCCAGAGACACAAAAATTAACGGGCACTAATTTTAATGTATGGAGTCATAAGATTTTAACGCTTGCGGAGTTTCGTGATTGTGATAAAATAATCACGGGTAGTGAAAGTCGACCAACGACTAACTTCGCGGATTATGACAAACACCATAAGGAAGCGTTATTGCTTCTCAAGTTGTCGGTGTCAGATGATATGATACTGGAAGTGCGGAATGCCATTGTGGCATGTAGGTTGTGGACCAGTCTGAAGGATAAATATCAGACGTCAGAAAAGAGTCAGGTTTTATACCTGAAGAATATACTCTTTTCCGTAAAGTTACAAGAAGGTGGATCGTTGTCTGAGCACCTACTTCGGATGAAAGACCTCCGAGACTAGTTATCTTCCATCAACAAAAAGGTGGATGATGATGATATGGTGGCTTTGGTTTTGAACAACTTACCTTCTTCGTATTAGTCATTTGTGGAGGCACTCCATTTAATGGCTGAAAGTCAAACACTCATGTTTGACAAGGTGAGTTCCTATCTGTTGCAAAAGGAGCCGAGACAACTTCAGGCAAAATCTAATTGTGACCATTCAGAGAGTGCTCTTATCACTCAGTTAAAGGGAAAGTGGAAACGTCAATCCGGTGAGTCTTCCACTCGGTATCAGGTCACATGCTATTACTGTCACAAGGTTGGGCACCTCAAGAAGGATTGTCGGAAGCGGAAGTATGATCTTTCGTAGCAGAACAAAAAGCCATGTGATGAGGAACATGTGGCAGTAGTTGCAGAAGAACGAGATTCGGATGACAAGCATGCTCTTTATTGTCTTACGACATCATGCTTGAATGCCAGTGGTACCAGTTGTTGGATCATTGACTCTGGTGCGTCTGCACACTTTTCATGTCGTAGGGACTTGTATGTTTCATTTACTACAAATATCTATTTTGAATCAATAGTGCTAGCTGATGGAGAATCACTTGCAGTAGAAGGGATAGGAGATATATGCATTGTATTGAATAATGCTCATAAATTGTTGGTACGGAATGTTAGATATGTACCTTCTTTACAAAAGAATCTTCCATCTATTCGTCAATTGACTGAAAATCCCAATATTTCTGTGGATTTCTGTGGAAAGAAGTGTGTTGTCTCTAATGTCAAACAGAGACGGATAATTGCCCTTGGTATTGGGGAAGGTGGTCAGTATCGGCTTGTTGACCGGCTACGATCAACATGAATGTAGGTGTGGAGGACAGCTCCACCATTTAGGATGTGCAGGAGGCTGCAATGCCTTGGAAGGAAGCCATTCCTCACAAATCTGTTGACTCGGATACAATCTACATGCACCTATTGTGGAGGGGAAGTATCCACTATACTAGATGTGCGGGAGGCGGACATGCCTCGGGAGGATGGATTTTCTCATTCTAAAGAATAGTTTGTTGTGGACAGAGAGTCCACTATTCCAAATGCACTGACGGTGCATGGTGAGATGGCATGCCTAGCCACTCACTCAGAGGTCCTTGCTCGAAGGACAGTAGAGCATGAACAGTTTGCTCATTGTGTTGTGAAGGATCTTTCCCAACAGAGGGGGATAGATGAGCAAATTGATGAGCAGTTGATTCTCATTCCTACCACTGCTGAAACGAAGACTACTGCTGAGATAGAGACCACTGCTGAGACGAAGATGGTTATTTCTCCTACTGAGACGAAGATGGTTATTTCTCCTACTATTGCGGGGTTGGTTCTAACTCCTACTGCACAGATGGTCACATTTCTCTTATTGAGAAAGATGGTGTTGCAAGGACATGATCGAGGTGACTTCGATTGTAGGATAACTGAGTCTCTGTATAGACTCCAACAGGCTACACAAGCCTGGAACAGATTTTTCAATCCACTTCTCCAAGGTTCTGATTTCAGCACTCTGGAGATGGGGCTGACACTCTCAGCCATTGGTGATTCATCACTGGTCAATAAATCACGTAACAGAGAACCAGTGGACCACTTGCCATATCCTTTGTTCATGGGACCAAATTTTTGTTTTGCGGTTCTTCTTCATTCGAGAATTGCAACACAATCATGGACTGATGATTTTGACGTACAACCTATGTCACAGTGTATAGATGTAATGACTAAACATGTGGGCTTTAAGAAATTTGTAAAATTTTGGGACAAACTTGGTATTGTTTCCGGTTTAGTCATTAAGAGGGGGTGTTAAAATATAGAGCATTATATAGTATATAATGCAGTTATGTAGTTGTTCGGTTGGTAACTGTTCAACCAATCTGTAACCACCTCTTCACATATAAATAAACCTCTGCCTGTGTCATTTGAGCAGTGCAGTTTGCCTTCTCTGTATTCTTTCTTCTCTTTACATATTTTAACAATCTTACGGATGGATTTTCTGATGTATTTCCTGGACTGTTCCGCGTAAATGTGGTGAACCTCTGTTCAGTGTACCCGCCATGGATGACAGAAGGGCATGTCAGAAAAACAAATGGCTTAGATCTATTTGATCAACGTCTCAGTACCAAAGTCAAACTGTTCAAATATCTTGTGTGTGTCAAAGTTCGGTGGGTTCATCTCACTTAAGGAACGCCTATCGGCGTAAAAATAAGTAGAAGCTGTCCCATCAATTACATATGACAAAGCAGTAAAATAAAGTTATAAACATAGAAATTGAACGCAAAACAGAGTTGAGTACAAATGGTTATTGTGATGCTGTATAACTACTCTTGCTCACTTGTTGCATGGGAAAAAAACATGTTGAACATATTTAAAGAATTGGAGGTTGACTAAGCGAAATCCTTTGAGGGTCATGTTGCAGGACTTACAACATGGAAGGCCATAGTGAATTTGAATGCTCCAAGCCAACTAATATGGACACTGAGATATGACAAGAGAAGCTGGATGAATGCTCATGAATAACACAGGCACAGGCGGATGATACAAAGCCTTGACATGGAAGGCCATAGTGAATGTGAATGCTCCAAGCCAATTAATATACACTGAGATTTGATGACAAGACAACCTGGATGAATGCCCATAAATAACACAGGCACATGCATATGATACAAAGCCCCAACTGAATAATAGATAGATTTTTTTTGTTGACTTTAGTGGCACATCAATGAACATGCTGAAAATGCAGGCAATAGAGACACTTTGTGTGAGATTGTTTAGATAAGACCCAAGGAACAAAGCAGTGAAAATAGCACAGACCAAGAGACCATATATGACTGTGAACCGAAGCTATAGGGTGATTATCCAGCCAAAAGATATGTGACAAAAATTGGGGAATTTTTCCTTTGTCCGCAAGAGTTTAGATTGAAGGGTTTGCAAACCTGACATGGTTGGATCCTTTATTGACACTAATGGCACAACTGTTTTGGTTGGGAGGAGAGACGGTTCTTTCTGATTCATGGCGATTTCCATGGCAAAACCAGTGCCAGCTTAGGACTCTATGCAAAACAGAATGAAGAGTCTGCATTGATTTATTGAAAACTAATTTAAAAAAGTCTAATTCAACTTTTTGGTATTATGGTGAAGATGGATTCTAATGTGCAGAAGGCCATGAAAATAAGCTAACAGAACTTTTGCTTAGACAGATTTTTATACACAGGGCTCTCTTCCATTGAGTTCCCTATATTGTTCTTTCATTGAACTTTGCACAGCATCAGTTGAGCAATGATACTCCTTGGATATAGACCAGGTAATTAATCGTAAACAATCAGTGCTCCAATTTATATTGACAACTATCTAGATTATTGAGATGTCATAAGCAGCTGAGACAAGATATATCTTCAAATTCTTGGCATTGTGAGGAATCTTTTAGATGTTGCACATGTTGTTGGCCATGGTTTTGAATCTTTGATCAAGTATTTGGTGGTTCAGAGGCATTTAGTATAGAGGGGGAATCATTGATGAGGATTTGTCTTTTTTGAGCTTCTCCGAGCCTATAGTATATTTGATCTGGAAAGCAGACACAAGGTCGTGTTTGGGAGATGTATAGGAGGATATGATCACCACGATTGAATCATGTGAAGACGTAAATAAAAGGAGAATTGGGTCAGAAAAATTAATATTGAGCAATGTATAAGACATGTTAAAGCAGTAATTTTTGAAATATTAAAACAAGTTGAAGAACTGCAATGACACATTTTGTACAATTTCTGGATCTGGAGTATCATGCTGATGAGTTTATTAGTACCACCAGTGGGAAGAGGAAGGTTCTTCACAACAGCATGCCCACGAGAGTGAATGCAGACATCAAGAAAATGGCCCAAATTCACTTGTTTGAAGCAAGTTTGCCAACATCATTGGTCTCGTGTATCTTACGGCTACAGAATTTGTTGATACCACTGCCACTCATGACAGGGTAGTGTTACCACCAATACGGCAGTGTGTCATTCATTGTTCAGGAGCAGAGGACTCAATGAGAGTTGCCACTTGTTTTTTTTTCAATAGTTTACTTTTTAAGAATTTGAGGATAGCTAGAGCACCTACAACTTTATCTGGACAAGATTGATAAGTGTTCATCATGGTAACCATTTTTTGGCTATGGTAGGCCAATGAATGAAGTGTCTTCTACAAAGTTTTCATATATGCTTGTGAACCTTACGAGACTTCTAGTTAGAATATTCATTCATTCTAATATCAGCCCCTTCTCTCAAAAAGATTGACAGTGTTTATCACGGTAACCATTTTTTGGCTATGGTAGGCCAATGAATGAAGTGTCTTCTACAAAGTTTTCGTATATGCTTGTGAACTTTCTGAGATTAGTTAGAAGATTCATGATCCCATTGAGTTTGATCGAAATTTTCCCTTTTCAAAATTAATTAATTCTGAATACCTAAAGCCTATTTTTATTATTTTCCATGGGTAAGGGGAAATTAAAGAGGAAATTAAAGAGGAAAATAAATTAATTTAAGTGGTCCAAAGGATATTTTTATATTTTAATTGGAGAAAGGACACTTAAAGTATATTTTAATCCAAAAAGCAGAAATAGAATAAAATAATAATAGAATGATGTACTTCTATTATTAGGTGCCAAGTTGGATAATAATTAAATAAAGCAGTCTATAATGGGGGCGCCAAGGATAAAAAGTGGGCTGCATGAGAAAACAAATCCTAATTTTTAGGATAAAGTGGAGTTTAAAGCTTTTTAATATTGCATATCCTAATTTTAGGAATGGGGCGCCAACTTGAGGAGGAAAAACTATTATTTTATTTGTTTATGGGGGCATGCATGTATTTCCAGAAGGGGGCACCCACTTTGGAGAGGATGTTGGAGGTTATAAAGGCAGATTTGGGGTTTATTGTAGATACATCTTGGAAATTCATCAATTATTTTCTTTGTTCTGCAAGTAGCTTCAACTTCTGCAACAGCAATAGAGGACGAAATCCCTCATTTGCACACAGATTTGAGGACGGAATCCCTCACTTCTCAGCTTGGCAATTCCATTTCAGGGGTTGCAAGTGACAATTCAAAGTACAAGTGTTCCACCAGTTCAGCTCCAAACAATTGTATTCAGACACTAGTATTTTTATTGTAGTTGGTTCGTATTCAATAAATAAAAGACTGATTTTTACGCATTATGGTTTGCTATTTTTATATAAAAAATCAAATTATCGTTACTGTTATAAAAGTTAATTTTTAATATTGTTGCCTAGGGTTTTAACAAAATATATCCAGATTTGTCTAGAAATTATTTTCAGGGATATTACAGTGGTATCAAAGCGAATTTCCTCCCAACTTGTGGAATGGAAAAAAAAAAACACACAAGAAAAAAATTGCAGCTTTGAACTTCATGCAGGTTGGTGACAGAGAAGTTTAGGGGTACCAGCAAAGGGAGAAGAAGAAAGCTACAGAACAACCAGAAGTCATGGGTAACAAAGACCCAGAAGATGCACGTTTTGACAGGCTTGTTCAAGGGACAGGAATGGTTAGCTGATATGATGGGTCAGTTGATCCAAGTTATGCAAGGGCATGAATGTGCAAAGGGCTCCAAACGGTGAGGGAAGTTCTTCAGGAGTGAACCAATAACCAACACACTCAAAGGACAGTCACTGGTTCTATTGCCAGGCTGTGTCAGGCCTTCCATCCTAATTTCCTTTGTAGGGAGGAAGCATTCCAAGGTAGAAACTCAACCATCTATAGCAGATGATATTGCTGCTAGTTATGAGGAGTACAGGGTACTTCTAGGTGAGATTAGAGAGGCTATATCACTCACTAATTTCATCAATCTGAAGAAAAGTAAGAGTGGACCAAGAGTTGATCCTAGACCACAAGCTAATCAGAGAGACTTGCAGCAGGCATTAGGGAAGTTGTCACTCTCTACTTTTGACGGCTCTGGCAAGAGTACCGCTCGTGCATGGATACAAAAGTTGGATACCTTCTTATCACTCAGGCCAATGATGGAAGAGGAAGCCATCAAATTTGCAACCCTTCATCTGGAAGGTATGGCACATGAGTGGTGGTACCATGGGCTAATCACACAAGGACACAATCTCATCCGCTCATATGGCGATTTCAGTGACAGGTTGATAGAGAGATTTGATAGAGTGGATCCATAAATTCATTTCCGGGAATTAGCTCAACTCAAACAACTACATTCAGTAAGCGACTATGTAGTTGAATTTCAGAAGCTTTCTGTGATGGTACCTGATGTGACAGAGAGGAGATTGGTTGTTTTGTTCATGGAAGGTTTAACTGAATCTCTTAGGGGTTTAGTGAAAGCTTTCAGCCCTACTTCTCTACAAGGAGCCATAAAAAAGGCTTTGGATTTGGAGACTTCAGCCCCAAAAGGGAGATATCAGCCTATAGGACAGCCTACAACACAGCCAAAACCAACACCTTATGGGCAACAAAAAAAGCCATTTCAGTCTGGGTGGTTTTCAACAAAAGGAGCTGCCTAAAACCAGCAAGGAGATAGAAACAAGAAATGAACTTAGAAGGAAGAAATTGTGTTTCACTTGTAGAGATCCATGGGGACCAGGTCACAGATGTCTTCCCAAGGGACAAGTACATTACATAGAGGTAATATCAGATGATGAAGGGGAAGAAGAGGAACCAGAAGTGGACAAAGAAAAGGAAGAACCAGTGGCTGAAAATAAAGGTGAAGAAAAGACTCTAGATGGTACTCTTGCTACACTTTCAGGTGCTCCCAAGTATCATCCTTTCAGAGTTCGTGGAGTACTACATGGGCATAAGGTAACTATTCTGATTGATAGTGGGGCAACCACAACTTTATTGATGAGAGTTTGGTAGCTCAAAGAGGTTTGAAAACAGAGGATTTCCAGGGTTTTAATGTTACTGTAGTAGATGGCTTTACTATTCCATGCACCAAGAGGGTGAAGGGTTGGAAATTACTCTTGGAAAACACAAGGTTTGTGATGATTTCTACGTGGTGGGCATAGGAGAAACCAATGTGGTTTTGGGGGTGCAATGGTTGCATTCACTTGGAGAAATCACACAGAACTACCAAACTATGGAGCTGAAATTCAAAACCGAGGGAGGAGAGGTTGTACTTCATGGTATGGCCAATGGAGCACCTAGGGTTATCACAACAAAGCAGATGGAGAGAGCTTTTCGTAAGGGGCAAATAGCATGGGCAGCCCATTGTTTGGTAAGTATTTCCACTTCTAGTATTGATGATAGATCTTATCATGTGGACATACAATCTATTTTGGACAGGCATAGTACAATATTCAGTGATTTACCATTAGGATTGCCACCGGATAGAGGATTCCAACACATCATAGAGCTGGAAACAGGTTCTAAACCTGTTATGATTACTCCTTACCGCCATCCTAGAGTTTACAAAGAGGAGATTGAGAAGACAATCAAAGAGCTTTTGAAGATGGGGCATATCAGGCCTAGTTCTAGCCCTTTTGCTTCTTTGTTGTTTTGGTGAAGAAGAAGGATGGAGACAATGAGGATGTGCATTGATTATCGTGCTTTGAATAAGAAGACTATCAAAAACAGGTACCCAATACCCAGGATTGATGAATTGATAGATGAGTTACATGGAGCGGTGTATTTTTCCAAAATTGATTTGAGATCCGGTTATCACCAAATCAAGGTAAGGGATGAAGATGTGCACAAAACAACTTTTTCGTTGTCATTTTGGGCATTTTGAATTCTTGGTAATGCCTTTTGGTTTAACCAATGCTCCAGCTACTTTCCAGTCATGCATGAACCATGTTTTTAGTGAGCACTTGAGGAAATTTGTTTTAGTTTTCTTTGATGACATTTTGGTGTACAGTAAGACTTGGGAAGAGCACCTAAAACACTTGGATACAATGCTGGAAATTTTGGAACAACAAGCTCTTTTTGCAAAAGAATCCAAGTGTGAGTTTGGAATGACTGAAATTTTATACTTGGGACATGTCATTAGTGCCCAAGGAGTACATGTTGATCAAGAGAAGATCCAAGCAATATTGGATTGGCCTCCACCCACCACTTTGACACAGTTGAGGGGATTCTTTGGTCTTTGCAGTTACTACAGGCGGTTTGTGAGAGGGTTTTCACAACTTGTTGTCCCATTGACTGATTTGACAAAGAAAGGAGCTTTCAGCTAGTCCGAAACAACCAAACAACCTTTGATAAACTTAAAAAGGTAATGAGTTCTTGCCCAGTATTGGTTGTTCCTGATTTTTCTATTCCTTTTGTGTTAGAATGTGATGCATCAGGGGAAGGAGTAGGGGTTGTTTTGATGCAAAAGGGGCATCCCATAGCCTTTGAGAGCCGGAAACTTAGTGAAGTAGAGCGTGGATTCTCTATTTATGACAAAGAGATGTTGGCTATCATGCATGCATTGGCAAAATTCCGGCAATATTTGGTTTGTGGCAGGTTTGTGGTCAAAACTGATCACAATAGTTTGAAGTTCTTTCTTGGCCAGAAGGACTTGAATGACAGACAACAAAAGTGGGTGAGTAAGCTCCAAGCTTATAATTTTGACATAGAATATGTTAAAGGAAAGAATAATGTTGTAGCAAATGCTTTATCTAGAAAACCTTTTCTATGTTCTATATCTGAAATCTCTGTTGATTGGAAAGCTTTAATAATTGCGGAGTATGTAAAGAATGGTTACACTAATGAGATCCTTGAGGGCAAAATACATGATAGCAGGTACAGGGTGGTTGATGATCTTATCCTCTACAAGAATAGAATCTATTTGGTACCTGAATCCAAGGTAAAAAGCAAAATCTTAAGGGTTGTCCATGATACACCATTGGCTGGTCATCCAGGGTATTTTAAGACCTACAAGCAGATCAAGACAGATTCTTTTGGAAGGGACTCAAGGAAGAGGTCCTCCAATACATCAGAGAGTGTATTGTGTGCCAACAAAACAAGGCGGAGCATTCTTTTCCAGCGGGTTTGTTGCAGCCCTTACCTATTCCGAACCAAAAATGGGAAAGTATATCAATGGATTTCATCACAGGTCTTCCCAATGTTCAGGGTAAGAATTGTATTTTTGCAGTGGTTGATAGACTCACTAAATATGCTCACTTCTTTGCTATTCCTAGCGAATTTAAGGCTCCACAAGTTGCTGATTTATTTTTCAGAGAGGTTTTTAGGCTACATGGATTGCCTAAAAATATTGTGAGTGACAAAGATAGCAGGTTCCTTAGTTTGTTTTGGCAGGAGCTCTTCCGCTTGACATGAACAAAGTTAACTCCAAGTACTAGCTATCATCCACAGACAAGATGGGCAAACAAAGATTGTGAACAAGTGGATTGAGGGATATTTGCGGAATTATGTGGCAGGGCAGCAGTCAGCTTGGGTCAAATGGCTTTATATGGGAGAGCATTGCTACAATACCACTCATCACATGTCCATAGGTATGACACCCTTCAGAGCTTTGTATGGTTATGATGCTCTTTCCTTTGTGGATTTGGTATTTGCAGATAGTAGAGTGTTGGGGGGCAAAAGACTTGGTTGCACAAAGCCAAGATATATTGGGAATGCTCAAAGAGAATATCCAACATGCACAAAACCAACAGAAATTTTATGCGGACCAGCACCGCATTGAGAGGACTTTTGAGGTTGGTGACATGGTTTTCTTGAGGTTGCAGCCCTATAGACAGTCTTCTCTGAAGAAGAGTGGAGCTGAAAAGCTCAAACCTCGTTTCTATGGACCATACATGGATCAAACAGAGGATAGGAGAGGTTGCCTATGAGTTGGATTTACCAGAGCAGAGTAAGATACATAATGTTTTCCATGTCTCATGCCTAAAAAGGCTTTGGGACAGCATATTGTTCCTTCCATTGAATTGCCTCCTTTGGATGATGAAGGCAAACTTGTTTTGGTTCCTGAAGTAATTTTGGATTTCAGAGGAAAAGAAATTAAGGAACAAGATTATCACTGAGTATCTAGTACGTTGGAAGGATTTACCTGCAGAAGATGCTACTTGGGAGGGTGCTGAAATTCTTAAGCATCCCAACTTGCAATTGCTTGAGGGCAAGCAATTCCGGGAAGGGCGGACTGTAATGTCCCCTTTTCAAAATTAATTAATTATGAATACCTGAAGCCTATTTTTATTATTTTTTGTAGGCTAAGGGGAAATTAAAAGAGGAAAATAAATTAATTTAAGTGGTCCAAGGATATTTTTATATTTTAATTGGAAAATGACACTTAAATTATATTTTAATCCAAAAAACATTAATAGAATAAAATAATAATAGAATGGTTGTACTTCTATTATTAGGTGCCAAAGTTAGAATTAATTAAATAAATAAATCTATAATGGGGGCGCCAAAGTAAAGGGGCTGCATGAGAAAACAAATCCTAATTTTAGGATGGGAGGTGGTTAAAGTGTTTTTAATTTGTTTAATTCTATTTTAGGATGGGGCGCCAACATGGAGGAGGAATTATATTATTTTTAGTTGGTTTATGGGAGCATGCATGTATTTCCAGAAGGGGCGCCCACTTTGGAGAAGGATTGGAAGTTATAAAGGCAGATTTGGGGTTTATTGTGGAGACATCTTGGAAATTCATCAATTACTTTATTTGTCTGCAAGTAGCTTCAGCTTCTTCCGCAATAGAGGATGAAAACCCTCCTGTACACACAGACTTGAGGACGGAATCCCTCACTTCTCAGCTAGGCAATTCCATTTCAGGGGTTGCAGTGACAATTCAGGGTACAAGTGTTCTATCAGTTCAGCTCCAAACAATTGTATTCAGACACTGGTATTTTTTATTGTAGTTGGTTCGTATTCAATAAATAAAAGACTGATTTTTACGCACTATGGTTCACTGTTTTTATATTAAAAAATCAAATTATTGCTGCTGTTATAAAAGTTAGATTTTTAATACTGCTGCCCTAGGGTTTAACAAAATATTCAGATCTGTAGAAATTATTTTCAGGGATATTACAGCACAATGGTGCAACATTATGATACTTGAGATATAGGTTGGTCTTCTTTTGTAAAACCATTTGTATGTGTAGGATGTATCGATGTGTGCATATGCTCGTTCATACCTAGGTTTTTGGTTTGTGCCATGTAAAACCATCTGTAGACAGCTGTGGAGGATGAGCAAATGAGTGGTTTACCTAATCATACTTGGGTGGTTGTTGTATCAATCCACGAAATCCAGCTTTGAGAATACAACTTTTTTGAATGTGTGCAAGCCCAATGAGGCACCTATATGAGTCAGGTTCATGAGCAAGCTTCATGGTGGCGCATTGCAATTCTTGTTGTGATTGTTTTCTCCCCATGTTCGCACCAAGGGGGAATGTTAGGAGTATCTTTTGTTAGTGCTTACATTTTTGAGCTTATGTGTTAGTGGGTGAGCTAATATAATTATGAGTGAAAATAAATGTATCGAGTGTTTGAGAAAACATTGGGTGTGCGTTGTTGTGTTATGAGATAACTCATTATAGTTAAAAGAGGAGAGAGATTTAGGGACATATTATTGTGAGATTAAAGTTGCTTGGATTGTTGGAACAATCCACTGAGTTTGGAGTGAGTTGTTATAGGAGTTAGATAGGACTTCTTAATCTTAGGTAGTCCTCTTATTTATATGTAATGTTATCGATTGAATAAAGGAGTTGAAGAATTACCGTGTGTTTAAGCTTTTATATCTCTGATCAAATTTACATTATATTGTGAGGAATTTTATTCAGAACAACCTTTGGAGAATGCCAATTTCCTTCTATCCTAGTGCTGAATTCAAATGCTCTTGGAAAAAAGGGGAAAAGAAGAACAACTTCCTTTACTAGAATTTAACACAGAACTATTGGAATCTGCTTGAATATTCTTTAGGCACACTATATGAACAAAAATAATAGGTAACATTGACGCTGATTTGTAGGATAGAAATCCATGAGAACAAAGTTGAAGAGTGAACACCACACCTTTATTTATTGCCTCAAAGATATGCAATTGCTGATTATTGTAGAAAGGCTGAGCTGAACCCTCTTTACATAAATTAACAATAGCCAAGGTTAAAAGTTTAGTGAAATGAAACAGGGATCTAAACAAAACCGAGGCAAAAAATCTAGAAAATAAAAACTCTCTATTTATTAAAAAAGAGAAGAAGAAGATGAAGAATAAGTGGGCAACGTGCCACGATTTGAGCCCATTAATCCCATGCAAGAACTTTCCTGGGGCTGCATGCAAAATTCTGGAAGTTCCATATTATCTTCTATAAATAATATTCATCCTCATCCAAATAATATTCTTTTGATTTTTTGCTGTAGTTCTCTTAAATATAAAAGCTTTTAAAATTTTCAAATTTTAAAGGCCATGCCTTTTGAATTCTCTTTCTTGTGATTATCCAAATATAAAGCTTCAAAAGCTTGTTAGTTCTCTTTCTCAAATGTAAATACCTTTATTATATTCTTGCACCTGTAATTCTCTTTCATTTTGTATTTTAAGGGGACCACATACTATTGATTTAGTCTCCGTATTTATTAAATAAGAGACTGTTATCTCTTTTTTAATATATGGGAAATATTTAAATGGGTTGAGCCCACCAATAAAAATATGGATTTTTTTAGCGTGAGAACTATTATAGGAGTTTTCGCCTTGAGAACCTTTTTTTCTGAAAGGGAGAAGAATATAAATGAGAAACATTTAGAATGGAGAAGATAATGGAATTATTTCCGGAGTGTGGAATTTCTCAATAGGGGTTAGGTCGGATGACATTCTTATGTGGGTTGTGTTTAGGTCACATTCAAGATATTTAAGACTTGGATCATGTTCGAATGTATACCTTCAAACTTGGGTCACACTTCGATTATACTCCATTTTGTTACTCGACAACCTCTCCACATGTCTGCTGGGTTATTGGATGCCTTATTGCAGTGGAATGGATTTGAACATGGATCATGTTCCTATGAGTGTCACCTATGACTAACACAACACTATCTCTTGAACACCTAGCATGGAGTTATCTCCGTATTCTCAAAACAATATGAGATAACTCATTATAGTTAAAAGAGGAGAGAGATTTAGGGACATATTATTGTGAGATTAAAGTTGCTTGGATTGTTGGAACAATCCACTGAGTTTGGAGTGAGTTGTTATAGGAGTTAGATAGGACTTCTTAATCTTAGGTAGTCCTCTTATTTATATGTAATGTTATCGATTGAATAAAGGAGTTGAAGAATTACCGTGTGTTTAAGCTTTTATATCTCTGATCAAATTTACATTATATTGTGAGGAATTTTATTCAGAACGACCTTTGGAGAATGCCAATTTCCTTCTATCCTAGTGCTGAATTCAAATGCTCTTGGAAAAAAGGGGAAAAGAAGAACAACTTCCTTTACTAGAATTTAACACAGAACTATTGGAATCTGCTTGAATATTCTTTAGGCACACTATATGAACAAAAATAATAGGTAACATTGACGCTGATTTGTAGGATAGAAATCCATGAGAACAAAGTTGAAGAGTGAACACCACACCTTTATTTATTGCCTCAAAGATATGCAATTGCTGATTATTGTAGAAAGGCTGAGCTGAACCCTCTTTACATAAATTAACAATAGCCAAGGTTAAAAGTTTAGTGAAATGAAACAGGGATCTAAACAAAACTGAGGCAAAAAATCTAGAAAATAAAAACTCTCTATTTATTAAAAAAGAGAAGAAGAGAAGAAGAAGATGAAGAATAAGTGGGCAACGTGCCACGATTTGAGCCCATTAATCCCATGCAAGAACTTTCCTGGGGCTGCATGCAAAATTCTGGAAGTTCCATATTATCTTCTATAAATAATATTCATCCTCATCCAAATAATATTCTTTTGATTTTTTGCTGTAGTTCTCTTAAATATAAAAGCTTTTAAAATTTTCAAATTTTAAAGGCCATGCCTTTTGAATTCTCTTTCTTGTGATTATCCAAATATAAAGCTTCAAAAGCTTGTTAGTTCTCTTTCTCAAATGTAAATACCTTTATTATATTATTGCACCTGTAATTCTCTTTCATTTTGTATTTTAAGGGGACCACATACTATTGATTTAGTCTCCGTATTTATTAAATAAGAGACTGTTATCTCTTTTTTAATATATGGGAAATATTTAAATGGGTTGAGCCCACCAATAAAAATATGGATTTTTTTTAGCGTGAGAACTATTATAGGAGTTTTCACCTTGAGAACCTTTTTTTCTGAAAGGGAGAAGAATATAAATGAGAAACATTTAGAATGGAGAAGATAATGGAATTATTTCCAGAGTGTGGAATTTCTCAATAGGGGTTAGGTCGGATGACATTCTTATGTGGGTTTAGGCCACATTCAAGATATTTAAGACTTGGATCATGTTCGAATGTATACCTTCAAACTTGGGTCACACTTCGATTAACTCCATTTTGTTACTCGACAACCTCTCCACATGTCTGCTGGGTTATTGGATGCCTTATTGCAGTGGAATGGATTTGAACATGGATCATGTTCCTATGAGTGTCACCTATGACTAACACAACACTATCTCTTGAACACCTAGCATGGAGTTATCTCTGTATTCTCAAAACAATTTGCCAGCTAAGGATGAATATATAGAATAAGCCATTCATTACGCTTTCCCTGGCTCTATATGTTAAGCTGTTAAAGCTTGCTTACCTTATCTACATTTTCGGAACCTCTACAAGACCAAGATACAAAATCTTTCCTGTCAGCAATTTTTACTGATGCCTATATATTTTAGCAGCTGTTGTTTTGGGAGACAATGAAAACTTTGAATAACAAATCCAGCTCTTCAAACAAATATGAGGGGATTTTTTTTTTCATTTTTGAAACTTACCAATTGCATTAGATCATTTTGAACTCAGTGGTTTGGAATATTTTTGATAGTGGTAAAGAAGGGTTTAACTTGTTCTCCTAAGATGATACCATTATTAATCAATGCTTCTCTGCTTTTACGATGATAGATTCACTGTTTTCTGTATAAACTATTATTTTTGGTAGATTTTTGAGCATCAAATGAATTGAGAGACCAACCTATCTTGCAACTGAATCTTGAAATTCTAGATATTTTGTGGATTGCCTACGTACTTTTTGTTGGGTCATTAACAAACCCTTTTATTTTATACTTGTGATTGAGAATCACTGTATTACATACAATCAGCATCTCTGCCCATGTTCTAGATTACATATAGTGGATTACAATGCTGAGTAAGCGTACATCTAAATCAATTCCTTCTTTTGGCTAAGCAGCTATGATTATGGTGAGTCCAATGCATCAAAGTTGCTACGTTGCGATCTAGAGATATCTACAAGAAGGTGAAATTAAAGGGTTGTAAGAAATTGTAAAGGATGGTGAAGAAGGACTTGCCCAAAGAGTTTGCAGCTCTAAAATCATGCATGGACAACAATGAAGACCCAACATACCATCACCAAATAGCAAGAGCTCACAACTAGGAAACCGAGCATCCATAGATATGGTGAATCATTTTCTTGCCAAGAAATTTGGTGTGGGAGAAGGAGAACCACCCCATGAAGAACCCATGGATGAGCAACCTCCAAAAGAAAGAGGTAAATATAAGGTATAATCAAAACATACCCCTTTCAAAGTTGAAACTGAGGTTGAAATAATAAGTTTGAAAGAACGAATAGATGCTGAACCATTAGATAAATGGTCGAAGCAATTTCACACGTCTCAAAATGGAAGGTCATGCTCTAATTTGATGGGGAAAATTATCTAGCATATTCTTCAAAGAAGAAGAAGCCCGTTGCAGCAAGGCAGGATGAATTCAAAGAATTGTTACATAATTTTTTCTATTCTATTGGGCATAAAACTGATAAAAAAACTAAGTGGCAATGTTTCAAGCAAGCAAGTGGTTAAAGTGTGTAGGATTATACCGTGGAATTCCATAGACAATCCATGTTAATCAGCTTGGACTTGGAGGAAAAAAACAACTTGACCAAATACTTGGAAGGTCTTCATACACGCCTAAGGAGACGTTTCATCTCATTTAAGACAAAGGATTTTGATAAACCATGTGTGCAAGCATACTACATTGAGGAACAAAGAAAGCAGGGAGAGGGAGAGTCCTCAAAGCAAAATCAGCCCACAAATCAGTTCAAGAATACTGATGCTAGGTTTTGGAGATAACAGCCAAAATTGCTTCCCAAGATTGATTCTAAATAAGACTCGAAGAAGTCCATGGCATCTTTGATGGTAAATTAAGAGGTATAGGTAGAGGACAATTCCGATGTTAATGAGGAGCTGGGTTGCACAACTACCAACACGAACAACAAGGAAAAAAGAGTAGAAGAAATGAGCAAGTTGTTGAAATCAAGATTCAGATCAATAAAACCAAAATCCAATTTGATTTCAGATGAAGTTGTAAGAAAGCTTGGTTCGTAAACATATGATCATCCTCATCCATATCCTTTGGGTTGGGTGAAGAAGGGTGTAGAAATTCAAGTAACTAAAATATACAAATTTAAATTTGGGATTTAACCCACAATACATTGATGAGGTAAAAGTAGATGTAATTCCTCTTGATGCATTTTATGGTGTTTGAAAGTCGCAACTTGTATCCCAAGGATGTTATCTTCACAGGGAGCGCAAACACATATAGATGAGTCAAGGATGGGATCAATTACAACATCAAGGTATAGAAAAACAAGCCCACACTTGCCTTGGTATGCGCCAACCAAACAAAGAGACTCATTCATGCTACAATAAACAATTTTGTTTACGTCTTTTGAAGAATAACCAGGAGGATGGGTTAGAAATATATGAGATTGATTGTACTAACAAAGGATTGAAATATTTGGATAGTTTGTTGCAATCTTTTCAAGAGGTGATCAAATCTCCTAGGGATTTGCCTCCAAAAAGGGAAGCAGATCATGAGATTCAATTGCTGGCCAAATCTCCTTTACCTAACATTGGTTTGTATTGACAATCCCTCTTAGAGAGTCATGAAGTTAAGAAACAACTTCAAGATTTTTTGGAGCAAGGGCTTATTCGCCTAAGTACTTCATGTGGGTCACCCATTGTGATGGTTCAAAAAAAAGATGGCTCTTGGAGAATGTGCATAGACTATAGAGCCTTGGATAAGATCCCCATATTGGTATACTCTTCCACAAATTGATGACTTGTTGGACCAACTTTAGCATGCTAAGTATTTCATGAAGTTGGATCTTGAATCAGGGTACCATCAGGTTCGTATGAAGGAGGAGGATGTACGGAAGACAACCTCCAAGACAAAACAAAGTTTATATGAATGGTTGGTAATCCCTTTTGGTTTATGTAATGTACCTATAATATTCATGAAATTAATGAATGATGTATTGAGGCCTATGATATACGTGTCATACTGTATCTAGATGATATTTTAGTTTTTAGTGCTACATGGGAAGAATATCTAATTCATGTGGGTCAAGTCTTATAAGTGTTGAAAGAAATGTAAATTTGGTTCAGAAATCGCACAATGAAACTTAATTCAATTCTTTGTACTTCTTCACACAATAAATTGTAGGTGTTCAATATGTTATTCACAGTCTCTTACAAATATATATGGTGGGGAGAACTATTATTAAGGAGTTAATAATCACACAAATCGCTCAACTGCCTATTTTCCCTCATTCCTAAAATTTCCTATTTACGTGAGTTGTTGTAAACAACCTCACATACAAACATAAACTAATAAAAAACATATATCTAACTTATATATCTCACCTATTTTATCTCGTGAGTTGTTATTACAACAAACATAACAATCTCACATAATTAATTTACGCACTACCCATGGGGAGCACTAATTAATTCCTAACATTCCCCCCTTAGTGCGAACATGGTAGGAAAACAATCACACTCCTCAACTGCTGCGTGCCGCTTGTGCTCGCTCATGATCTTGGTCCACAGCTAGAACAAAAGGTAGAGAAGGAACTCATCAACCTCTCATCAACTATACACTGCTGGGAAATCATCTAACCAAACCAATGTGGAAATGACGAATAAGAATTCTACATCTGTTCAACCTTCATAAATGGTTTTCACAAGATGAGCACTAACCTACATATAAACAACAACACACACATCTGTTCATCCTCTTCAAGTATCATGATGCTGCAATACATTGTACTTTAGCTTTCCTACTACATTTTTACATTAGGGGATCACATTAGAATAATACTCACTTATTACATCATGTGAACAAGAATACACTTCTGTTCTTATTTTTAGTACCACACCAAAATATTGAAAATATGAAAAAAAACTGAGGACTAAGTCCTCATCGCCTCCTGTAGCCTTTGTACTTGAAAGGTGGCACTCGATCTCGCACAACATAGATAGTCGCCACTGCCACTGGCGATCACCCTCGGCATGGTCATTTTTCACACTTTATTCACTGCTATTATGTTGTGCGGTCCCGTCGCTAACGACTTGCGAGAGGATGCTGGTTGTCCTCCAACCTTCGATGCCTCCATCCTCCAGTTGACGTGTTGCTTACTCAACGGATTGGAACTTGAAACTCAATTGTTACCACATTGTGTTTATTTTTATAATTTCCCCCCACAATGTGAAACAACTTCGATCTCGGTTTCCATCGAAAATGCATCCAGTTTACAAAAAAATTATTTGACATTTTTGGACTTTGATAAGACATACTTTTGATGGCACAATGAGAGTATACAACCTTTGACAATGACTTACAAGTAGAAAAATCACTGACAAAACTTTATTCACACATGATAAGATGACTTTTCTTTGACTATGACAACTATTACAAGAACTTTAGTTTATTGACAACACATACAAATAATAGACACAATTTGGAATTTGATGATAAAGACTAGGACAGACTAATTTTCTAATCAAACTTAGACATTGCTTTATATGGTAATCTAAGACAACAAAATGATTCTTTAATTTTGACAAGACTCTTAAATGGACTAATATATATATATATATATATATATTTTTTAACAATACATGTTTTAAGCAATTAAGCAATTAATTGGACATAAAAAGACCTACTGACATACACTGCACTCTCCTTTGTTGGACAAATTTGGGGATGCACCGAATAAAGTTTCAATGGTAGGATTGCACATATTCTTGATTATTCTCGAGGATAGATCGACATACCTAAGCTCGCACAATGATTGATGACTCAAGACAAACTTTAATATTAAAACTCTAGATAAGATATAACAATAAAACTAGAGACTTGACTGTTAAGCATAAGATTATACTGAGAGGGGGGCTGAATCCGTATAATATATTCTTTTTATTTTCAATCACTTAATCTTAGATTCACAATTTAGATATTCAAGGCAATCAAAGAACACAACACAAAGTAATGCAAGAAGACACCAGATTTACATGGAAACCCTTTCGGGAAAAACCACGGAGAAAATCTTTCTTAATATATTTCTCAAATGTTTGTAGGCACCAACCTAATGGAGACACCAGTCCCCAAATTACAATTTTGTAGGCACCAACCTACTGGAGCACCAACCCCTTTCGCCAAGCACCAACTCATTCCTTACCACCTTTGAACTGTTGCTGTCTCAACGAATGATGGAAACTCTTCTTTTCAACTTTAGATTTGCTGCTCTAAAAATCTTCTCTTTTGCTTCTTCTCTCTTCTTCTCTTTCCCTTAAGATATTCAACTTGAATGCTTGAAAATAAATCTCAAATGATCTTCCTTATATAGCCTTTCATACCCTTTCAAAAAGACATCTTTTCTTCCGACGGACACACCCTTTCATTTAATTTAATTAATCATCTTTTATTTTAACAATGCAAATACATATGTCAGCCATTAATATACTTAAACTTCTTTTATCGTGGCTCTAAACACTGCTGGTTATTTCCATTACTTTTTGACATTTCCGATACTTTTTGACAAACTTCCGTTCATAAGTCTAGCCACTTCTTTGACTTCAATGACAATATTTCCAACATTGACACATAGAAGTAATATTTGGGCGCAAGAGATCTGCTATTGGACTTGATTCAATTATATTTGTTGATGGAAAGATAAAATGCTTATATCAAAATGTGGGCACTCAGATCTCCGACACTTAATTTGGGCGCAAGAGATCTGCTATCGGACTTGATTCAATTATATTTGTTGATGGAAAGATAAAATGCATATATCAAAAAGTGGGCACTCAGATCTCCGACACTTACAAGACAATGAAAAGCATGATTTTTGCATGCAAAAGGCGCATGGGTTGTATGGATGGCAACAAGACTTTTCAAAAAACAGTTCTGTAGAGCCCCAATCTCTCTGGCTCTCTGGATTTGCTATTGAAACAACTTGAGGGTATCTTTTTTCACATCACCATTACCATAACACCCATCAAAGTGAAACCTCCCGAGTTCGTCTTATATATGATCAATGCTTATCAACTGAGGATTGCACAGGTCTTGTGGACAGAAAGAGAAGATCAAACTGAGTTGAATCGATATCCAATGGTGAAACTACAGATCATGATTGCGCTTGGGGAGAACATGAATTAAATCTGCGTCTGCCTGCATTCTTTTCAAATGCTTTTCCCTCCTGTGATAGCGCCACTAAATTCTCATTAGAAACCTATCATGCTTTGGTATAGGCGAAAAGACTATGATGTGGGATCTTGATACGTATAACAGTGGTATGTGTAGATGTTGTAAAATGTAGATAGGCAGAACTGTCACCAAAAGTAAATGGATAAATAATTTATGCCTCTTAGCACTCCAAATTTTATGCTCAGCTGCAGGACACCACTCCAGTGTTCACCACACTGACTGTTGCATGGTAGAAATAAATAATGGCAGATTGAGCTGCAGATTCTTTTGTTTTTGGCACACAAGCAATAACTATCTTAATGTGGGCGCTTCCCTTATTATCCATGCCTCCAATCAAACTACTCAGATACGAACAAATGTGCTTTTTAAATAAACTTGCAGAAAGAATGGCGCTCCTCAAGCACAATATAGCAGCTTCCAAACTATCCTATACTCACTTTCACATCTTTATTAGAAATTTACACTCATAAATTCGGGGCAGAAATATAAACAACCATGCCCCGTTTTAATTTTATTTCTCCATCTAATTACTCACAGGAAATGTACCTACTCTGATACCAAATGTAAATTTTGGTTCAAAAATTGCACAATGAAACTTAATCCAATTCTTCGTACTTCTTGTCACTTGTCACTGTAGATTGTAGTTCAATATATTATTCACAGTCTCATACAAATATATATAGTGGGGAGAACTCCTATTATTTATGAGTTAATCTCACAAATCACAAAACCAACTATTTTCCCTCATTCCTAAAATTTCCTATTTACTTGAGTTATTGTAAACAACCTCACATACAAACATAAACTAATAACAAACATATATCGAACTTTTATATCTTGCTTATTTTATCTCGCGAGTTGTTATTACAAAAAATGTAAAAATCTCACATAATTAATTTACTCACCACCCATGTGGAGCACTAATTAATTCCTAACAAGAAAAACAACTATTGTGCAATGTGAGTTTGCAATGCAATCGCTAATCTATTAAGGGCATGTGGTTGATAGAGAACCAACAAATTTTGTTGAAGGAAAATATAAGCTAGAATATGGGTTGTAGAGGAAAGTAAAAAAATAAACTTGCATTTGATTTGTAGAGGATAGGTATTTCATTTGGGCTGTATTCAGGAAAAAGTTATGCCATCCAAATTTCAAATTGTAAAATTGAAAATATGCTTCGACCAGAACCCTAAGTAAAAAGTGCATGGCCAAGGGTTTAAAGGGTAATTTACAAATTTACAAATATTGTGCCTTGACCACATGATAAAAATCAACTTCTCGTGAATATGCAAGTATCATGTGTTGTCATCCTTTGATTCCAAATGTCATCTGTAGAGTCATGCCAAGTTTCCATAAGTTGGACCTAATAACATCTCAAGATGCCAAGTGTCAGAAAAGTCCAAGTGTCACCAAGCTGGTCCCACAAGCGACATGTCAACATAGTGATGCCACATCATCATATGGCCAATAGCTTCAAAGAGCTCAATATCTTTTAAGCTATAATTCCTTCACATGACCTCCATCTTTAGTGCCTTCAAAAGCATCGCAAAGCTTATTTCAAGTGCTCTCACATGACCAACAATTCAAGAGGCCCAATAAGTTTCTTTTATTAGGGCATTGTTTTAAAGGATATTCAACTGGCATGCCTTCATCTTAGACAAGACCTTGATGTGGCCCAACAATGCGCATTCATTTCTCATATGATTGAGACAAGTGAATTGGTTTTCATTTGGTTGGATCCAAGCTAGGAGCATATTTTTCAAGGTCAAAGAAAATCCAAGAACATTGAATTTACTTTCCATACCTCGTAAAATGTAAAGCTATGTAAAGAGTGTTGTAAGGACAAAGTTATAAATCGAAGACATTAGGAAAGATAGTCAATGTTTGCAATTTTAAAACATCAAATATTACTTAGGAAAGGATATAATTGTAAGCAACCCATATTAGGGCCTAGTCACTATATATGAGGGGCTTGCAAACATAATATGGATTATGTGACTACCGTGTAAAATGATAAGACAAAAGAGAGATAAACCAGATAATCAAGTATATGTTCAAGGTAAGTTACAATATATGGTGATAAGATAAGGATTAGTGTTACTACTATAGAGATAGATGCAAAAGATAACCATTTAGTTACAAATAACTAACATTTCCTTGCGTATAAAAACATGAATTGTTAATGAAAAGGGATTCGTCCCCTACATTTGTTAGCTTGGCATATTTTGAGTAATATCTTGTTGCATTCACGATGTTCTTACTTAGAGATTACATTTGCATGCATAGTAGGGTTGAGTGTGTTTCGTCTCTTTAAGAGATTAGTGAAGGATGATGTATGTCAAGTTCTCTAACATAAGATTTGATTTTTAGGGACTTCTCACATGTAATGGTGGCTGAATGAAAATGCATTTATATCACCTAATTATATTTTTGATATCTCCATAAAAATTGACCCTTATATCTAAGAAGGTGAAGCTGAAAAGATTTTTGGAAGACAATGTAGTTCTCGTGGATTGCAAGTCACTCAACTAGGTTGATTAAAGGCAAAGCTCTAACTTTGCTCAAGTCAATCAAGGTTTTTAGTGATCTGTGTTTTACTTAAGCTCTTTAGTTTGTGTGTTATCTATAAGAGGTATCATTTTTCTACCATACCATTTTTCTCTCATATATTTTGGATACAATCTTGTTGGGGAAAAAATTCAGTCACAATCTTACATTTCCAATTTCGCCATCTTTTCCATTTTTGGATAAAAATGGAAAAAAAAACCTAAAAAATTTACAGCTTTATCCTATTTTGTCCCTTTGTTTGCTGAAAAATGAACTACAAAATTTCAAAAAAAATCTATCATATATGGGAACCACCCCTATCAAACATGGATGGAAACTAGTTCAAATTTGTTGCCAATGTTGTTTGGGGCTTTTCGTCATCCTCCATTGGGCGTAAATTTAGTTTTTATTGAAGATTGAAAGGTGACAAAAATCTAGGATAACACAAGGTTCATTTTTGCAAAAATATTCAATAGATCCATTTTGATGATGAAAACCTAAAATTGGCTTTACTTAAGCACACAATTTCGCATCCTCCCTATTTTTCCCCTTAAACAACCTACTATGGAAGTAATGATTATTTTCCTTACGTTAGTGACTCTGTTACCAAGAAACACCTAGGCCCCCCCCGTTTCGTTTCCGAAACGAGAACTCCTTCGAAACGTCCTAGTCTCCCAGAGATAAGTATACATGATAATAATGTATTATTTCAATGAATACAAAATATTTTGAGTGTTTTATCAGTTATACTTATCTCTTATGGTGTATGGAGTACAATTTTAAAATGAGTACTATGCGCACACACACACACACATATATATATTTTAATAATATACTGTACAAACGTTTCCCGTAACGTTTCGTATCCAAGGTTTTTTGAAAATTGCCGTTTCCGCTTTTCGTACCCATTTTTGTTTCCATTTCCGTTTCCATTTCCTGGCAACATAGGTTAGTGATTGTTTCCAAGGCCCTTGTGTTTTCCCATTAGAACTATGGAAATTATGCTTCATTTTAACCATTTTCTGTTAGAAATATTGCTAGTCCCACAAATATGGAATGTATCATGTGTAAACCAGAGTTTCCCTCGGGTAACTGTTGTCACCCAGAAGTTGCACCCTGATAGAGAATGGTGTGTGTACTATCTCTCATGTTGACAAAATTGGAACACCTCAAGGCTGTGGGTAACCTGTTTGATGTTAACCTCTAGAGATGGCTGGTTCCCTTGTGAATCATCTAAAAAACGAAAAAAATTTGACAAGGAAAATGGAAGATGAATGCGGAAAATGGGAAATAGGGGTGATACACCAATAATTTGATACTTGCATGTAACTGTGCACACAGAGAGTTTAAAGATTCACAAACCTGCACAACTCTAGACTATTTTGTAAAATTAATTCAAGGGTTTAGGAAAAGACAACGTTAGAGGGAATGAGTTCCACACTAAAGCAAATACAATATCCTACAACAAACACGATGAACAATATGAAAACAACGACATGAGAGGAAAAAATGAATCTTTTTTATCCAGAGGTGCAAGTACAATAGCTGAAGATGCACAAGCAAATCAGCTGTTCAAGTATCTGATTTTACAATAAAAATCAGCCCATATAAACTGCTCCCCGCAAGAATACACTGCTGTGTTTTATTCTCTCTCCATGCTCCCTTGGTGCCAAACTGGAACAACGAGGGATCTATTTTAATGAATTTCTATTTTTAGCACCCTTCATAGTACATGGAACAACTTTATCTAATTTCCCTTCTCTCTTTTGGCGTGAACCTCTAGGAAAGACTGCTGTTTTTTATTGATTTTATTCTATCCTAGTCTATATTTGGTGCATGGGCAACATCTCTATTTTTAATCAATTAATCTTCTCCTATTTCATGCATGGCGCCAAGTATAGAACATCAACTCCTTTATTTATTTATTTTCCCCTTCTATCTTTGGCACCAAACTTAACTGGAACAACAACATGCTTTCTTTCTATATTTATTTATCCAAGTCTATCTTTAGCGCTAATCTGTAAAAATAGAACACCATGCTTCTATTTCTATTTTAATTACTTACATGCATCTTTCCCTTCCGCCAATTTTAGAACAATAGTTCTATTTTAACCCCTTTAGCGCCACATATAGGACATCAATTGATTTATTTATAAAAGAGTCCTACTTCTATTTTTAGCACCAACCTCTAAAAATAGAACATCATGCTATTTTAATTTCTTCCATGCATCTTTACCACTTTGGTGCTACATATAGGAATGCTTCTTTTATTTATTTATTCACCATGCATGAATCCTTATCTGTCCATGGTGTCAACATCTAGAAGTTCTTTGTTTTGTTTATTTCATTCATTCCTCCAGGCACCTCCATGCATGCAACCTTTTCCTTTGGCACAAACCTCGTTGGCTTAAAATATGGTAACATTTTGGCGATATCACGGGATTGTTTTCCTGCTAAACAAAGAGATCAGTAGCCTTCTGCATCCATTGGGCTATGTAGTCGCATACCTCTGTCAACAACTTGTATCCTCTGAAACAAAACAACTGAAATACCCTCTCCAACAAAAGGAAAAGATGTGCATGCAAACACTTATTAAAAGATAACTAACTATGAAATCTGGAAAAGAAATGTGCATGTAAGCACTTATTATGCAAGAAACAAACCTAGCCTACTCTTAATCTAAACAAAGAGAAAGGAAAGCTAAACAAAACCACATACTGGTTGGGAGAAATAACTTCCTTTTCTCAGAAAGTGCGGCCATGAGATCAATTTTGCAACTAGATCACATGGTATAAGTGCAGACATGGTTTGGACCATTGATTTGCTCAATCAGTTTAGAAAAGAATAAACACCTCTATAGGATCCACACTTTGTCTTTATAGATGTTGGGGCTGAATTTTGGTAACTTGAAACTCTTTCTTATGCTCTGAAATGAGCACAACTAATGACAACTCTTGTGGCTCTAAACTAGCCAAATACCTTATTGGACATGGTTTTCTCATAGCTGATTGACTGATCTTTCTGAAAGCCCCTTTTCTCTCTGTGTAACATCATCATTTGTAGTACTTGAGGCTTTCCCTGATCATATTGGATGTCTAGAGACTGATTTGAAACTTTTTCTGCTTTATCCTTTGCAAACAACCTCATATCTGACTCTTTCAAGCTCAAAAGAAGGTTTAATAACAAGAGAATATTTATTGAGGAAGATAGATGATGGGTTTGGAATACTTACAATTTCAATTGGCTCTTCCTCATCATAAGAATCTTCTAAGTTTGATAAAACATTATTCTCCTTATTGTTCATACTTGAGGAAAACTCCTTTTGAATTTTAATTTCTTTGTTGATTTCCTCCTCTATATGACTATTTGTAAGCTGATCTGAACTGTGTTTGTTCTTCCTCATTCTTATCATTATTCTCATTTAGCAAAAAGTTTGCTAAGCTAAAATCATCCTCCTTACCATGATGTAGTTCTAACTGATTTGATAATCCTTCTTCATCTTTACTTTGAAACTACTCTTCATCCAACTCTGATTTGTGTTCTTTAGTTGTGGACAACTCTTCTTGCATGGTTAGCACATTCTTATTTTCTATATCAGAATCACCAATCATCAACTTTTATTGAATTGTTTCCTTCATTAGAAGATGATATAGGCTCAAGATTGCTGATCTGATCCTTAGAAACATTCATATGCTCCTTCAAAACATTATCTTTACTTTATATCTCAAGAGATTTGAGAAAACTGTGGAACCTTTGCTTGCCGGTCATATTCCTCTTGTTTCTCTGTAACTTCAATCACTTTCTTGAACTCCTTCTGTATTGTAGGCTTAACTAATCATGGAATTTTCTTGGTCTCAAACTGTAAGCTCCATTTTGTTAGATTTTTCTTGAGAACTTCTTCACTTGGCTCTTTAGTTGGTTGCTCTTTCAAACTGATTTGCTGATTAGTTTCATTCTAGAATGGATTTGAGAATATGAGGGGAGGGGTGTGTTGGGTTTCTAACTGATTTTGCAATGGTTGAGATAATTGGAGAGGTGTAAGATCTTGTGGAGGAGAAGCTTTAAGAAAGCTAAGAATTTGGGACTTGGGCTCCCACCGAAGTGGTTGGAAAGAAGTAGGTGGGCTGCATGATGATAGTGAAGAAACACCCCATTAACAGGGTTTCTCAAAACTAGATTGGTGAGCTTCTAGTTCTTCATTCCACTCTAATATTTGTGGTAAAAATTCAGACACAAAGTCTAATTTCTCTTGAGGACTATACCAGTTTGGCATAGGACCGGCCCATGGGTAGGGTACCCTAATCCCTGAATCCAAGCTTGGCTGCCTTGATGGAACTTGTTGCCCTCATTTGTACCATTTTCACCTCCAAGCGTTGTGCCTGCATCTGCAAATCATCATTAGGCATGGAATTGTTTTTATAATCTGCATATTCCTACTCTTGAAAAACACCATGATTAATGGGATAACCATATGGATTAGTAAGGTTTGGATCATGGGCATATTCCTTATGATAGGGCTTATAATATTGATTTGGAGGAGGATTTTGGGAAAAGGGAGGTGGAGGGGAGTAATAATGTTCTTGGGACTAGGAATTCCAAGGAGGAATTGAAGTCATGACTGCACAACCTCATAAAAAGATGGGAAGATGGAGGAAATAGTCTATTGATTGAGGAAAAGGGATCTTTTGGCCAATGGAGTCGCCAGATGCTGAATATGTGTCTAAAACACTGATATTTGCTAAGAATAACATCAACTTTTAAAGCAAATTTTTGTACTCTCCCATCGGGCGTGCCAGAAACTGTTGTCACCCAGAAGTTGCACCTTGATAGAGAATGGTGTGTACTCTCTCTCCTGTTAACAAAATTGGAACACCTCAAGGTTGTGGGTAACCTAATGTCTGAGGTGAACTTCCAGAGAGGACTGGTTCCCTTGTGAATCACCTAAAAAACAAAAAACTTTGACAAGGAAAAGGGAAGAGGAATGCAGAAAATGGGAAATAGGGGTGATACACCAATAATTTGATACTTGCATGTAACCCTGCACACAAAATTTAAAGATTCACACACCTGCACAACACTAGACTATTTTGTAAAATTAATTCAAGGTTTTAAGAAAAGACAATGTTAGAGGGAATGAGTTGCACACTAAAGCAAATACAATATCCTACAACAAACACGATGAACAATATGAAAACAACAATATGAGAGGGCAAAATGATTTTTTTTATTCAGAGGTGCAAGTACAATAACTGAAGATGCACAAGCAAATCAGCTATTCAAGTATCTGATTTTACAATAAAAATCAGCCCATATAAACTGCTCCCCACAAGAATAGACTGCTGCTATCAATAATAGACTGCTGTGTTTTATTTTCTCCATGCACCCTTGGCGCCAAACTGGAACAGCAGTGGATCTATTTTAATTAATTTCTATTTTTAGCACCCTTCATAGTGCATGGAACAACTTACTTTATCTAATTTCCCTTCTTTTGGCGCCAACCTCTAGGAACGACTGCTGTTTTTTATTGATTTTATTCTATCCTAGTCTATAATTGGCACATGGGCAGCATCTCTATTTTTAATTAATTAATCTTCTTCTATCTCATGCCTGGCGCCAAGTATAGAACAACTCCTTTATTTTTTTTCCCCCTTCTATCTTTGGTGCCAAACTAAACTGGAACGGCAGCATGCTTTCTTTCTATATTTATTTATCCAAGTCTATCTTTAGAGCTAATCTCTAAAAATACAACAGCAGCATGCTTCTATTTCTATTTTAATTACTTCCATGCATCTTTCCCTTGCGCCGATTTTAGAACAGCAGTTCTATTTTGACCCCTTCGGCTCCACATATAGGACAACAATTGATTTATTTATATAAAAGTCCTACTCTAAAAATAAAACAGCAGCATGCTATTTTAATTTCTTCCATCCATCTTTACCACTTTGGCGCCACATATAGTACTGCTCCTTTTATTTATTCACCATGCATGCAACCTTATCTCTCCATGGCGCCAATATCTAGAAGTTCTTTGTTTTGTTTATTTCATTCATTCCTCCATGCACCTACATGCATGCTACCTTTTCCTTTGACGCAGACCTCTTTGGCTTAAAATATGGTAACAGTAACTGCAATTTCTTCTTGGAAGCCTCGTCTCAATACATTCAGAGGAGACAATTTGGCTTTTTGTCAGTAAAACATCTGAGTATGTATTAATACAGGAAAAGAAAGATGGAAGTAAACCCTTAGAATGGAACTTAACAATAATTCATGATTGCAAGAATGATGACTACACAGTAGGCATGATTCTGTTTGTTGCTTATTGTAACAATTTTTGTATGGGCATAAATTGCACGAATCAGTTTCCAAAGATGCATGTACAGTTGGAAATGGAAATGAGTTTAAGTGAAGCAATGAGAATTGATGGTTTGATAGGCCTAGAAAATGGACGAGGATTTCAAACAAAGTGCAAACTTTGAGACATTAGTTCACAGCTGTTGTTGATTTAAGAGTCCAGACATTACCTTACATATAAGCGATTTCGAGATGTGTTGATTCAAATTTTAAAAGATGAACTGCATAGAAGAAGAAGGCACGAGTTGTTGAATATAATAGAACTTGGCATTATTTCAGGTGCGTAACATGATGGCTAAAATCCAAAACAACTTCATTATGGGATTTACAGGTTTTATAGCCAAACAACAAGAAAAAATAACTCACTTCATTGTATTTTGTCAAATACATGAATAAGAGACACCTTAAGAACACTTTTGAGCAAAATAGGCCTGCAAATCTCAAAAAATTGATTGAAATACAATGTTAGAAGGAATTGGCAGATGGGCATAAAAATTGGTGCAGCACAGAGAAGAACAATTCAATTAGCGGGAGCCAGAGGTGGCACAATGAGTTAGTTACATGATACATGATAGCTTATGGAAAATAGTATACCTACCATGTTTGTGGTAATTTTTTTCTGCTGTTTTCTCTAAAAATAGTTCTCTCACTAAAATAATAGATTGAAATAGATTTGCTCCCTTCCTCCCCTTTACCCCTCATCCCCTTACCATCTCCTCCCCCGATTTCCCCCATTTTAGGTGTCTGCAAGGCACCATACAAATGTCTGTTTTACATTTTGACTAAGAGCAAACAGATTCCTATCTCATTTTTTAATGAAGAATTGTCTATTTTTGAGATCAAGCAACAGACTTCTTTGTTTACTTACATATGTCCTTAGGAATTGAGTGAGGATCATAAAACACATATTTATAATTTTTTGTGGAAAGTATTCTTCCTGCCTCTGGTGCTTCTTGCCAAGAGTAATGCTGTAATAATTTAATTGTCATAATATATTTAATAGCTGAGTAAGCCTCAAGGCAATTTCAAATTTTGACACCGCTTAAGTTTATGACAGTGCTGTTTAACTGTTATTAATGATTATCTTTTATCGCTCAAATCCTTCCAACGACAATGATAGCTATGTTACCTGCTAACATATATCTGTGTTTCACAAATGCAAACAGGTGATGGGATCAAATACTACGATCTGATTGAAGGGAAGGGAGTCGAAGCCAAGAAAGGGTCGACTGTGTTGGTGTGTCTTAAATGCTGTACTGTTATTGCTCTTTTTCCCAATATATCATTACAAAGTTCTCAATTTTATGAACAGCAGAGACAAAACCCCAAAATGAGCATACTGATTGTTTCTAATCGCTTTGTTGGCTGTGCCTTTTCCTTTTTTATTTAGTTTACTTCTCCCCGGCAATCTACTCGTGTCTTATCCACTTGATTGGATGATATAACATCATTTTTGTTTCCTGTTTAACAGGTTCACTTTGATTGTGTATATCGAGGTCTCACTGTTGTCTCTACTCGCGAATCTAAACTTCTGGCTGGAAATCGTGCAATTTCTCAGGTCAGTCTCATATTTTTTGTTGAATTTTTTTTTCCTCCAAAAAACAAATTAGGTCTGGTTCCTACATAAAAATTTCAAATTTAATGCTAAATGGTTACCACCTCCCTAAAGTGATCAACCTGCACTCAGATGGGTGTGTGTTTTTCATCTCACAGATCTGATTAGTAGTAAATTCCGAAATATTTTAGTGCATTTCTGCTCTTTCTCTCTCATGCTCAGAAACTGGAAGAATTTTTTGTTTGTTTTCAAATAAATGCATCTTATGCCTCCTGAAAAAAGCAAGTTATTTACATCAGATGAGTGCTAGTATTACAAGGAAAACCTCTCCTTACATAGGCAAGGCAAAGCATCTGGGACTGCACCCCTATGAACAAAGAATTCATATCCTTCTGAAACCACTCAAGCTTAGCTTGCACAATCAAAGCCAAAACAAACTGGAATATTTGAGACCATAAGTAGCAAAAGAAACCAGTCTGGATTTTGATAGACTCATATTTTGCCAAAATTGGTGGTCATTTGCTCCTTGTTGCAGTATGCCCTGTTGCAATGCATAATAATGTTTCATTTGGAACAGTTTACTGTCCTTGAAAATTTCTTAGAGCTATTTCTGTGCTTTTCCAGCCATATGAATTTACTGTTGGAGCAGTTCCAGGCAAGGAACGAAAACGTGACTTTGTAGACAATCCAAATGGTCTTTTCTCTGCTCAAGCAGCGCCAAAGCCGCCACCAGCTTTATATACAATAATAGAGGGCATGCGTGAAGGAGGGCAGGTGCTACTCTTTCATGCAAAAATACTTTTTTCTATTGTAATGCATTTTGAAAACAGTTTTATGGTAGGCTAATCCAATGCTTTCTTTTCAAGCAAGGCTAAAGAAATTCTATACTGTTTCTTATCTTGTAATAACCATTTTTACAATGGATAAGTTATCCTCATATTGACTGTTCCTACTGTGCTAACTTGCAGCGGACTGTAATTGTGACACCTGAGGTGGGCTATGGTAAAAGGAGCATGAATGAAATTCCGGTAAAGAGGAGCAGATGTTTTATCACTAGAAAGCATGCAGGTGCTTGTATTGATCAATAATTACACTAACATTCTTCTGTCTGATTGCAGCCAAATGGAACCTTTGACCTAAATCTGGAGCTTTTAAAAGTAAAGTTACCAGCTCCAGAAAAGTAATCCCATTTCAGCAATTTTGATTTGATCATAAGGATTTGAGTTAGCAGCAATGACTTTAGAGGTCCTTTGTTCCGAAAAGATTTGTGTGCGCGTGCAAAGATTCATGCCTTTGATAGTTGCAGTTAATTATTTACTAATTTAGAGAGATCTGGGCCATTTGTCATTCAGCTAAAAAATGGCAGTTCCATTCTTTTCTTGGTTTAAGCAAACAAACAAACCATTCATGTTCAGTTTGATTTTTCAATTTCAAAAGGCTATGTTCAATGATGTTGTGTTCCAGCGGAACTTTAAGGATTGAGTTGTACTTATTTATCATCTCATTTTTTGGGATGCTGCTTTTTGGACTTCTTTAATGCTAATATTTTGTAAACATTATTTGTATAATGTTTTGAATTCTGTTATCTCAAAGAGCACGTAAATTATGATTATGTTGTATTCTCTGTTTTGTTTTTGGGTTGAAGTGCCACTTTAAATTAATAATTAGCAATGATGCACATCATACAAAAAAATATGCAAACCAAACCAGGATTCAAATGACGCTTATAGCAATGTTGAGGAACTCAAGTTGCTCTGAGTATATGATGGGATCCCTGATTTTCTGCAAGACAAGTGATGGTTTTATAATTTATTCCATTCTCTGTAACCTCAGTTCTCTTGAATGTAATCAATGAAGCTCCTTTAGGATAGTTTTCCTGGTGTTCTGGCTTAAGTTGGACTGGGTTTTAGTTGGCTTTTCATTTGATCATGCTACATGAACTTGCCAGTTTTAAGTATCTGTTTTCACTTGGATAGTGGTTCTTGGTCATTCTGAGTCTATAATTTCCATTCTTACAGACTTCATTCGATTCTATGTAACCTTCATTCTATATTTCTTACAGACTTCTTGAGACTATATGTAACCTTTATTTTATGTATCAATACAAATAAACAAACAGAACCAGGAAAATGTCCAACGTGGGCAAAACTGCCTTCAAGACTAGTTCCACGATACAATACCATCCTTTTACAATAGCATGATATTACTTAGCAAGAGTTGGGTCCTAGTGGATGATATGAACTTTCATATCAAAACTATCACTGTCCAAATCTTGTATACGCTTCCTGATAACTTCGTGCAATTAATTAAATTGTTATTTCATACTATATATTTAACGTTAATTTGCTGTCTTATGTCTAGATAGGTGAATTTTCGAGTTCTCTCCTTTCAGCTGCAGGACCCTAGTGGCTGTTACTTGGTCCTGGACTACATTGTAATTTGTATATTTCTTTGATGTCCTTTTGACCATCTTCCATGATGGCTGCTTCTAGCTGGAGCGAAATATTGAAAGGTATCGACAGTAACATAATTATTATATTCTACAATAGAGAATGAGCTTGAGGAGCCACAAAAAACTAACAGCTTCGGCATAGGTAGGCCCATGACATAGATCAGTAAAGTGCATAACTTTTATTTGTAGAGTTTCCAATCTGCCCCCCGAGCAGCACAATTCTCCTTCTTTTAGGTCCATTGAAACAGATTGGAATGTGTTGTTGATATTTGCTGCATATACCTTGGGTTCTTGAGCACCCAAGATAGACAAACACCACATTTGTTCATTCCATAGTGCAAACAGTTTTGGTCTTTACAGAATATCAGGTCTAGAATTGACTGGTATTCTGTTGATTATTGTTCAAGCGAGGAGCTGTTGGCACTGGTTTGGATGTCAAGAGTATCCTTGGGGTTTGTCCTCCTTGTCCCATTTATTATTGTGTTTACCAATGACACATTCTGGTAGATTTCTGAAGGATGTATATTTTAAGTAGTTTTCTGTTGGGCCATACGCAGTCTTTCCAAGGAGGGACATACAAGTCTGTCCACAGTTTGAGGAAGATTTGGATTGCTACAAGCTTAAGGATCTCAAGTGAAACTGCTTTTTATATTAGAGGAAGGTGGATTCATCTTTTGATTTGAGACCAAGCTTTCCGATTGCGTGATGTAGTAATCCACAGGTTGATCAAGAAGGAGATGCCACTGGTGTTGAGATATTTGCCTTTTGGAATGTTTGTGGGGATGGAGGCCGGACAAAACATAATAGATTCCACTGCACCGCATATTACATGTGGCTGTGTTGAAGCCTCTCCATGGACTTGTCCCATGCCATTGTAAGAGGGCAGAAGTGTCTTTATGCGCCTTCCAGAATCCAAACACATACCAAGATACATAGGCCTTTGATTTTAACGTTTCAAGCAGCTAGAGAGCTTATAATTCATGGTTATGCTTTGTGATGGATAAAAGATCATATTTGGAAGCAAAATAAATGCATTGCAGAGAAAGTATGAGTATGTGGAAAATGATAATCATGTCAAATGCATGTGTTTGAGGATTTGAACCTCAACTGAAAAAGCTTTCTTACCCTCTCAAGCCTTTCGCAGCTAGACAAACCCTAATTTTGATTCTACAACCCATCTCATAGATCCAACTAAATTGAACTCCGTGCTGATCAGATTGAGGATCTTCTTTCCAAGAGGTGGCCATAGCCTCTTCCAACTTGCCTCAACTCTCTTTAAAAGCAACACTAGCCAAGGATACTCCAAGTAGCTATATAGAGATGACATATTTAGATTTTTGCATTCTGGTCAAAATGACCAATGGAATCAAAGGAAGGAGTCTCCTCCGAAAATCCCTTCTTTTGGAAGAGGCAAACACTTTGGTTCTTGAAAGAAAAAAGCTCCGATCAGCAGGTTCATAGAATTCCATCCTAGGACCAAAGGCTATGAAGGAATGTATTTATGCCAACTGGAGCAATTGGCATCACGATGATGCCAAGAAATTTACTTCATGGTAATCATTCCTCAAAGGCAAAAAATGATGCTAATTTCCAAGTAGGTTCTTGATTAACGAGCAAATCAGCTTTATTGATGAAACATTAGACTCCTATTTTCAACCCAATAGAGGAGCTACCCAGCTTAATGCTATTTTGGTTAAAGACTACACCTTTTACTTGGTGAGTATTGACTCGAGTTGGAAATTCCCCTAAAAAACAAGATTCTTCTTGTAACTAGTACGAATAATGTAGGACCAATCTTTACATCATGAGAGCATCCCATTTCATTTCTGGATCTGGCATCAACATGGGCAACTAGCAAGGGCATTCTATCCTATATGTCAGTAACAAATGGAAACAAAGGAGTTTACCACAAGAACTTTGGCTAGAGAATTTGTTTCTTCTTTTAAGTAACTTTCTTTTTCAAGATGAGAATTTGGTTGATCTAATGCTTCAAAAGAGTTGAAGGTTCCATAATGAACCTTTTACTAGGGTTTGCCTTTTGCTTCCCAGATTGCTTTGCTTGAATTATCCTAGTGAGGTTTTCATTTCCAAAGCGTCTTTCTTTTTGTTTTGTTCTTTTGCCTCCCATGACACTTCAACCTCCTAAAAAAGAGAGTTCTTGAGATGAAATTCTCCCAATCTCTAAGTAACTATAGACCCACCAATTCTGTAAGTAACGTAGGAAGGAAGAAGAAAGTTGGGAAAAACCCAACCATTATAGCAAATTAGGAGAATCACTATCCCCATTAATGCAAATCAAAGCCAAATAAAAAGATGGCTAGCAACAAGTTAACTCCGATAGCCATTCTTTACGAATAAAAAGTTTTGCTTAATCCTCCAAATTGTAAACACAAAATCTATGCACTTAGGTTCATTTCTAGGTCCTAGAGCATACTAATATATACACGATTCTTAAGCAAGAAAACTAGTGATTCACAAGTCTTTTGGGCCTTTTGCTTTGTTTCTTATACTTTTATTGACTTCACACATCCTATAACCCTCTCGGTATTTGACCGATTTATCTTTTATGGCCTCACACACTAGTGCCCATTTAGGACAGAAGTGCCTCGACGCTCGTGTCCCTTATGGCCGCTTTTGACCTTCTTTGGTTTCTTCTTACTCTTTTGGGTCTCTTTTACTTTTGGGTCATCCTTTACAACTTTCGCTCGGCCTTTTAGTTGTCAATTACAAAGTTCAAACAAGGGAATAATATATATACATAGTTATAACTCCCAAATGAAGGGCCAAGCACTAAGCATTACCTAAACTTGCATTCAAAGGCACAAGAGCACTCCAAAGGCATTCATCTGACACATTCATACAAGGGACAATGGCTATATCATTTTGCATACACAACATAGGAGGTGAAAGTTTATTTTATTCCATCACACATCTTCTATACATAGCTACATTCTAGATCTAGCCTGCTATCACTGTGCAATTTGCACAAGGGCAACTTAGGGCATCATTACACACTCATAAACACATAACTACATGGATTCTGAAATGTAGTGCAATGCTCGGTACTAAGTTCATTTCGGGTGACTGGTGGGGTCAATCTGACTCCACATTCTGCATCTTTTTTATTAGATTTGATGTGGTTTGTGGACATGTGCAGGTAGACAATTGTTTTACATGTTACAAGTACAATCGACGATCTATGATTGAAATTAGAGCTACAAAGGGAAACTAATAACGAAGCTTCTCCTTTACAAAAAAAGACAGAACCTTAGCATCTGACTAGACACTAGCTCCTAGATCAATCACTAACGCTTGAACACTCCTGTCCTCCCATGTGCGCTTCTGTCCTGCACATCTCTGAGTCCTAGAATCTCTAGTGAGTCTTGATGACATTGCTTACAGTTTGTTTCAATAGTTCTCCTACCCAAATCATCTCTAGATTGTATGAAATCAGCTAAGTCACCCTCTCTCTCCCTCTTGCTTAGGGTTTCATATTATTACTTGCTTATTGCTTGTGTCTTAGTATATATTATCACTTGTATATTATTAAGGATAGTAAAGTTACTCTGAAATTAAATATTTAATTTAATTTATATAAAATCACAAACAATTGAAGCCATGGACTAATTTAAAAACAAAAATTCAACACAAATCCCCTATCTTGCGATATAATAAAGCTTGGAGTTGAGAAAAATTAATCTCTTGGAATATTGTTATAGTCATTTATGAGAAACAAGAATCAACAACAAAACGCTGATAAACAAGGAAAATCTAGTTTGGAAAATTGTCAACAAATGCACAAAACCTAAGAATAGAAGGGAAAAATATTGGCATATAATGAAATTTGAATGGAACCAATTTCTATACCAACAACATGAGATTTTAGTTGACCCCTTTCCATATTTTTTTCCTTGTAATGTAGTGAAACAACTACATTAGACAAGTGGTGATTCCGTTTTGCTTAAAGTGGCGGTTTCACAACTCTCCTTTTGAAGTAAATAAAGGGTAAAGTTTTGATAATGAAATATTTCCCTTGCCTTTGGGCACTTTGTTTTCCATTTTAAGGATGATTCATTTTTGCCTAGCATCTCCTTGGCATATATACACATCTTTATTGTTGCGAAGGATCAAAAAATTGTAAGAACACCCTATTATATGTTTCCTTGCGATATATAATTTTCATTGTGTTGTTTTTATGCCTTAGGATTAGTAGTTTCGAGTGTGAATTTATTTGATTTGTGAGTCTTCCGAGAGAAGTGTGACACAAAAAACTCTTGAAGGTCATATTTTGAGGATGCCTTGCTTCACCATTTACCTTCCATTTTGGCTTGTCATTACGAGTTTGATAGGCCAAGGTTGTTTCACACTATATTTCAGTTCATACAATAGAGTTAGGTTAGAATTATATTTAATTTAATATAGTTCGTTTACTTTGTTTCATTCATTTTTAATTTAAGGTCTCTATGCTAATTGCGATCTTGATTGTTTTAGTTAGATTTCCATGGTTTGAGCCTAGCTCTCTTGTAGCTTTCACCTCACACTTGCCTACAATCCTTACACTTCTCTATAGATTGTATTAATTGTTTGTTACAATCTACTTCAACATGTTTTACTAGTTGTTTAGAGCATTCTCTTTGCGTCATACAAGCATTTGGAGGTTTGGACATTACTTTGTGAGAGCAATTGTCTGATATTCTTTAAATGCCTAAAATGGGACCCTCTTGAAGTGTTTTTCTTCTTGTTTATGTCATCCTTGCTAGAATGTATGTGAGCCAAGATGGTCAATATAACAATCCTCTCTCTATAGATTAGGATATAAGTAGAATACCATATTAGAGCCAACATACATACAAAAATATAGCCAAAGGGGCTTGAGTATGGCTGTTCTAAGCGGATATGAAGGGGGTATACTCAAAGAGATGTAAGCCCTAACTAGAGTCCTAAGGAAAATAAGAAAGATATATGATCATAAGCAAGAACTAATCATAACTAATGGTTGTAATGCCATTTAGTGGTAAACACGTGTTTTAAAGGGAACATGTAAGAGATAAATATATGTTACACTTTCTTAGTCTAATACATGATACATCAAATTAATCAATCAAACCAACGTAAAAGAAAGAGTTTAAGAAAATAGGTACTTACATGTGAGCGGATAATGTCAATTCACTAGTCCCCCTCATTGGTTTTAAGTACCTTGTGAGAGATTGTTGTGGGTGGATCTCAAGAAGGCTAGGAAGAAGACCTAAGTAGATCAAATTTGGGGGCTCCAAAGACTAAGGTAGACCTTGACGGCTTATCTCTTATTCTTGATGCTTCTAGTAACCTAATTCTTTGATGTCGATCTCTGAATGTAAGCTCTACTAAACCATAAAACCTCTTAAACCTTTAAGGGAAAATTTGCAAGCGAAGACAAATGCACATTATTTGATAATGCCTTATGAGATGATAAAAACAACACCTAAAAATAGGGGAAATAACTTAAAGTAATAACTCACACTTAGTTGATGCCATCATTTGGGTTGATAAAGTTAGTTGGATAGGGAATTTGTAAAATGTTATCAACTTTGTCAATGATGATGGCTACAAATAAGCTACTAAAAGGTGAAAGAGGGCAAAAAGCAAGGGGAAAAATGATAATTGGAGCATATGGAAACGTGATATGAAGGTGATATAAGAAGGTAGTATGGAGGTATAAAGTGGTAGTACGGTGTAGTAGGAAGGGTAAGTGCTATAACGACATCCCATGAGGTGTTATAATCTAACCCCTACACTTTCCCGATGCACCCCTTCAGGTATGTACTCATGGTGTAGTCTTTGTTTTCACCAATATTTAGCTGGGCACGTTGGAGCTTCATCCTGGCTAAGTCTGAATGCTCACTCGAAGTGCAACTGATCAAGATGTCAGACATGCGTGACTATCATAACCATTCATGCAAAAAGATACATCATAACATAATAAGTAATGACAACACATATAATAAGGAAATCATTCATAGATAATGACTAATAATATTTAAATACCCATCAAGCCATATTCAGACATAGTAATCTTTACAACGTAAATATAGTTGTCCATCATAACACAGTCTGTTCATTACCATATTAGTTGATTACATCCATACTTCCATTACACCCTTGTGCTAGATCATGCGCGCATACAAAACTCTCTTACAAACTTCAACATCGACTCACCACTTAGAATTATCAACACACACACACACACCCCTCGTCACCTGGAGTCCTACACATATTTATACATGGTGGGGACTTTCCCTTCATTGCTTACATGCATATTTCCTAATAATAGGCGTGCTATTCTTAACCTGTAAGATTTTTACAAGCTTTGTGTTAACAATAGATCAAGCTATAAATAACTTGCTTTAACATGCTTTACTCCTATAAATTGGCTATCTCCATGCGCCGCTTTTGTCTTTATCTACATGCACTTCATACAATTTATAACCCTTGCTTGTGTACCATGTTAACCTACTTTTGTCTATTTTTAGCCCATTCTCTAAAAATGGTTAAGTCCTCAACTTTGTCTATTTGTGCACGAGCCCTTGCGTGCTATCCTATTCCTCCATTGCACGCACCTTCGCTCACTTTCTGCTTCACTTTCATCATTGCACATTTTCTTCTACATGGTTCTTCAAACCCGTGTAATCCTTATTACACCTTGCACGCAGTCCTTAGCACATGTCTAGTACTTAATCAATTTCTTCGATCAATATTACCCCACACTAGGGATATTGTCTATCCTCGGGAATAGTTGAACCAAAGAATGCCCTTCCAAGGTATGAAGGAAAGAATGAAAGAATTTGTAGACCAAACAATAGAGGCATATACCTAATGAATTTAAAGAATAAAAGTTTGCTATCTGCGTGCGCATCAATACTCAGGCCTTCTGAGGTGGAAGGAGTTTTGGGAATTATTTGTTCAAAATATTTTCTAACTCCTTTCAGCCTTGTAACTCCCTTGCTACTTTTCCAGGCATTTCCTCTACAATATCAGGCACTTGTGCAGGAGTCAATTCGTCTACCTTCTCTTTGAGTTCCTTGACTATTACATCAAGGTCCGAGGCCACTCCCTCCAACGTATCCATCGTGCAAGTGACCAAAGGGTAGAGCTCCTTGAGCCTTACCTTAAGTGTGTCCTTCATGGCCTTAATCAAATCTCTTTTCTGCATAACCTCGACCATGAATTTCTCATGCTCGGCCCTATTATTTTTCATATTGTCTTGTACTTTCTTTAACTCTGCCTCCTCACTGATAGTGTGCGTACTCAGAATTTGGTGAAAATATTGCCAGTGATTAAAGACAAATTTTTCTTTTTGCACAACCTGATGAGGGTCTTCAATCCTCTTCATTAAAGAATGTCAATCCATGGTTGGTGTCTAAAGGTTGTATGCAAAAGGAGAAAGAAATATTTGACAATAGTCCCTTCTACCAAAATCCATACTTGCAAAAATATAAAATCACACTTGCAAGAATTAGATACACACTCGCATAAATTAAAAAGCACACTTTGCAGGAAATCAAAAGCACACTTTGAAGGAAATCAAAAGCACACTTGCATTGAAGGAAATCAAAAGCACACTTGCATGGAATGAAAACAAACTTGTAGGAAATGAAACACACATGAATGAAAGGAAAAACACACATTATAGAAAATTTAAACACACTGTAGAAAAGTAAATTGCTGAATTGAAAATAAACACATAAAACACCTATAGGCTTACAACAGATTGTACATCACAAAAATAATTACATGACACAAAGAAAAAGACAAGAACAAATATAATTATAGAAGGGAAAAATAAACATAAATATACAACTCCGTCTTCCTTGGAATGAGTGTCCAACTCATTTGTCGGAAGAGGATTTTAATCTACACTATTTGCAAATGGAAGAAATGAAATATCATATTGAATTAATTAGAAAAATGGAGATTACATTCAAAGGTGTGAGATGTTGCATTTATGTTTGCATGCTTCTAACCACTTCCTTATTTTAAGGAATACATCTTTATCAACTAAGATTGCAATCTATCCAAAAAACATCAATCTCCACAAAATATGGAGAGATCTTATATAATTCTAATAACAATATGGTTTTTAATTTCTTATCGAGAATTAAAACGAATATTGATTCTTCTTTATTTTACAAATAATAAAACATAGAAATATCTATTTTTAGAATGACTCCCAAAAATAGATAACAATGTCAACCTTGGAGTTATGTTCACTTATGTAACTCTTTTATTCATCCCCAAAGCTTTAATATCCAACTCCGAAGCTATAATAATCAACTTTGAATCATTCTCAAAGAGACTCTGAAGCATTAAAAAGAGATTCCGAAGGGAGTTGGAGGAACTCCGAAGAAAGTTGGATCATTCTAGGAAGACTCTGAAGCATTCTTAAAACAACTATAACTTTTGCATACGAACTCGAATCAAGATGGTTTTTTTTGAACTTGCATAATTTTTGGAGAGGAATCTGAATATGCAATTAGATTTGAGTTTGGGTATATTCTTGATGACTTTTTTTCACTATTTCACAAATATATGCTTAAGGAGCCACTCATAGAACTGCTGAACATTTCCAGAGCTAGTGAAAGAACCTTCGGAGCTAATGCAATGATGAAATAAAAATATTTGGAGATGATATGAGAGATTTTGAAGAGATTCCAAGGATGCTTGTAGCTGGTGCTTAATGCTCAATTCCTTATTCAACAATGATAACAAAGTATGGAATGTATATGCACAAATTAACACCCCAATAATCATTAGAAATAGTTAACAGAGATATAATAATGAATTCTAAAGAAATAATCATGATATACTCTCTATTTCATCCTAAATAAACCATAAATTCAGAGATCAAACTTAGATCCACTTTATATATGCAGAGAAAAAGAATGTCAAATATTGTATAAAATGGGCTATTTCTTGGGTTCATCATCTCCCCCATGCCTAATCTCATGCATGCCCTCATGCATTCCATTATCCTCCTTTACAATTATGATTTATTCTTTTGAAGGAAAATTTCTTGTGTGAAGCCCCTCCCACTACTTGTTTTTCTTTTTGCATTGAGTTATAAGTAGGTTCTTGTGTGGAGGTTTTCCTATTATCTTTCTTGATAGATTTTAGCATAGCTTCTTGTGTGGAATTTCTCCTGCTACTCTTTTTTGAGAGTAGGTTCTTGTGTGTAATTTTTCTGCTACTCTTTTCTTTCTTTTGTGAGAGTAGGGTTTTGTGTGTAATTTTTGTTGCTACTCTTTTCTTTCTTTTGTGAGAGTATATTTTTGTGTTCAATTTTTGCTGTTACTCTTTTCTTTCTTTCGCGGAGAACAGGTTCTTGTGTGGAGAGATTCCTGCTATGCTAACAATTTTTAATTTTCTATAAAACACCATTTATTTTTGTTTCCTTTCTCTTGTTTTTCCATAGGAAATGAATCCATATAGAAAGGATCCTAATAAAAAACTAGTTGTTTGAAATTTTCCAACACAAGCTTGAAAGATTTATTATTATTATTGGTAAATGGTTTTTTGGGAGGGACCATACCCTAACAACAAGAAGGTAAAAAATTACAAAGAAGCATTAGTGGGTTTTTGACAAGTGGGGACAAAACCCCAGAGAAAAAGGGCCTAAAATCCAAATAAAGTAGTTAGGAACAAAAACAAGGAGCATCATGCCAAAAGGAAGCATGAAAATAACAACACTACAACACCACTGCAACTCCAAAACCGTATGAGACCAACAAAAACAAAAAATAAAGGAGAAACAAAGATCTTCACTTGAGCACCTTGTTAAAACATTTTTGACCTCCTCCAGAGAATTGAAGAGATTGAGAGCTGTGGTTTGTGAGGGTTCATTCATATTAATGGCGGAAGTAACAAGGGTATTATATTTTCCACCTTTCCATATTCTAGGATGAATATTGTTGAGGGTTACATACATGTTTGACTTGAATTTCTATGAAATCCAAGAAGGCCCTATGCATAGACAAATGATTAATTTTCTTAGTCCTAATATGTCCAATAGACTCCTCCAAGGAAGCAAACTTCTTAGAAATTTCCTCAACTTTTTACTTGAGAGGAAGAAAGCTGTCAAGAGAATTTTTTTCCCTTGGGGCCTTTCTTGTATAATTGAGAAACATCCTTCTTCAAATCCTTGATCCAGTTATCATGCTACATGATTTGTGCCTTCAGTCCAAAGGGGATATACAAATCACGAGTAGTTTGAAAAATGGATAAAAAACTCTGAGAAATATCTAACTCCTTCCCCTTGACACTGCTACAGAGAATGAGCTTAGACGGAGGAGGAGAAGGGATAAGGGATTTATGATTCTTTGTTTTCACCTTACGCTGAACACAGGTTCAGGAGGTGGGATATAATGTGCAGGAATATTGGACGAGTGAGTATAATAATACTGATGAAGCAGAAGAATGACACTTTGATGTAGAGGGAGGCCTTACTGGTGGGTATGCACTTCCTGAATAGATTTTTATAGGGACTATAAAATAGAGTAGAGTAATCTCACTCTAGGGCCCCTGCGAAAAGCACTAAATGATGCATGGGAAGAGTGATGTAATGAACCTATAGAGTAACATAATAGACCACCATGTGAACAACCACACCATATGGGGCTGGGATGGATAAAAAAACCAAATCGGCTTTGACAAAAGAAAGGGTTTTAGTTCCTTCAACAAACTTATTTTCCTCAACACATTTGTCAAATTTATTTCTATAAAATTTAATGCCCTCCATGTTAAGGCTAGTTATAAAAGCATTGAGATTCTTAGTTATGGTGTAGGCATTCATAGCACCCCCAAATGAGTTATGGATCTGCTTTTCTAAGGAAAAGTCATTTGGTGTGATTGCACAACATTGAGCTTTCCCAAAGTGTGGGACCTTTGCAAATGGGGAAAGCTCTCCAGAGAAGGTTGGTTCCTCTTCCTAAACTACCTGCCACAAGCTATTCCAGTGCAGGCAAGCTAATCTAACCTAATCTAACTTCCAAGGAGACAAGGAGAGGAAGAAAACAAGGAAAAATAGAGCCTACACTAAAACAGTGATACACCAGAGAAGGAAAAGTGTTGATTATCTATCAAAACTACCATGGAACAAGAAGAGGTGAGCAATGGAAAGGATGGACAAGTGCATCATAGACCAAAGATGGATTTCACACAGAAAATGTTCCAAAACTCCATGAACATAGCTCCAAAACCTGCAATGAACATCCAAACATGCACAAATACCCTGTAATGAAGAGAGGTAAGGAAAACAACAAAGAAAACGAGCCAAGGATGGACAAATGCATCACAAAAACATGTTTTTTATTGCTCAGAATTTACACAGTGCATCATTTCATGGGTAAGAGGAAAAAATGCCATTACAGAGTAGGGGAGGAGGTTCAAACTCCATTTTCGACCCTGGGGAAGAAAAGAAGGGAGAGGCAGAGAAGAAGGATGAACAACCTTTTTCAAAATGAGCCAAAACTGGCTTTTATCGCTCGAACAGAATGAAGGAAATGAGAAAACGTGGGAAAATCAATTTTAAAACTCCAACCACCAACAAGATCCATTTAATTAGCCTGAAAAAATGATGGGTTTCCATGAAAAATCCCATACTTCATCGTACATTGCTTTGCAGAGCAAGAAAGAGGCCCATACTTCATTAATTTTGGTGGTTGGGGTCATTTTCTACAATTTTTCCATGCCAGAGACGTTTTCCCATTTTTCTCCCACAAAAATCCATCAAAATTTAAAATTTAAGTGTCCATCATGTAGAGGATTTCAACAGCTTTCCAATGATACCAAAATCATGAAAAATCTGAGCTCTGGTGATCGAAAGATATGGCCTTCTGAAGATTTAGGGCAAACATGGCAAAATTAGGGCAAAAATCGGGTCGGCGGGCCAAAACTTGACCTTTTTCCCCTTTTCACAAAATTGGAAAATTTTCCAAAAATTTCCATGGCCCCACCACTCCGATGAGACATGTGGCACCTTCTGATTGGTTCTGTGGCCTTCAAAATAACATTCTGCCCCTTTTGCCTGCAAAGGGAAAATTTTCCCAAGGTCCCCCGCCGGCCCAACCTCCACTGCTGATGTGGACACGTGGTGCCTTCTGATTGGTGTGGGAGATGCGGTCCAACTTTTCACCTTTGCGCTTTTATGGTTTTGGCAAAAAACCAAAAATCCTTCCGACCCCCGACTCCCGCTGCTGACTTGGACACATGGTGCACATTATTGATTGGTGCTAGGCCTTAACCAATTTTTCTCCATTCTCCTTTGCGGGCCTGCGGGTGAACTTTTGACCTTTGAGTTTTTTAGCCAAAAGGCTAAGTGTCAAATTTATCTCCATGCCCCCTACCAACCCACCAATTTTCCTTGGAAAAATTTCTTTCCTCCACTCCACCGGCCCAAGCCTCTTTGGCACAATTTCTCCTTAGCTCCGCGGGCCTGCCTTAGGGAAAATTTCCCCTCCAAACTCCGCCGAGCCATAACTCAAAAAATACAAGGAGTTAGGAGGACTTCTTTACCTTTCTGGAAAGGGGAAAAAAAATCTATCTGATGAAGCCATACCTAGAAAATTTTGAGTGCTTGAAATGTGTGAAAAAAATTTGAAGCAGGCAAAGGAAAAAGGATGAAGGAAAGTTAACCCAAAATAAGTAGGGGCTTATTTTGGATAACAATTTTGGTGACTCAGAGGGGTCATCTGCCTGCTAGATGAATGATCAGTGGCCTTTTGAAGCATCCATTGGGCATGGAGTCAAGCCTGATAACCAAATCTGATCTGAACTATGAAAATCTGACCTCTGAGCCACTTGGAAACCCACTGAAACTTGGAGTTGATCTTCACCAAAATCCACTGAATGCACTGTGCAAGAGCAACCAAAACAACACCAAACAACTATGTACAAAACTGAAAATCATACATGCTCCAAATGGAACATGTAGAGTGTGCAAAAGCACTTCTTCTGCTGAAAACAAACCTACCTACACTACTCTAACCAAGAGCAAAGGGAGCTCAAACAAACCCTACAACTGGTTGGGAGAAATAGCTTCCCTTCCTCAAAAATGGCAGCCATGCAAATGATTTGGAGCTGATCATGGCTGGTTAGGATGAGTGGAAAATCAACAAGAAGTTGTTCTTCCACCCAAATTAGCAAGGTGTCAACTGAAAACAAATTAGATACCTCTTTTAGTTGCTCTTGCATTTGGATTGAAGAGGTATGACAGCTGATCCTTGGTACTTTGTAGCTCATCCTCATGCTTAGAAGCAAGCATGACTGGTTGTGGCTTCTCCTTTGGCTCCAATGAAGCCAAATACCTGATTGGGAAAGGTCTGATCCATTTGATATGCCCATAGCTCTGAAATTCAACTCCAAAAATGGAGTCTTCTTGTAGACCTTCCTTTGGATGGATGGTGTGGAAGAATGGTGAAAATTTTCTGCTCTTTTCTTCCTCTTCTAGTGAAGAACATGGAAGATTAATATCTTCCAACCTTGATTCCAAAGAGCTACTATAAAATGCAGGCTGCTGCAAATGAATGCTCTCCTTCATGGCAGCAGGTTCTTGTGTTTGGAAGATGGATGATGAAGGAGAAAACAATGTGATTTCAACTGGTTCCTCTCCATCAAAACAGTCCTCCAAATCTGACAGATAAACTGCCTCCTTGTTGTCCTGCTGCAAATGCTCAACCTCTTCCATGGTGTTCTTTTGATCTGCAACTTGATCACCATGGTTATCTTCATTCTCAAACATGAAGTTTGAAAGATCAAACTCTTCTTCAACGTTGGAGCTTGAAGAGAATGAAGTAGAAGGAAGAACTGAAGGTTCTTCTATAGCCTGTTTTGTGTTCAAAGCTCTTGGATCTGCACTTTTCTCCTCCACAGCTGGAATGTGCTCCTCTTCTTTTGGATTTGGAGCACCTCCTCCTTCCTCTGCTACTTGAAGACCATCTTGCTCTTGATTGAACTCTTCCTCTAGCATGAAGTTTGTCAAATCAAACTCTTCAATCTGTTGCTCTAGAGGACAAGTTGGGACTGCAAGATCTTCTTCAGAGCTTTCCTCCATCATGGATTCATTAACCAAATCAGGCCCTTCAAATGAAAGCAAGAAATTATCAATGATGCCTTCTTCTTCTGCTGCTATAAACTCTGATTTGGTCTCACCCATTTTCTCCTTTCCAATGGGACTTTGAGCTGATTTTCCTTCTTCTTCCATGGCTGATTGTGCAACTTGAATTGGACCAACATTTTCTTCAAGTAGAGTGCCAACATGGACACTACATTCTGAGAAACTTGATGACTGATCTTCTTTCTTCTTCTACTTCTGCTACAAATCAGCCTTGGCCACCACTTGTTCTTCAACTTTACCTCCTCTATAGGCTTAACCAACAAAGGAATTTTTGTAATCCCAAATCTAAGAGCCAAGCTCACTAAGCTCTTAATCATTTCTTCTTCTTTCACTTCTTCTTCTTGCTGTCCTTCATGACTGATTTTTAAAATTTCTTCTTCCCACATGGAATTGGGAAGGAAAGAGGAGAAGTGGGTTGGGATTCAATCATTTTTTCATTTGTTTGTGGTGGTGGAAGAGATGAAACTTCTTGTTTCTTTGGAGGGGAAGGTGTTTCTTTTTTCTCTTGTGGAGGGGATTTGGATTTGGAAGAGAAAGGGAAGAAAAACTGAGATGGGATGGAAGACTAGGGGATGGAGAAATGGAATCAACACTTGGAGTAGCATGGGCTGGGTTTGAAATTTGGCATTCAAAATGAGATGGTGCTGCTTGAGAATGGAAAGAGAAATACCAGATGATGGTGTAGAACTTACCCATTGACAAGGTTGCTCAGCACCAAATTCATAGGCTTCTATCTCTTCAGTCCATTGTGCAAGTTGGGGCAGCATCTCCACCATGAAGTCCAACTTCTCCTGAGGGCTGTAGTGTCTTGGAAAAGGGCCAACCCATGGACAAGGTGCCCTGCAACCAATTCTGAAAGCCTTCATTTGAGTTGTTGCTCTTGATTGCACCATGTCAATCTCCATTTTTTGGATCTTCTCCAACAGACCAACATCTTGCATTTGATTGTCTTCATTGTTTGCATACCCCTACTCTTGGAAAGCTCCATAGCCAAACTGATTTTGGCACTGCTGCTCATATGGGTAGGCATGCTGATTTTGAATTTGTTCAAAATGCTGATTTGAAGGAGTTGTAAAACATGTTGGAGGTGGATTTGAATGGCACTGCTGTTGTAAATGTGAATTCCATGATGGAAATGAAGTCATGATTGCACAACTTCATGGAATGGAAAAGAATGAAAGAGATGGAAGAAAAATGGGTGGAAAGGGAATGAAATGAATGAAAAGGAAGGTCTGCAACTTCAGAGATGGGTTGTTGACCAGATGGAGTCACCAGATGTGTTTGCAATTGCCTCCAAAGGCTGAAATCTTCACAGGAACACATCAACCTACAAAAAATGAAGTGGAAGACCTCTTGGTCCACTAGGTGTCCACCGTGCATGCCAAAATTATTAGTGAAAATTCACAAGCACCCCCAAATGAGTTATGGATCTACTTTTCTAAGGAAAATTCATTTGGTGTGATTGCACAACATTGAGCTTTCCCAAAGTGTGGGACCTTTGCAAATGGGGAAAGCTCTCCAGAGAAGGTTGGTTCCTCTTCCTAAACTACCTGCCACAAGCTATTCCAATGCAGGAAAGCTAATCTAACCTAATCTAACTTCCAAGGAGACAAGGAGAGGAAGAAAACAAGGAAAAATAGAGCCTACACTAAAAAAGTGATACACCAGAGAAGGAAAGTGTTGATTATCTATCAAAACTGCCATGGAACAAGAAGATGTGAGCAATGGAAAGGATGGACAAGTGCATCACAGACCAAAGATGGATTTCACACAGAAAATGTTCCAAAACTCCATGAACACAGCTCCAAAACTTGCAATGAACATCCAAACATGCACAAATACCCTGTAATGAAGAGAGGTAAGGAAAACAACAAAGAAAATGAGCCAAGGATGGACAAATGCATCACAAAAACATGTTTTTTATTGCTCAAAATTTACACAGTGCATCATTTCATGGGTAAGAGGAAAAAATGCCCATTACAGAGCAGGGGAGGAGGTTCAAACTCCATTTTCAACCCTAGGGAAGAAAAGAAGGGAGAGGCAGAGAAGAAGGATGAACAACCTTTTTCAAAATGAGCCAAAACTGGCTTTTATCGCTTGAACCAAATGAAGGAAATGAGAAAACGTGAGGGAAAATATTGATTTTAAAACTCCAACCACTGACAAGATCCATTTAATTAGCCTACAAAATGATGGGTTTCCATGAAAAATCCCATAATTCATCGTACATTGCTTCGCAGAGCAAGAAAGAGGCCCATACTTCATTAATTTTGGTGGTTGGGGTCGTTTTCTACAATTTTTCCATGCCAGAGATGTTTTCCCATTTTTCTCCCAAAACTCCATCAAAATTTAAAATTGAAGTTTCCATCGTGTAGAGGATTTCACCATATTTCCAATGATACCAAAATAACAAAAATCTGAGCTCTGGATTGAAAGATATGGCCCTCTGAAGATTTAGGGCAAACAGGGCAAAATCAGGTCAGCGGGCCAAAATTCAGGTTTGCAAAATTGGGCCAAAATTTGACCTTTTGAGACCCCTTTGATTGTGAAATTAGAAAATTTCCCAAAAATCCTCCAAGGCCCCACCTCTGCTGCTGATGTGGACATGTGGCACCTTCTGATTGGTCGTGGAGATGCGGTCCAACTTTTCACCTTTGCGTTTTTATGGTTTTGGAAAAAAACCAAAAATCCTTCCAACCCCCTGACTTTTGCTGCTGACTTGGACACGTGGCGCATTTTGATTGGTGCGGGGCCTTAACCAATTTTTCTCCATTCTCCTTTGCAGGCTCGCGGGTGAACTTTTTTCCTTTGATTTTTTTAGCCAAAAGGCTAAATGTCGAATTTCTCTCCATGCCCCCGCCAACCCACCAATTTTCCTTGGCGAAATTGCTTTCCCCGCTCCACCGGCTCAAGATTTCCTGGCACAAATTTCCTCCTTACCTCTGCGGGCCCGCCCAAGGAAAATTTTCACTGCTAACTCCACCGAGCCATAAATAAAAAAATACAAGGAGTTAGGACAACTTTTTTACCTTTCTGGAAAGGTGGAAAAATTCTCTATCTGATGAAATCATACCCAAAAAATTTTGAGTGGCTGAAGTGTGTGAAAAATGCATTTTAAGTACTAGCAAAGGAAAAGGAGGAGGAGTTAACCAAAAAAAACATGAGCTTATTTTGGATAACAATCTCCTCGATTAATTGTACTATGTCTTGGTACAAATGGAATTCTCTTCATTGACGATGATAACATTATAAATTTGGGGGAAATTGTCATTGATATGCCACTTTACTAGTAACACAGGCTTGAAATAATGATTCTCATAATCAAAATCATATACCAAAAGATGACCAATTCTTTTTATTTCTTTTTCATCCCAAATATCGTGCATGTGATGTAAAAGTGGATCCTTATGTAATAACAAAACTTACAACTAACTTTAAATCTAAAATATAAGAGTACAATACCTTGGTATACTTCAGTCTCCATTGCCTCTTCCATGTCAACAAAAGTGAGAAATATTGGGAAAAGTGTTGATAAAATTGCAGTCTTGTTAAGCCGAGAAACAAGAGCACTCGAAAGAACAACTAGACACTTTATTGCTTATTTGGAAAATCCGCCATTTGTTGGTTTTCAAAATTTTCATTTTTAAATTTTTTTTTTCCCTTGATTAGCCAATAAGTTGGTTTTCTAATCAAGGTTCATTTTTCCAGTACTTAGTCTACCAGCAAGTTGGTTTTCAAACCAAGACTGCCAACAACACCTGAGGGTTTTTACTATTTTTTTTTCACTATTTTTCATTTTTTTAATGTTTAGATAAATGATGACATGGGAACTATTAGCAATAAGATGATTACATCCTCATACTACTTCCAAATATAGCAAAATTGTTGATATTTATTTGTCCTTAGTCCGATGTATGCTAATGTTGCTTCTTGGTTTTTCCTGTGCTAGCTTAAGATAAGGTGTCCTCCGCTTGATGAAGTTATGGACAAAAATATATCCATTATGATATCTAAAAGCATTCCTTATCGTGGAATTATCCTGTAAAAACAAATAAAACCTTTCAAAGCATAATATCAACCATATAAATGAATTATCAACAATATACATATAGAAGAAATTATTTCAGCCTACTTTAGAATGATTGATGATTTAGGAATTGGTTTTATTAAAAATGAAATATTATTGTGAAAAATAAGAACTCCCTCAGAAAAGGTTCTCTTATTATGATGATGTATATGGTATTAACCAATTCTTGAATATGGGTGGAATGAAAGCGAAATGAAATGTCACCAATTCTTTTATTTATGGATCGTGTAGAAAAACTCACTATTATTTGTACAAGGAAGGTGAAATATAGAAAATATGGATGCTAATGTTGGATGGTTGTTTGTAATAATGTATTGAAATTTAATTATTTGGAATAGATGGTTGATGGAAATGAACAATGTAATAATATAATTAAATATAGAGCTAGAAAACATACCTGAATTTTGAAATTTGAAGGCCAATATTTTCATGAGTTACAAATATAATTTGCATGGTTCTTGCAACTCCAAGCTCTATGTTTTTTTGTCATGTTTTTTTCTATGGTAGAAATAATCAACTTGTTATATCACTCATTCTTCCTGCAAAACCTGCTAAGAATATTGTTGTTAGACTTTCTTTCCCAATAATTAATAATAAAAATGATATTTGAGAAAATTTCAGCAGGAGAGTTAGGAAAACAACATTTCTATTTTCCACAAACTCTTCACCATATTCTCCTTTGGCTATGAAATCAAAAGTGGGGGTCTGGGGGCGACAACCCCCAATGGGGTCAAGGGGAAGTGCCCCTTGCACGCTCCATGTCATGATATTTTTTCCCCAAATTACCATTTTTATAACCACAAAATTACTTATCGTTGAAGATATTTTTTTGATTTTGTGTTATCTTGAAAAACTTGATGAAAACGTTGAATTCATGCTAATTCTGACATTTGCATCAATCCAAAATGATTAATTGCATAGTATCATATCATACATGTAAGTTTTTTTGTTATGGTTTGCATGTCAGTATTCCCTGGGATGTAACTCTAATTATTTGGGACTGTCCTCATTTTTAAATTTTTTATAACAAACTGATTAACAAATATAGAAATATATGGTCCTAGACCGCTTAAAGGATATCTAGGGTATTAATGTTAATCTAATTAGGAGGACTAAAATGTTGTAAATGAACTAAAGCAGTATGAGATAAATGTAAATAAACTATTCTAGATAAAATAAAACCCTAATGTGTAAGAGAAGAGTAAGGAATAGACTCAGCTGATAAGAGAGAGCACAATCATGCAGTATTTGGAAATGGAATCTGGAAGTGCAAACGAACACTCAAGGACCCTGCAAAGGGCAGATCTGGAGCTGATCTAAGATGACACAGGCACCTGGGAGTGTATTGGGGCACCCCGGGTGCACCTGGTCTATAGTCTGGGTGCTCAGAATACTGCAAATCCTCAAAATCTGAATCTGGTATGGTCACTAAGTGTCTTGAGTGTTTTCTATCTTTGCACATTGGATTCATCAGATGAACTGTAGAATGACCCGTGATGCAAGGAGAAGTATCAAAACCCTAGAAAAATAAAAGATGCATATGAATGGGTCAGACTGACCTCAGCTGCCAAACTAGTGGACTTATCACTGAGCATTGCACTACATTACGGACCTAATGTAGATGTGTGTGTTGTGGTGTGTGTGTGCATGTGTGTGCCCTGTTGTGCCCTAGGTCTCTGTCAGTCACACTTTGTGAAGTAGCGAGCAATAGTAGCTATAGAAATGTAAGTAGCATGTGTGCATGGAATATAATGGAATCCCTCCCCCTATGAAGTGTGTGTGATGTAGATCTCCTAGCTTGAATGCATGACACTATGTGGATGCAAGTGATGTAATGGATGTAACCCTAGATGGAGTGATAGTAGTGATAAGATGCAATGACCTAGGACCCTTATTATGGTCTTATAACTTTATATTTATAGGGATCTCAAGCTTAATTTCATAATTAATCCCGACAAGGCTGACTGAGAAGAAGATAAGGATGACCAACAACTAGAAGTGACCCAAAAAGAAGCGAAAGAGGTTGTGCATAGACTGGGGCACCCAAAATGGGACCAGGGTGCCTCGAGGTGCCCCAGTACAGGCTGGGGTGCCCTGATTTTAGGCTAGAATGTTCAGAAAGGTCATGAAATGGGTTGATAGGTATCAGGAAATACATGGGAAAGATGAAATAAAAGATAAGAAAAAGGTGGCCAAAAGGTGGGATTAATTAGTACTTTGTACACTTGAGAACCTTCTAAATAGTAGTATAAGACTGGGCTAAATATTGTCTAATGTGCAATATTTGTGTCTACATTTTCCCCCACTTTATGTTGGTGAGTGGAAATCTCGGTAACATAAAGTAGATAGAGATGTGTACTTGATAACCATGTAGAGTGTAGAAGAAGATGTGTCGATGGACTAGACTCAAGCGTGGAATGAAAAAAATAAAAATGTGGAGGAGCGTGGATTATAAAGATGAAAAATGTGTATAAAAAGTGATGAGAGTGAACCTAGGGTGGAACGCGTGTGTAGTTGTTGCATGTGTGTAGTGTACCTACATGGTTAGTATGGAAAGTACCGTCATGGTGTGTTGTCGTTGTCATTGTTGTTGTTGTTGTTGCCCCCAATTTGACTACTTGTTTCTCATACGATGGACCTATCAAGGAGAAAATGATCAAGTAGTCAAATATGTATGTATGTAAAAATGTTGTGTAAAGTAAAATGTAAAATACACTAGAATAGAAAGTGTAAATGGAAAAATGGAACATGTGCACCTGATCCATGTCAAGAAAAAGGGTGTAGAAGGATATCCTGTAGTGTCGTGAGTTTTTCAGGTGATCTCATGCCACCCTGGCTGAAGAAGTGTAGGGAGGAAATGCTCTGTGTCCTCCAACTTTAACCGCTTCTGCTGAAATTTGTTGAAGAGATCTCTTTACTATCCTAGTTTTTTGGGTGATCCTATGCCACTAGATGGAGAAGTGTAGAGAGGCCACCCACTATAACCCTTGAGCCTATAACCACTCCGCAGAATTTTTGAAGGACACCATGTCCTGTTAAGGCCGCTGTGTATGGAGTTCATAGACTAGTCTGAACTCACTTGTTGTGTGTGAACCGGTGTAGATATGTTGTGTTAGTAGAAACCCTCAATGATGCCCCCCTCTTTGGGGGTGCATGTGATGACCCTTGGAAGGAGAATATGGCCCTAAAAGAGGACCAACCACACTCTGACCTGTAGAACTCTTCCCTGCAGGGGGAAAGGGAAACACTTGGTAGATACCAAGGCGCACACAAAAGGGGATGGCTAGCCAATACAAGTGTTAGTCCGAACACACATGCATGCAAGATAAGTGTAAAAGACACAGACAATGTAAAAATACTAAAGTAAAGTAGTGTAAACACGTAAGAAAACAAGTAGACCACACAAAGTGGGTTTCAAACATGGGACATCACTCATGATGTTGCAAGACATGCAAGGCCATCATGGCCACAAACAATAGACAAGTGTGCACACAAGCAAAGGGAAAATCCCGCAAACAAATGGAAAACAACGTAAACAAGTAAAAATAAACATGTAGTCATGGAAACATGTAGTCCTACAAAACAAGTGTTGCACATGGAACACCCGTTAGCATGTTAGAATGAAAACCAATATGTCAAAGCATGTAGAAGCAAGTAGTAAAAGATTCTAAGTACAAAATGAAACAATAACACCTGTATGAGATGAATGTGGATGCCCCCAATGACCAATATAGTAAGGGTAGAAGGTGAGCATCCATGCCATGTGTAAATGTCCTGTATCTACGATCACACTAAAAAAGGCATGAATGTGCATGTGTGTATGATAATGACATATAAGAAATCAATCTAACATGTGTAGTAGAATGAGCATGCAAAACACTAGTAAGAAAAAGTAAATGCTACCAAGACAATGCAGTATGCTGTGGATGGATGGAATGGAATGCAATATGGAATGATAGGAGAAATGTGCCCCCTGAGTGTATGGAAGTGTATGTAGTGAGGTTCATTTTTTTTCCCCCTCAGTAGTCAAGAATGAACCGTAAACGAGAGTGCGTCATCGGGAAATGGTCGAGTAGTGTTGGTTGTGTCTAGCATGTTGTGATGAGTATGTATGTGTAGTGGTGATGAAATGCGACATGGGGAGAATATGTGTGTGAACCCTATAGCCGAAGTGTATATCATGAATTTTTTGATCAGAGGAGTGATGATTTATCCCTAAGCGTATATCACTATAGAAGGAGTGTATGGGAATGCATCATATGGAAAGGTGTGTGTGGACCCTATAGCCTAAGCATATACCACGAATTGTTGAATGTGTGAGTGATGATTTATCCCTAAGCGTATATCACTATATAAATGATGGATGAGGATGATATGTATGGAAATATCTGTGTGGACCCTATAGCCTAAGCGTATACCACAACTTTTTGATGGAAGAGTGATGATTTAGCCCTAAGTGTATATCACTATGAGAATGAGAAGGATGAGGATCTAGCCTAGATCGTATGATGTAATATATGGGTGATGTAGCATAAGCGTAGATCATAGAATGTGATGAATAATGGAAGGTGATGATTTAGCCCTAAGTGTATATCACTACATGATGAATAAGAAGGTGGTGATTTAGCCTAAAGCGTATACCACTAAGTGATGATAAAGGGATAAAGTATGATGGGTAATAGTGATTTAGCCTAAAGTAGACCACTATAAAATAATGGGTGGATGATCATAATAGCCTAAGATGATAATGTAATGAGTGAGGAAAGGAGTGGTGACTTGGCCTTAAAGGGTATATGATGTATGTAATGATGAGGTGAAGGTGGTGATTTAACCTAATGGTATATCACTAATGGTGAGAAATGAAGTCTAATGTACAATAGGATGATATAATATTGATGATAGAATGTAAAGAGGATGATGTAGGAATTGGTGAAAAGAGTGGTGATTTAACCTAAGGTGTATACCACTATGGGATATGATGATGAGTGTGGGTGAAGATATAGCCTAGAGCATTGTCACTAGTTTGATGAATGTGGTATGATGACATGTCACATGTAGGTAAGGTCCATTTGATTGGTAAACCCTCCAAGTCGAGTATGGACCGAGGAACTAAAGTGCGTCATAGGGTAGTGAGTGCAACATGTAGAAGATGTAGTGTAAATGACCAAGGTGGTGGATATGGAATGTGTAAATGTAAAATGTAGAAAATATGCAATGCAGTATGTATAATGTATATAGGAATGAAATGTAATAGAAATGGATAAATAACCTAATGATAGATAAAACTAGACCCATGTATAATGTATATGGAATCTAATGTAGCATGTAGAATGTAGATGATAGATAAATGGAATGTAGTGTAGCAATGTAGGATGTAGTATGATGGGTAGATATATGATAGATGAGGCATGTAGATATAATATGTAGAGTGTATGATAGAAAAAGCTAGACCCATGATTAATGTGACCTAGCGTAAATATAGAATGTGTGGATGTAATGTAAAACTAGACTCATATATGATGATGAGTAGTGTAGATGTGTATGAGATATATGATGATGATAGATAATGTAGGATTAGTATGATGAGGTATGTATAGGATGATGTGGGACCTATAGTGTAGTGTGTGGGGTTCAGTGTAATGGTAATCCCTCAATAGTCCAGTGTGAACCGAAGCACAAGGGTGCGTCATCGGGTAATGATGGTGCTATAACATGTGATATTGTATGCCTATATAAAGATGACAGATGTGTGAGTGAGTAGGGGGTGTAGGGTGTTATGCCCCCAAGTGTACTATGATGATAGCAATCTATGCAGCCACACAAGAGGTGTCCATGCCATTGTGGGAGAGCATTGGTTGTGTCATGATAGGAGAGATGGCCAACACAATGGTAGGCCAAAACAACATTAAAACCATGCGATGATGATAAAGTTGGAAATGTGGACTGCCCATTAGTAGGAGTAGTGCCTTTTTCAATAATGATTGGTTGGAGCTTATGTGGGATTGGTGATGCTGTAGAAGTGTTGGTAGGAGAAGGAGGTGGATTGTTTGTGAGAGGTGGTTGCGTACTTTGACTTGGTAGTGCTGTGGATGACTTAAGAGAAGGAGGTGCTGAATTGATTTCTAGAGGAGGTTGTTGAGGTGGTGTTTGATCATTAGGTATTGATGACTCAGGGCTAGGAATCCATTGGGATGTAGCATTATTATTATGTTCAAGTATAAGAGGCTCAGGTGATGGCATGTCCTGAGGGTCAATTATATGACATGTAGTGGACCTAGATTGCATATGAGATGTAAGAGGAGGAGAAACATGTGATTGAAGAAGCGTCTTTAAGCTGTTGGATTTCAGATTTGAAAGATGTAATAATGGATTCTATAGCTTGAAACTTGTCGTGAAACAACAAATGTATAGCCTGAATTGATTCTAATAAGGGTTGATTAGGTGGAGGAGGATGGAAGGTAGTATAAACATCTGTAGAGAGTAAAGAGGGATAGCCTAACCCATGCTTATGTGTTTGTGTAGGAAGATCCCAAGGGGTTGTGACTTTAGGGTCTTGTGTACTAGTATTAGTAAAACCATAATGTTGTAAATAGTCATACCCTGACCCATACTTAGAAAAATCCTAGGACTTGTTGGTAGAAGGATCACTAGATTGCTCAATTGAGTTACAATATTCAAAAGGAGATGGGTCGGCCAACACATCGTAGATAGTGCCTTGATGTCGAAATTTAAAATGCATGTAGTGTAGAAGGGACCCCATGCATGGCATGGATCCAAGGTCTACCAAGGAGGATGTTATAGTTGAGGTCATTGGGCATGACATGGCATGGAATGGTAACTGTTTTTGGACCAATGGTAATAGGGAGGTTTACAATACCTAACACATGCTTAGGGATGTTATCAAAGCCATGGATGGAAATAGATGATGGAGTGAGAGATGATTCCGAAATACCTAAGTGGTGAAGAAAGGTAACATTACAAATATTGAGGCCAGATCCATTATCAACTAATGCCATTTTGACACCTACTTTATTGATACAAACTTGGATATATAAGGGAGGGTCATGGGCTAAGAACTCTAGTGGTGGGAGATCATTAGATGTGAAAGTGATTTGATCTTCATTAAGGGATAAAGCCAAAATAAACTTATGGTAAACATATTCTGGCGATATGTGTGGAGAAACATAATGGGTAGCTAAGTATTTTGGAGACGAAGGAGGCAATTTGGGTATTTTTGTAAGTATGTGAATAGATATGCTCATGGTGCATTGAATGTAGCGATAACTATAGAAAGGGAGAAGGTAGCAATTACGGTGAATAAGTGGCATATAAAAAGGAAAAAGAGAAGTGAAAAAGCATAATGACAATAGGGAGGAAAATTGAAAGCCCTAGAAGGTGCTAAAAAGAGACGTCAGGTTCACCAAAATGATTAACAAAAATAAAGTATGGTATGGTCCTAGATGGCCTAAGGGATATCTAGGGTATTAATGTTAATCTATAATTAGGAGGACTAAAAATTGTAAATGAACTAAACAATATGATATAAATGTAAATAAAATATTCTAGATAAAATAAAACCCTAATGTGTAAGAGAAGAGTAAGGAAATAGACTCAGCTGATAAGAGAATACTGTCACACAGTGTCGCAGATCTGAAATAGAAATCTGGAAGTGCAAATGAACCCTCAGGACCCTACAAAGGGTAGATTAGAATGTTTGAGATGACACAAGGTGCTTGGAGTGTACTGGGGTGCCTTGGGGTGCCCTGGTCTATAGTCTGGGTGCTTGAACATTGTAAATCCTCAAAATTTGAATCTAGTATGATCACTAAGTGTCTTTGAGTGCTTCCTGTCTATCATGTTGGATTCTTTGGATGAATAGAATGACCTGTAATGCAAGGAGAAGTATCAAACCCTAGAAAAATGAAAGATGCATATGAATGGGTCAGACTGACCTCAACCGCCAAACTAGTGGACTTATCACTGAAGCGCTGCACTACATTAAGGATGTAGTTTGATGTAGTTATGGCAGTGTGTGTGTGCATGTTGTGCCCTAGGTGCTCTTGTGCCAGTCACACTTTGTGAAGTAGAAGAAATAGTAGATATAGAAATGTAAGTAACATGTGTGCATGGAATAGAATGGAATCCCTCCCCCTATGAAGTGTGTGTGATGCAAATCTCCTAGCTTGAATGCATGGAACTATGTGGATGCAAGTGATGCAATGGATGCAAACCCTAGATGGAGTGATAGTAGTGATAAGATGCAATGACCTAGGACCCTTATTATGGTCTTATAACTTTATATTTATAGGGCTCTCAAGATTAATTTCGTAATTAATCCCAACAAGGCCAACTAAGAAGAAGATAAGGATGACCAACAACTAGAAGTGACCCAAAAAGAAGTGGAAGAGGTTGTGCATAGACTCAGGGCACCCAGAATGGGACCAAGGCACCTCGAGGGCCCCAGTACAGGTTGGGTGCCCTGATTTCAGGCTAGAATGTCGGAAAGGTCATGAAATGGGATGATAGGTATCGGAAATACACGGGAAAGATGAAATAAAAGATAAGAAAAAGGTGGCCAAAAGGTGGGATTAATTAGTACTTTGTACACTTGAGAACCTTCTAAATAGTAGTATAAGACCAGGCTAAATATTGTCTAATGTGCAATATTTGTGTCTACAAATATCCGCTGTTATTGCTAAAGTTTTAAAAAATATTATCAAAATTGTTGGTTGGATATTTTGTCAATCCAAAATATGAGGTTCAACCACAGTATATGGGATTAAATCCCTCCTCAAAGACAGGTGAGGCTGCCTGCTTATTAATAATCTAAAACACAGCAAAACAATATATACAATATTCACACTAATCTAACCATTGGGGTTGGGATAGAATCCTAAAATCCATATCCACACATTGGGAAGACATTGCTTTTCTAAATGGACTGGGTCGGAAATTATTACAATGAAAGAAACACAATGGAAAGGAAATGAGAGAAACGTATTTTCTTTCGAGTAAACACAGAGCACGAAATAATCATATGAGCTTTAGATCATAAATATAATGTCTGAAATGATTAGAAACACTAAGATGCTAAACAAAGAATAGCTTAAGATTATGAACGTAAGAACAATGTCTTAAGAAAGATATATCCCACAACACAAAGTTTGCAAAATAATATCAACTCCTATTCTTCAAAATGATTAAAAGAAAACACAAAGTTTTTCTTCTTTCCAATAGCTCCCAATATTTCAAAAATCTCAACCCTTTGGAATGCATAAGCATCCCTTATTTATAATAAAAGGAGTAGAGAGAAAATAGGATAAATCCTAGAAAATAGTGTTCTTTAAAAAGAGTTCTATTTTGCTTGACTCTCACGCAGGAGACCAAGTCAAAATATGATTAAAAAATGTGACGAAACAGAAATGAAAAAGACATGTCAATTTCAAGATTGAAATGACACATCGCATCAGGACTTAATCTGAATCGTCATCTTTCGCTCCTTCATCTTTCTCTTCCTCCAGCTGAGCCTGTTTGTTCCGAAATTCTTGGAACTTCCGAATTATGCCTTGCATTTCATTTTCGTCAGGCGTAGTGGAATGATCATTCAAAACTTCGTAGGTTTCATGAGTATCACTGGCACTACCGGGAAGCTTTTTCAATCTTTTGCTGAGCTTTCTCAAGGCCTCCAAAGAATGTTCAATCTTTACAAACCTGTCGATGATTTCAATACCAAATCCGTGAGTTGGTTCATGCTGAATAGATTCTTGGATTTGTTTGAAAAGATCATCGACTGATAGGATGCCTGAGTTTCCAACTGACACTTTTGCACATATTTTTAACAGTTCTTCCTCCAGGTCGCTCTTGCCATCGATCAACTGATCTCTTGATTCTCTCAATTTACCACAGGCTTCGTTGAGAATCTTCACCCTGAACCTGATGGCTTTGGTCAGCTGGAAATGCTTATCCGCATGTGGGATGATGCCTTCTTCTACCAAGAGATGTGATGGCATTTGCTTTAATGCCTGGAGAGCTTCAAAAGTCAAATCAAGATGTCCAATTTCTTGGGAGAAATCATCGTCCATCTTTTCTCCATCACTCTGAATGTTCCCCAAAGATTGATAGACTTCCACGACATCTTGAATCACTTCCTTCCCTTGTTGGAGCAGCCTTTGGATCCATTCATCGACCACCCTTCCTTTTTTATTAATCTTCTCAATCGTAGGCACTGATGAGAAATCGAATCCGACAGGGACAGAAGAAGATGGTATGGATTCAAGGGGTTTTGAGAGCTTACGCAAAACCTCAGTCAACTGCTCCACCTTTCCTTTAAGCTCATCTCTGTTGTCTTTTGTTTCTTTCAACTTCTGGCACAGCACGTTTGTGGCATCCCGTGCATCCTGTTGTGCTCCTTCCATTGTCACCTCTCCTAGAGCCACCCTGGTTATCTGATAGTCAGAGGCTGTTATGTCCTCTTTGGTTTTGTCAGTCGCAGGAGTGGCGATCTCTGCAAACTTATGCCCTAAAGAGTCCACCAAAACCCTTGAAACTATTTTGGGTTTCTTGGCTGATTTAGCAGTAGAGGCCTTGAGTGAGCTAAAATCAAAGGCTGGTATGGGTACAATCACCTTCCTCTTCCTCAGAGTTTGCTCGAGTAGCCATTGAGGCATGTCAGAGGGAGTTGCCACTATTGTAGGAGCTGGTATCATACTTTCAGGAGGGGAGAGATCCAATGGCGAAGTGGGGACAGTTACCAATGTGGTAGCAGATTCAATAAAAAGAGGCACAGGAGGGGGCGTGTTGGTGATTACTTTGGTACCAGCAGAGAGAGGTGAGAGTCCAGAGAAAATGCTGGCCATGATTGAAGAAGTCGATGGGGAATGAGGAGGTAGAAGTGGTTGTGAGGGATGAAGCGCAGATCCAGACTCCAAGGTCTGGGATGCAAGAGATAAGGTCTCCTCAGTTGGGCAGTCAACAAATGGTGAAACCAGAGGCTGGCTTCCTTCTCCTTCCAAAGAAATTTCTCCTATTTCTGGTGGTGTTGGTGATTCTGGCACATTCACCGTTTCAACTAGAGAAATAATTGAAGAGATTTCTCGTTCTCTTCTCTTCTTGACAAACTTGACCTTTATAGGCCCCTTAGAAGATCTTTTGTCCTTTCCCTTTTTGGAGGGCCCCGCCTCTGAAGCAACCAACTTTGAAAAATTATCATCTTTAAAACTCATCCCCCAAGAGGCGAGCCATGCTTTGGTGCGTGCAAGAATCAGAGCTGACCTATCTGTAATGGAGGCTTTTTCACTGATTGACCAATCAATAGGTGGGAAAACATATTGATCTTCATTCAGTCCATCATAGGAAAGGTCCAGAACACTTTCATTATCGCTAGTACCTTCTGGTAAGTTAGCAAGCTCAAGTGTTTGAATCTCAGCAAGTGTCAATCTGCTATGATCTTTTCTTCGGACAGCAACCTCATCACGTAGATCAATCCAGATGTCCTCTATGCTTGGTCTATGCAGGTGCAGAGTTCCATACGCCCTGAGGACTCCTTGAATATCAAACCCGTCTTGGGGCTTCATGTGCTTCTTCAATTTATCTTGAAGCTCGTGGACAACGTTCTTAGCTTTCACCACTGTTGGACAAGTATACCTTCCAATAGAAATTGGGAAAGATACGGCGGCCTTGTGTTTACTCTGTTGGAACTTGTGAAAATCCAACAATTGCCTGACCAACTCCATCAAGATTAGTTTGTCCCCTGGATATCTGGGCAAATGAAAAGGATCCCCTGGGTACATGACTACTCGAAGATATGTGAACTTCTTAAATTGCAAGAAGACACAACCCCATTTTGAAACTTCAGCCCATGCTTCATCAGATACTCTTGTTTTCCTCAGTTCAGGATTTAACCTGTAGATGTTCTCGTAAAAGAAGGCATCGTTTACCCTTCTGAATTGGTCTTGAGACCCTTTTCTTGTCAGCTGAGGGAAATACTGATAAATATGTTCTACTGTCTTGTTTCCCTTGGTGTCCAACCCGGGATAGTTCCTCATACCGGCCGCTACATAGGTGACATACGAGGACATGTAAAATTTTCCTGTAGACAGGACTGTTGTCATTTGAGAATCTATCTCGTTACTGACAAGAGTACCCCAATCAATTCCCTATTGATTCTTCTTAATAGTGATCATGAACTGATACATCCACCCTTGGAAAACATTTGATTCGGGAAAACCAAAAACCCGACTCAACAGAGTGATGATATCATTGATTTCCTGAATGAAATCACTTCTGGGAACAAGTCTTGGGAACCTGGAAATAGCCGGTTTGGCTTTGATCAGGAACTTCTTATTCAAGTGCTTGATGCAATCCTCCTGATCATTGTCCCAAGCTTTTTGGGCTGACTTGAGATCCATATCTCCATATTCTTCAAAATTAGGCAGCTTAAGAAGGTCATCAAAGTAACCTCCGTCTAATTTAATCACAACTTCTCCCGCCTGGTTTTTCACAGAGCGAGAAGCAGAGTCATAATTTGAAGCACAGGCCAAGATGAACTCGGGGCACTGAGCAAACATAGGGAAGCCTGCCACAAGAGGTAGGCCACTGTCGACTATCGATTTCATCCATGGAGTTTGAGAAGGGCTCTTGACCCTATTCCAGAAATCCTCCATGTCTACGTTTCCGAGCTCTGTATCTCAGATGTCGAAATTACAGTCAATATATGATGGAGACTCCACCTTCCTAAATTTGTATTTCATCCTCCCTGACTTTTCAGTCTTTTCTTGTGATGGACCAGGATCCGACATGAGGGATTTCAAAGGAGGAGAGTGTCGGAGATCAGGAGATGTTGAACACTGCGAAAACCCCGACCCACTGGAGATGCCGGAAAGGTGGAAAAACCCGACACACTGAGGAGGATACTGGAGGCTTGAAATAACCGACATGCTGGGAGGATGCCGGAGACTTTGGAAAACCTGACACACTGAGAGGATGCCGGAGACTTTGGAAAACCTGACACTTTAAATTTTCTGATATACTGCGGGTTTTGAACACTGCAAAGCACCCTGCGAAACCCGAGAAGAGGGAATAGGGTATTTGTTGAGTTGAAACATGCAAGTTTTTCCTTCACCATTTATATCCCAAACATATTTTTAATTATAACATCATTCTGAGGGATAAAACAAAGTGCTAATTCCAAAAGGGGAAAACCCTAAAACATAAACCTGATTTGAAAACAACCCCCAAAATGGAAAAGAGAAAAACCCCACAACAACCCTGATAAGAAACTTGGAAGAATTCCTTACATAATTAATCCACAAAAACCACAAACAAAGAATGAAGAAAAATACCTTCAACCAGGACAAGGAATGATAAAAAACGAGCAATGCAATCGGGCACAGAGGTGAGTTTCAGGTTTTGGGGTCGAAGATGCATGCGCAAAAATCCATGAGGTAAAAAGTACGTCTGGTAAAAATGACGTGGAAATCCGAATATATATAAGAAAATTTACATTTAATACACTTCAGTTGACACGTGCCAACTACCCGACAACTCGGCATTAATGCCATGTCAGCATGCTTGGGATATCCGGAAACCCGACACAAAGGTTTTTAGAGTAATTCGGGTTTCGGGTTGCGGGAAACAATCGACATGAAGCATGATGTTTGATAGCCTTGGAAACCCGAAACAAAGGAGTAAACCGGGTTTCGAGGATCGGAAGACATGCGACATGAAGCATGTTTTGACGAAGGCATGTTCCGATGCTTGGAAGATCCGCAAACCCGACTTACCTTACTTGATGCGGGTTTCAGGTTTCGGGGAACACACGACATGAAGCATCCAAGACACATGTTGTCTTGCTTGTGAAACTTGAAAACCCGATTATCTCTCTGAAAGGTAATTTTTAGAAAACAGCTCAAAAATTTCTTAGGGTTATCTGATTTTTTTGGTGTAAACTCAAAAATGAGATAACAAAAATCAATGCACAAACTTAGCAACCAACGAGAGAAAATAGTTTTTGAAAAATTTGGATCCACCAATGTAGGAAACAATCTAAAAAATTGTGGGTGCTAAAAAGTAGTGATTTCTCCTAAATATAGACACAATAAAGTCGATAACTATGGAATGAAACGTAGGACTTATCATCAATATTTGAGATGTAATTTATTTTCTCATACATGATTTTGAACCTGTTTATTTGCCATGCAATATATTTGATTGTTTTAGAGCATGTTGCATTTAATAACGCATTATTTTAAGCATCATGTTTTGCTAATAATTTTTCATGCAATATTTATGGTCTATTTCTTCCATGATTTTTGTGTTATTTCCAAATTCTAATGATATATTTGTTCAGCATGTGTCTCCATGTTTTCCTAGGTGTTTGATTTTGTTTGATCCTTTTATATTTGGGCGCACCTAATGCATGATTCATATAACATTTTTATTTGCTACAAATTATTATTTTTAAACCAAGTTGCATGAAAAAATTCCTTGATTGATGTTATCATGCAATTCAAAAATCTTGCTATATGATTGGTTGTGATCTTCTTTTTAATGGTTTAGAAATTAGAAATAACAGTTTCAAACCAATCTGATTACTCTTAGGAAAAATGTAGACATCATTGAACCTTACAAAACGTCAAACATACATTCTTTGATTGATGGTATTAAAGAATTTGATGCTACAATGTCATATTGCAGGTTGTTTTCCTCTTAATGTGGTTCAAATTATTTTTATCCCAACATATTATCTCATAATTGGAAATCATTACTTTCTCCAACAGATCTATGCTATTGATTTATAAAAATTCAATGCTCTTACCTGAAGGATTCAATACCCCACATTACTTCATACTTTGAATTCAGCAACTAAAGGAACTCTATTGCAGATTTATCTCGACATAAATCAACTATTGGTGTAGTCTTATTTTCTTATTCCATATTCTGAAAAATGAGGGTTTGTATTTTTTGCTTGATCATTACAATTTCATATCCTTGTAATCATCATCCATAAAATTCATTATCCAATCTACATCCACAATCCATTCTTCCTTCATAATGATGTTAGTAGTTACATTTTCTACACAATTGTGTTAATATTAGATGGGGGGGAGTCTAGATTCTAATTCTAGGCAAGTAAATTCTAACCTACTTGCAAAAAAATAAATCTAATCTAATTTGTAGGAAAATAAATATAATCTATATTTAGGAAAGTAAATCCTAAAGAAACCATTAACAAAATATCTCCTGTCACAAAATTTTCTAAGAGACATTCCCTCTCACTAGGAACTTGTTTATCTATTGCCACTAGAAAATTCTCTTACAAAATTCAGAATCTCCTAATAACACCATGTTCCCTGGAAACAACACCAAAATGATGAGGTTTGTAAATCCTATTCATTAAGGAATGTCAATCCAAGGTTGGTGTCCAAAGGCTGTATGCAAAAGAAGAAATACATATTTGGCAATGATCCCTTCTACCAAAATCCACAGTTGCAGAAATATAAAAGCACACTTGTAGGAATTAGAAACACACTTGGATGAATTAAAAATCACACTTTGTAGGAAATTAAAATCACACTTGTATGGAATGAAAACACACTTGTAGGAAAGGAAAAACACACATTATAGGAAATTTAAAAAAACTGTAGAAAAGTAAATTGCTGAATTAAAAATAAACACATAAAACACCTGCAGGATTACAAGAGACTATACATCACAAAAATAATTACATAACATAAAGAAGAACACAATAAAAAATATAATTATAGAATGGAAAAATAAACATAAATATACAGCTCCATCTTCCTTGGAATGAGTGACCAGCTCATTCCTCAGAAGAGGATTTATATCTACACAATTTACAGATGGATGAAGTAAAATATAATATTGAATTAATTAGAAAAATGGAGATTAAATTCAAAGTTGTGGGAGGTTGCATTTATATTTGCATGCTTCAATCACTTCCTTATTTTAAGGAATGCATCTTTATCAACTAATATTATAATCTATCCAAAAAGCATCAATCTCTAAAAAATATGGAAAAAGATTATCTAATTCTTATAACAATCCGATTCTATTATTTTCTTGTTGATAATCAAAATGAATATTGATTATTATTTATTTTACAAATAATAAACATAGAAATATATATTTTTAGAATGACTCCCAAAAATAGATAACAATGTCACCCTTGGAGTTATGTTCACTTATGTAACTCTAATATTCATCCCCAAAGCTTTAATACCCAACTCCAAAGCTATAATAGTCAAATCCAAAGAATTCTCAAAGAGACTTTGAAAAATTCTCAAATAGAATCTGAAGCATTCCAAAGAGACTCCAAAATGAGTTGGAGGAACTCCGAAGTGAGTTGGAGGAAATCCGAAGTGAGTTGGAGCCTTCTAGGAAGACTTCGAAGCATTCTTAAAATGGCTATAAATTTTGCATACAAACTCAAATCAAGATGGTTTTATTTGAACTTGCATAATTTTATAAGAGGAATATGAATATGCAATCAGATTTGGGTTTGGGTATATTCTTGATGAATGTTTTCTATGTTTCCCAAACATATGCTTAAGGAACCACTCATAGAAATGTTGAACATTTCCGGAGCTAGTGAAATAACCTTTGAAGCTAGTGAAATAACCTTTAAAGCTAATGCAATGATGAAATAACAATATTTGGAGATTATATGAGAGATTTTATAGATCTTACAAGGCTAGTTGTAGCTGGTGCTTAGTGCTCAAAATTCCTTATTCAACAATGATAACAAAGTATGGATTGCATATGTACAAATTGAAATATTTTCCCAATAATAATTAGAATAACTAATAGAAAGATAACAATGAATTCTTAAGAAATAACCATGATATATACTCTCTATTTCATCCTAAATAAACCATAAGTTTAGAGATTACACTTAGATTCACTTTATATATGCAGAGAAAAAGAATGTCAAATATTGTATAAAATGGGCTATTTCTTAGGCTCATCACAACCCATTTTCTTCTACTTCCAATGCTTCATACTCCGCGATGTGCTTCTCAACTAGTTCCTTGTTCTTATTTTTATGCATGACTAATTCCTCTGCCATCAACCTTGACCCATTCTTCCTTTCCATTAACAACATTCGTAATAGATATTTTAAATAGTGAAGATCTGTTGGATATTGATCCTTTTCCTATTCAACTAATTATGGGCATGCGTGCATGATGATGAAAACTACATCTCCCACCCTATCATAAGCTTCAAAAGTTTGTTTATTCTCATTGCACACTCTCTCTGTAAGCCTATGAATTTCCTGGTCCTTGTGTTCTTCTTCCTATCACATTTTTTAATGGAAACATCTTTTTAAAATATTCTCAATCCCACCTCCGCGACCATTTTATTAAGCACATGATACATTTTTTCATCCGTTAATAGTTGGGAGTTGACAACGGGAAAGGTTTCCCTTGTTAAATAATTTAATCGTGTCTTAGAGAGTGATTCCTTATTCACCTCAAACTTTGGCTCTTTCATATGCACATGATAGTTCAGGAGAGCATCTTTTGTGTGCACGATAAGGATTCATTCTTGTCAAACATTCCTCAAAAAAATAAGAGATATCTTAATTACTTTCTCAATCCTTGTGCCCTAATGTCGAGCGTCCACTCTTCATGTTTAATCTGTATACTTGCTTAAAATTGTGTAATTATTTCTTTCCTTTGCCTTTCATAACCTATGTACCTAATTATCAACTCCGTGCTTTATATTGTTCACTAAATTTGTAAACCCTAGTTATTCACCCTCGATCGCAAACCTTCAATTTTTCACCTCACTTCCACCACCTTTGAAAAACTACTACTTCACACTAGGAGATATTTAATTCCAAGGTACATGTGCTCAATTTATCAGTTTTCTAGTTCGATCGGCTCTACAGTTTTTCCATTACACTTAGATTTATTCTTCGCACTTTGTTTCTTAAGCTCTCCAATCATATAAGTTCTCAAAAGAAAGGTAGGAAATTATTCACCCACACCTCTTTTATAGGTTTTTAAATTTTAATCACATTAATTACACTCCACCTACCACCATCTTTAGCTTTAAATGCACTTTTTATTTTTTCACATGCTTTTCCATTGACCTTCTTCCATGCACAATAGTCGTAACCTTCTGGCACATAACTACTTCCTAGGATGTAGTCCTCCTTACACGCACCTCTCTTTTCCACACATAATCTTTCTCTGTGCCACTTGCCAAGTAGTCTATCTTGTTGTTGTCTCCCTCGTGTTACACTTTGTGGCCATCTTTGACGTGTGCTCTCCAATTTGAGAAATATACATCATACTGGGAAAATTTCTATACCTTAAAGCACTAACATCCTTAAGCACCAGTGCACCATATCCAACCTTCCATAACATAATATAAATTTTTTTCCATCACACACCATCCTTTCATACTGTCGCGTACACCAACATTTTTCTTTAGCTCACACTTGTCTCATACCACAACTTCTCAAGGTGTACCAGAGTCCCAATTTCTCTTCTTACAAACACTTGTACCTTCTTGAGCACATACTGAAAGTATGCATGGTCCTCTACACATCAATCTAATACAGAGTAATCAACTCCTACACCTGAACATGTTTATTACAACAAAACATAAAAAAAACAAATAGAAAGAAAAATACAATCTAAGAGGAAATACCACCTTATTACAAAAAATAGAAGAAGCTTATTTATAGTAGGGCTTAAACCTACTCCCATTGAAGTAACTGGGAAACATGGTGCCATATAGCACCTGAAATTTACATGCGTCTACTTTGAATATTTTAGTTACTAGAAAGGGTCCTATCCAATGTACTTTTATCTTTCTAGGATGACGCACAAACTTGGAGTCATACAAGAGCATCATCTTCCCTACCACAAAGGACTTTTTCTTAATGTGATTTTCATGCCAATAATTTTTTATATATTTCTATCTTCTGACTCCATCTTGCAATGACACGCTGCACATCTAGCTACATCAGTTTATCAATGTGGTCCTTTATTGATTTCTCATCATCCAATCTACATATGTGTGCAATATGCAAGGAGGGTAATATGAAATCAATAGGGAAAACTGCGCCCATGCCAAACACCAACTGAAAGGGTGTGGCCTTATTCAATCTCTTATAAGTTGTTTTATATGCCCACAACACGGTTGATAGCTTATCATCCCAATATTTCCTTCCAACATCAAAAATATTTGTCAAAGTTTGTCCCAAAATATTGTTGAAGGATTTAGCAGTTCTATTGGCTTGTGGGTGATAGGGGTTAATCTTGTGGTGTGCCACCATAAAATTTGCTAGTAGAATTATAATAGTCTCATTTAAAAAATGAGTCCCTCTATCACTTGTAAGAATTAAGGGACATCCATACTTGTTTATGATATTTTCCCATAGGAATCTATCTACTATTGCTGTAGTGCAATCCTTTGTAGGCATAACCTATTTCCACTTTTTAAAGTAATATGTGCATGTAATGATATATCGCGTGCCTTTCTTGTGCGTAGGTTGTACAATGGGCTATAAAAAGTCAATTTCCCATTTCTCAAATGGATCTGCACTTGCTATAGGGTGCAATGATATCTCATCCCTATTTCAAGGCTTACCTATCCTATGACAATGGTCAAAAGCCTTGAAACATTATTTAGTGTCCTTATACAACATTTCCCACCATAAAACAACCAAGAATATCTTCCTCAGAGTTGCTTCGCCTACATAGTGGCCTCCATTTATTCCTCCACTCGCTTCCTCCATAATAGCTTCATGCTCATGATCTAGTACACATATACACAAGAACTCATCTCTACCCATCTTATATAGGTCTCCTCCAATGAATTGATATGGCACTCCATGAATAACAAACTTCTTCTTTTCCAAAGTCTTCATACCCTTAGGTTTTAGTCTAGTCCTCAAGAATACAAAAATGTATTCTAAATCAGATGGCACATAGTTCAATATAAACAATTATGGATCTAGAATAATATCCTCTATGCTCTGGATTTCCTCTCCAGAGTTAATCATTGATAGATGATAAGGTCCCAGGCTTCCCTTATCAGGTTTCACTATGACTATGAAGTTAAATTATTGAAAGAGAAGGATCCAACGAAAGATGCACCCCGAAAAAAAATGGCTTATTGACAAAATACTTCAATGTCATATGATATGTATGAAATATGAATGGCGTGGCCAAGAATTATTGTCTAAAATTATGAAGCACATAAATCATTAACAAGGCATCGCGTTCCATAGTTGTATAGTTTTTCTTTGCCAACATCAAGTTCCTACTTTCAAAACATATGGGATGATCCACATTTTATTCACCTTGCTACTTTAAGACTGCTCCAATTATTGTTAAAGAAGCATCAACATGTACATGTAATGAATTTTTCCATGAGGGTAAGCGTAAGATAGGTGCGGTGGTTAGATTCTCCTTCAAGGTCTCAAATGCTTGTTATTACACATCACCCCAATAAAAATTTCCTTTGGATTTCAAAATACCTTCAAGGAGCATAGAAAGCTTGACATAACCCTTAATAAACATCTTGTAATAACTAGTGTGCCCAAGGAAACCATTCACCTCACTTTGATTAGTTGGATCTTCCAAGATAACAACAATACTAGTTGGATCCACCAATAAGTCTTATTTTCAAATGACATGTCCATGTAAGGTACCAAAAGCAGTTACAAAAATGCACTTCTTAATGTTCAAGGAGATGCTAAGCTACCTGCATCTTTCAAAAATCAATCTCAAATTGTCACAATGATATTTCACTAGCCCATACATGGTCCAAACATCGAGGTATACCTGCAAAAACTTGTGAATAAACTCTTGGAAATATTGAAAAAATATGCATGAGAACATTGTTGGTGTATTATTCAATCCAAAGGGCATGACAGTGTATGCAAAGCTTCCCCATTCAGTTGTAAAGGTGGTCTTCTCATGATCTTCATGCATAATCCTCACCTGATGGTCACATGAAAATCCATCTATAAATGAGTAGATTTCATGCCCTAGATCTCTTCAGTGAATGACATAGGAAAATGATCTATGACACATGAAGCATTGAGAACCATGTAGTACACACATATTCTTATCTGACCATATTTCTTGATGCTGATCACTATGGGGATGATCCATTTATATTCCTCAATAGGCTCAATGATACATGACTTGAGAACCTTATCAATTTCCTCTTTTACTTTTACTCGTAGGTTAGGATTCATTCCATAAGGCCTCTTCCTGAGTGGTCGCATGCTGTCCTTAAGATCAATTCTCATCTCTTCGAACAATGGATGCATGCCATTTAATTCATGATATCACCTAGGATACAATCTTGAAAGTTGCACGATAAATCAATAATCTTCACAACCTTAGGTTCAAACCAATAATCACCAATATTTTCCTCCTACGACACATCATCGGTCCTAATGTTCACTTTATTAGTATTCAAGGGCATATTATATGCACACACCTGGTAATCTATGGAGTCCATCACCTCACACATACCCTCTATGTGCATAGTGTACAAGTCTTCATCTTCCTTATTGCCTATGAGGTAATCAAGTTTTCCCTTTTCTTTTTCCTTCCAAGCGCAACCCAGCTATGTTTCTTTTATTTGTACTAAGTCCTTGCGCACCTCAGTGTCATATTTGTAGACACCAATTTTTTGTATGCTTGTTCCCCAGACTGCGTTCACTCACCTTCATCATCATATTGCACATAAATACATCTCGTCTTATTCTAATTTCTATTTTCATCCTAATTTCCCACTTTCCCATATTTATCCCATAAACTATTTTATCTTCCCTAATCTACCCTTAATCATATTTAATCACCCATAAACCCATGTGTTTCTCTAATATTTTCCCTAAACACTCCATTTATAATCCATATGCTCCTATTTACCCTCATTTAATGCATCTCTACCCTCCAACCACCTTTTATCCTCCCTATGTAACCCTAACCCACCTAAAGAGCCCGTGTAGTCACTAAATCACACACTTTGAGTCATTATTTAGTCTCAGTCTCATACTACTATTCATATGGTTTTTGAGTGAAGAAAGTAATAAATAACCCATGTCCTTTGGCCATTTTACTTTACTTTTTGTCATCACTTTCGACCTTCCGCATGTACTTTCCCAGTCTGTTTTGTCATTTTGCATTATTCCTATTCCTAATTGGGGCACCCAGGCACCCTGGTCCCCTTTGGGTGCCCTGATCCTCTTTGTACTTTGATTTCATATTTTGGGAACTTTCTATCTGTTTGAGCTTTCCATATTTTTAGTGGCTAGCCTTTTCGGGGTTAATTATGAAATTAGAACAAGAGAACCATATAAATATAAAGTTATGAGACCATAATGAGGGACCAAGAACTAAGCACTTACTATCACCATTTAGAGTTACATCCATCAAAGTTACCTAAAACTAGAATTGCATCCATCTAACTCCATCAAAAGGCACACAAGGCTGGTTCATCTATATCACACTTCATAGGAGGGGAGTCTATTGTTTCCATGCACACATTTATTACATTCTACATCTAGTTATTTCCCACTACTTCACAAAGTGCGACTTGCACAAGAGAAAAATAGGGCTTGATTTTCACACACACACACACACACACACCTAGAACTACATTGGGTTTGAGATGTAGTGTAGAGATCAGTTAGTAAGTCCACCATGTGGCCGCTGAGTACAGTCTGACCTCTTCACATGCATATTTATTTTTAGGGGTTTGATACTTGTCTTGGGGTTTTACAGGTCTCTCCTTAATCTTCGATTTGCAAGGACATAAAACACAGTTCAGTGAAGTTAGTGCAACAGGAAGAAAACAAAGACATTCACCTAAAAAAACCTTAGAGGAGGGTTTCAAGCCATTTTTACAGACTAGAGCACCCAAATCTCAGACTAGGGCACCCATAGGTAACCATGTCCCTCTCCAGGCACCCCCGTCTAGTCACGGAGCTCAGATCTATGCTTTCTCAGGCTTATGTGTGATCATTTCCTCCTCATGTTTTCCTAAGTTTCTCTATGACATAGTCCCACACCTTCATCAAATCAGATACAAACTTCTTAACCCTCTCTTACATATTAGGGTTTCATATTTTCTATTTACTTAGTTGCTTGGGTCACTTTATTTATTTATTTAGTTGTTATTTAGTACTTTACATAACATTAGATTAAGCTAGGATTTCTGATTTTAGTATAATCATTTTGGTGAACCCGTACTCAATCTTCACACTTAGGATCCTCATTTTTTCCCTATATCATGGCTCCTAAAGTTGCTCAAGTTTCTTTTTTTGATTTACTTAAGATGTATCCCAATTGCCAAGATGTTCTGCAAAAGACCTTAGACACCATGTATCATCCTAAAGATACACCTCCACATGAAATAAATCATATATTCGATCGTTTATCTGACAACCCTAGTCATCATGATTCTCCATCTAATCAATCTATATTGGAATCATTACAATATTTACATTATTTATTTCAATACCATTTTAAGGCCATGGAATCGAAAATTACATATCTCAAATATGAAATCCAATAACTTAAGGATGCTTCTCAAGCACATGTTTTTTATCCTACTACATATCACCTTCATTCTATGTCTTCTACATGTGCTCATGTTAGTGACCTAAAATATTTCTGCTCCCCACACCTATCAAGTTTTCAATAAATGCTCAATTATAAGATATTATTCCAAAACTCATAACTCATTAATTAATCAACTTGCCATCTACTCACTATTATCCTCCTTATCATCTTACAAAATATCAAGGCCTTCCATATTGCAATTATCATAAAATCAGTGGACATATTGAAAATGATTGCTATGCTTTACAACTAAGAATAAAACATATTGAGCGTCAAGGTTTCATCTTATTCACCACACAAAGTTCTGTTAAATGGTCCTCTCCACTTGTTACATAAATGGGTTCTTAAATATGATTCATCTAATAAGGAAAGTCAAGAGCCACCTAAGCAACCACCTACGACATCACCAAGTCAACATAAGAAAACTCATTTAACAATCCGTTCAACACCTCTTTCTCTCAAGTCATCCAAAACATTACCAAGTAAAATTACATAAGCTCCTCTTATGGTTGAGCTCACGCCTCCTCCATTAAAGGTATTTGCAACATCACTAGGTCATGCTCAATAACCACCTCCTATATTTAAAATTGTAATTCTACCATCTGTTATGGACCATACTTATTTTGATGATTGTGACATGAATGAAGCTTACTATGATGATGAACCATTTGATGGTCACACTCCTCTATCACCTCAGCAATCACTTTTGTTGAGGAAAATACTCCTTAAATTGACCCATTTAGTGTCTTTTTACTAGAATCCAATCACTTATATACTTGGGGGGCATAACACTCACATAATTCCCCCCATCCTAGAATCAATAGACGTCTCATCCTTGCATTCACGCATATCCACATTCTAGCATTCACACAGTCATCTACGTTACATACATCATCATTACTCGATGATGCACTCTTGTACTTTGGTTCACACTTGACTGTTGAGGGCATTTTCTACATAGACCCCAGACATTGCATAGTAGTTACCATAAATCAGGCACCACATGTCATCATACATCATATATACATTATACACTACATTCCAAGCTATATATATTGCGCATCTTCATACATCGCACACATTCTACACCCTATACACATTAGCTATCACATGTTGCACATTTTAAACACATTATAGACATGTTATCCCATTTTTGTGATTTCACTAAAATGAAGATAACCATAGAATTTTTTTGAAAAATCTCCTAAAATGCCCTTTTAGAGAGATAGTTAGGTTTTCGAAACCTAGCAACATCAGAGCATGGTTCACAAAAAGCATGCTAAATGTTGCATGTTTCCAGAAACCTGAAGTCTAATCCAAGTCCTTTGTGTTGGGTTTTCAGGTTTCTAGAGCATTGTAACATGCGTGGTTAAAAACATGTCATGTGTCATATGTCTTTCGAAACCTAAAACCCGACTCAACTCCTTTGTATCGAGTTTTTGGGGTCTTCACAACATCAGAACATGCCTTAGTCAAAACATGCCTCATGTCGCATGACTTCTGACTTCCGAAACCTGATTTCTCCTTTGTATCGGGTTTTCGGAACCATCGAGCATCTCAACACATCATGCTTCATGTCACATGCTTCCTAAAACTTGAAACCCAAATTGGTATTAAATCCTTTGTGTCGGGTTTCCGAACACCCAAAGCATGATGACATGGCATTAATGCTGAGTTATCAGGTAGTTGGCACACGCATCAAATGATGTGTAATAAATGTGGAAATTTTTATAAATACTTGGATTTACACGTCGTTTTTACTAGTTGTACTTTTTACCTCGTGGATTTTTGTGCATGCTCTCCCGACCTTGAAACCTGATTTGGTCTCATGCTTGATTGCGTGGCTTGTTTTTGATTATTTTTCAAACTGGTTGAAGGTATTTCCTCTATTCTTTGTTTGTGAGGTCTGTTGGATGTGTTGTTGTGATGATATTTCTAACATTCTCCTTTCTTTCTTGCTAGGGTTAGGGTTTTTGGTTGTTTTATTCTTTGGGTTTTTGTTCCAATTGAGTTTGTGGTTTAGGATTCACCCTTTGTGTGTTTGCCTTTTCTTTATTCCTTGGAATATGCCTTCTTAATGTTATAAGAAAAAGAGGAGAATTTAACAAAATCCCACTGTTGAAATGGAGGAGAATTTGAATGTCCTAACATCACAAAAACCCGACCCTCTATTTTCAGGTTTTGTAGGGTGCTATACAATTTCAAAGTTCTACATTTTTTCAGGTATTTCAGTGTGTCAGACATCCTCCAATTTCTAACAAGAGTTTCCATACTTGATCAGGTCTTGCGGTTTGTCAGACATTCAAAATTCTTTCGACATCTCCTAGTGTTGTGGGTTTGGCAAGTCCTCCAACACCTCCCAGTGTTGCAAGTTTTACAGGGTGCTCTACAAGCTCTGACTTCCGTAGTATTTCAGGTTTTCCTCAGTGCTGGGAATTCAACATCTCCCAACATCTCTGATTTCCCACAGTGTGTCAGGTTTTTCCGACTGCTCAAAATCTCATATCTTCTGACACGTTCAGATGATTTTTGGGACTTCCCAAGTGTCCAACACCGACTAATCTCTGATAATATCTATAGTGCTTCGGGCCTATGGGATTGCTAAGCAGGCCTTCCAACTAGAAGTGTCCAAACTAGAGGTGATCAGTACAATCCTTCTTTAAAATTCCTCATGTCAGATCCTAGACCATCATAGAATAAATCAAATAAGTCTGGGAAGATGAAGTAAAAATTTAGGAAGGTGGAGTCCCCTTCCTACATTGATTGTAACTATGATATTCGGGATACATAGCTCGACAATATAGATATGGAGGATTTTTGGAGTAGAATCAAGAGTTCATCCCAGACCTCTTGGATGAAATCTATAGCTGGCAGTGGCCTCCCTCTGGTAGCAGGATTCCCTATGTCTGCTCAATACCCTGAGTTCATCTTGGCATGCGCTTCTAACTATGACTCTACTTCTTCTGTTCAGTAAGAAATCAAGCGGGAGAAGTCATAGTCTAGTTAGATGGAGGATACTTCGATGATCTTCTTAGATTGCAAAGATTTGAAGAATATGTGGACTTGAATCTTCAATCAGATCAGAAGGCCTAGGACAATGACCAAGAATACTGTATTAAGCATGTGAATAAGAAGTTTTTGATCAAGGTTAAGCCGGCTGTCTTTAGGTTTCCAAGAGATCAACAACATCATTACTTTGCTGAGTTGGGTTTTTCGATTTCCTGAGTGAAATGTTTTCCAAGGATGGATGTATTAATTCATGGTCATCATTAAGAAGAATCAACAAGGAATTGATTGGGGTAGTTTTATCAGTGATGAGGTAGACTCCCAAATGAAAACAGTCTTGACTACGAGAAAGTTCTATATGTCCTCATATGTCATCTATGTAGCAGCCGGTATGAGAAATTATACAGGCTTGGATACAAATGGGAACAGGTAGCCGAACATTTCTACCAAAATTTTCTTCAACTAACAATAAAGGGGTCCGAGGACCAATTCAGGAGATTGAATGATGCTTTCTTCTACGAGAATATCTGCAGGATGAACCCCGAACTAAGGAAAACAAGAGTCTCTGATGAGGCATGGGATGAAGTTTCAAAATGGGGCTGTGTCTTCTTACAATTTAAGAAGTTCACATATCTTCGAGTGGTCATGTACCTAGGTGACCCTTTCCGACTACCCAGGTACCTAGGAGACAAGTTGATTCTAATGGAGTTGTGCAGGCAACTGTTGGATTTCCATAAGTTCCAACAAAGTAAACACAAGGTTGCCATATCCTTTCCAATTTCTATTGGAAGATATACCTGCTCAACCGTGGTAAAGGCCAGGAATGTAGTGTATGAGCTTCAAGAGAAGATAAAGAAGCACATGAAGCATAGAGATGGGTTTGAATTCCAGGGTGTCCTTGAAACATATGGAACCATGTACCTACATGTGCCAAGCATAGAGGACATCTGGATTGATCTTCATGATGAAGTCACCATCATAAGAAAGGATCATAACAGGCTTAAACCTAAAGAAATTTAGACGCTTGAGCTCGCCGAAATCCCAGAGGGCACTATTAACAATGAAAGCATTCTGGATCCTTCATACGATGGACCGAATGAAGATTGATACGTCTTCCCAGCTATTGATTGGTCCATTTGTGAAAAGACCTCTATCGTGGATTCTTGCACACACCAAGGTGTGGCTCGCTTCTTGGGGAATGAGTTACAAGGAGAAAAGTTTCTCAAAGTTGGTTGCTTTGGAAGCGGGGGCCCTCCAAAAAGGAAAAGGACAAAAGCTCTTTCAAAAGACCTATAAAGGTAAAATTTGTCAAGAAGGGAAGAGAACACCTGAAAGAGGAGAAATTTGACTACTTCCTCTACTCACTCAATCTGAAATGGTGAATATACCAGATTTTCCAACCCCACCTGAAATAGGAGAAATTTCTTTGGAGGTGGAGGGTAGCCAACATTTGATTTCACCATTTTCTGATTGCTCATTTGAAGTGAGTTTGTACTTCCTAGGCCTTAGCTTCAGTATCTGCGCCCCCTCCTTCATAACCACTTCCACTTCCTCCTTCACAGCCACTTCCACCTCCTCTTTCTCCATCCACATCAATAGTCATGGCTAACATCTTCTCTGGTCTCTCACCTCTCTCTGCTGGAACAAAAGTGACTGTAGATATGCCTCCTCCTTCTACACATCTTTTCACCGAACCCATCACCACACTTGTGACTGTCCCTGCTCCACCAGTAAGTCTTCCCCCACCTATAAGTGTGACCCCAACTTCTGCAATAGTGGTAAATCCCTCTAGCACTCCTCAATGGTTGAATGATCAAATTCTGAGAAAGAGGAAGGTGGTAGTTCCCCTACCAGCCTTTGATTTTAGTTCACTTAAAGTTCCCTCTGCTAAATCTACCAAGAAACCCAAAAAAGTTTCTAGGGTTTCAGTGGATGCTTCGGGGAATAAATTTGTAGAAATCACAACTCCCACAGCTGACAAGACCAGAGAGGATGTAACAGCCTCTGACTATCAGATAACCAGAGTCGATCTCGAGAAAGTGATGGAAGAGGGAGCCCAACAAGATGCATGGGATGCTATGAATGTGCTGTGTCAAAAGTTAAAGGAAACACAAGAAAGCAGGGATGAGCTTAAAGGGAAAGTGGAGCACATGACTAAAGTGTTGCTCAAACTTTCAAAGCCCTCCAAATCAACACCATCATCCTCCACTCCTATGCCTATACAGTTTGATTTCTCATCAGTGCCCATGATTGAAAAGATCAATGAAAAGGGGAGAATGGTTGATGAATGGGTGCAGAGGTTGCTCCTCCAAGGAAAGGAAGTCATTGAGGCTTCATCTAAGTTTCATAAGACCTTAAGGAATACTCAAAAAGAGGGAGAAAAAATGGATGAATATTTTTTGGAGGATATTGGAAACCTCGAGCTAACCTTGGAAGCTCTTAATGCACTGAAACAGGTCCCATCCCTTATCCTGGTCGAAGAAGGGGTTATCCCTCATGTGGATAGGCATTTCTAGCTAACCAAGGCTATAAGATTCAGAGTGAAGATTCTCAACCAGGCCTACAGAAAATTAAGGGAATCTAGAGATCAATTGGTGGATGCTGTCAGTGATATTGAAGAAGAACTCTCCAGGATCTTTCCCAAGGTATTAGGTTTAGGTTCGAGTCTTTTATCTGCTGATGAGTTTCCACCAGCAATTTCAAAAGTCTATCCAACAGGAATCAACTACCGTTTCAGTCTAGAAATTATTGATAAACTTGTGAAGACTGAGCACATCCTAGAGTCACTAAGGAAACTTAGTAAGAGACTGAAGAAACTTCCAGGTGAAGCAAATGATATTCATGAGACCTGTGAAGTTTTTGAATGACCATTCCAGTGTTCCTGAAGAAGCTGAAATGCAAGATGTGATCAAGAAATTTCAAGAGTTCCAAAATAAACAAGTGTTGCTGGAGGAAGGCAAAGATGGCAGAACAGAGAAAGCTTAATGATACATGTCTTTTTCATTCAGGAATTGACATGTATTTTTCATTTTCGTTTCGCCATGAAGGAAGAAAATTTTGACTTGGTCTCCTGCGTGAGAGTCAAGAAAAATAGGACCTTTGATAAAATGACTTATTTCATAGGGTTTTATCCTATTTTCTCTTTACTCTTTTTCTTATAAATATAGAGCACATATGTTTTCAAAAGGAGAGATATTTTTGATTAAGAAAGCTATTGTGAAAAGAAGAGAAACTTTGTGTTTTCTTTTATCCATTTGAAGAATAGAAACGAATGATATTTTTTTAGACTTTGCGTGTTGTGAGATTGCATTTTCCCTTAAGTACTTGTTCTTATGTTTAACGGTCTTAAGATGTTCTTCATTAGCATTCTTGGTTATTTAATTTTTTCCAAGCATTACATATATTTATCTAAAACTCATGTGAATACTTCATGATCTTTTTTTTCTCAAAGAAACATGTGTTTCTTCTCCTTCCTTTCAAAATTTTGTTTCTTCTATATCTTTCCCATCCACTCTATTATGTAAATAGTAATGTCTTCACTTCATGGTTGATATGAGCTTCAGTGATTATATCTCAACCCCCAATGGTTAGAGTAGTGTGTATATTATAAATATTCTTTCTGTTGTGTTTTAGATTAGTAATAAACAGGGCAGCCTCACCTATCTTTGAGGAGGGATTTTATCTCATGTAATGTGGTTGAACCTCATATTTTGTCTTGAAAAAAATATCCAACCAACAAGACATCACCTTACAATATACATCCTTCACATTACATGTTACATATTTCCTCTTACATCTATTTATGCTATACATCTTAGGGCATGGACACATCATACATTACAACCTATTTTATCATGTACATTACACATTTTGCATATTCACCTCTACGTGTTTATACTCACTTACCCAATGACGCACTCTAGTCTCATAATCCATACTAGAAAGTTGATGGTATACATCACAAATGGACCACATCACACTCACACACATTCATCATTTTATATTGTCATACGAAATTCCTAGGATTAGTGATATAAACCTTAGGCTATAGGGTCACTTATTATGGGCATCATCTCGTGATAGGTTATAACATCAATTTTTCTTACATCGTTTAGTGATATACGATTTAGGCTAAATTTCCACCCCCCTTCCTATTCATCTTGTCATGATATACACGTAGGCTATATAGTCATGCACACTTTATCACTATATCGCATATCATCACCATACACTCAACACAACGTACTACACAAAAGACATAGTTTGACCGTTTCCCGCTGACACACTCTCTTTTATGGTTCACTCTTAACTGCTGAGGGGGCATACTAAATGAACCTCACTACATACAATTCCAGTCACTCGGGGGGCACGTGGCTCCTATCATTCACTATGCATTCCATTCCATCCATCCACAACATGCTACATTTTATGGTCTACATTTACTCTTTCTTACACCTTGCCTCTTACATGTTAACTCTACCATACATGTTAGATAAATCTCTTGTACATCATTATCTTTACCATACACTCATGCATGGTCACATCCTTTTCTAGTTGTGATCGCAGATACAGAGCTTCTACACGTAGCACTGATGCTCCACACACTACCTACTGGGGGGCATCCACATTCATACACTACAAGGTGCTATTGTTTCATTTTGTACTTAGCACTTTCCATTATCAGGTTATTACATGCTTTGACATACTTTTTATTTTTCTAACATGCTAATAGGTGCTTCATGTGCAACATTTTTTTATGCAAGGGTTTTTTTTTCCATACTTGTTTGTTGTTACATTGTCCGCTATTATTTGTTATTGTATGCGAGGCCCTTGTCCTTTGTTTGTGTGTGCACACTTGTTTGTTTGTATGTGGCCACTGATGGCCTTGAGTCTCTTGTGACACCATGAGTGGGTGTCCCATGTTTGTAACCCACTTTTCAGTGGTCTATGATCACCTTTTTTGCGTGTTTTATATTGTCTACTCATGTTCTACTGCTTACACATTATCTTGTCTAGCTTACACTTGTTCTTATACATGCATGATTTGTTCGTACTAACACTTATATTTCTAGCCACTTTTTTTTACGTGTGCCTTGGTATTCTACCAAGCATATTCCCTCCCCCCTATATGAGTAGAGTTACTTATTTACATGGTTGGTCCTCTTTTAGGGGTCACATTATCCTATCCCCGATGTTGCATGTACCCCCAAAGAGGGGGGCATCGTTTGGTGTTTATACACTGACACCATTACAGCTCTACACTGGTATAGTTTAGTCTATAGTTTTCGATGTCCATGGAACAGTTTAGGTCTATATAATGCAAGTGGGTTCAAACCAGTCCACGAACCCTATACACAATGGATTTTATAGGGTAGATTTTCCTTCGCATTCTGGGGAGCAGTTACAGCGTTGGAGGATACATTGGACTGTTCCTCCCCTACACTTCTTTTGACCAGGTGGCGTCAGATTGCCCAAAAACTCCAAGTAGTATAGAGATCTCTTCACTAATTCTCAGGGAAGTAGTTACCTAAGTTAGAGAATAAACACAACTTTCTCCCTACACTTCTTCAGCCACAGTGGCATGAGATTACTCCTAAAAAACTCACACTTCACCGACACTTACAGGATATCCTTTTCTACACCCTTTTGTCTCATCATGGATCAAGTGCACATGTTCCTTTTTCATTTTCATACTTTCAGTTACAAGTTTTTTTTACTATACACATGCATTTTTACACATATACATGTGTATTTGACTATTAGATCATCTTCTCTTTTACATGTCTATCCATATGGGAAGTAAGTAGTTAATAACAAAAGCACGCACATGATTGGGTACATCACACATATGTAATACTAACCATGCAGGTACACTACACACAATTGGCATACCTACACATGTGATTCTGCCCTAGGTTCACTCTCAACACTGTTTATTTATACACTTTTACATATTTAGTCTCCATGCTCCATCTTCTATATCACTCCACGCTTTTGTCTAGTCCTTCGGCGTGTTTGCTACATCACTCTACATGGAGTATTAGGTACACATCTCTATCTATTTTATGTTACCAAGATTTTTTGCTCACCAACATAAAGTGGGGGAAAATGTAGACACAAAATCACGCACTTGGAGTCATTATTTAGCCTCGGTCTCATACTACTATTCATATGGTTCTTGGGTGAAGAAGAGTAATAATTAACCCATGCCATTTGGTCATTTTTACTTTGCTTTCTGTCCTTACTTTTGGTCTTTCACCTGCACTTGCACTAGTCTATTATTGTCATTCTATGTTGTTCTTATTCCTGATTGGGGGCATCCAGCAAAGACTGGGGTGTCCATAGGTGCCCCTGGTCCCCTTTGGGTGCACCCTTATCCTCTTTATGCACTTCACGCTCACCTTTTGGGCACTTTATATCCATTTGAACTTTCTATCTTTTTAGTGGTCGGCCTTTTCAGGGTTAATTACGAGACTAGAACAAGAGTAACTATATAAATATAAAGTTATCAAACCATAATGAGAGACCAAGCACTAAGCATCTACTATAACCATCTGGAGTTGAATCCATCAAAGGCACCTAAAGCTACATTTGCATCAATGTAGCTCCATCACAAGGCACACAAGGTTGGTTCATCTACATCACACTTCATAGGAGGGGAGTCTATTATTTTCATGCACACATTTACTACATTCCACATCTAGTTATTTTCTCGCTACTTCACAAAGTGTGAGTGACAGAAGAACAAGCTAGGGCATGATTTTCACACACACGCCTAGAACTACAGTGGGTCTGAGATGTAATGAAATGCTTAGTTACTAAGTCCACCATTGTGGCTACTGAGGACAATCCTGACACCTTCATATGCATCTTTATTTTTTTTAGGGTTTTGATGCTTTGTCCTAGGGTTTTTGTTGGTCATCACCCTTCCATCCTCCAGATTCACAGTAACATCTGATACGTAGTTCAAGGATATCATTAGTGTGACAAGAAGTGAACATCAAACAATCACCTAATAACACCTCAGAGGAGGTTTTCAAGGTCATTTCCATAGAGAACCAGGGGCTGCCAGATCTTAGCCAAGGGTGCACACAAGGCATCCCTATCCCTTTCTAGGAACCCCAGTCCATTCAGATAGCTCAGATCTGATGCTTACTCAGGCTTCTGTGTGGTCATTTCCTCCTCATGTTCATCCTGATCTCCACTGTGACACATTCCTGACATACTTACGTCAAATCAGACTAAGGACTTCTTAACCCTCTCTTGCACATTAGGGTTTCACATTTTCTATTTACTTAGTTGTCTTGGGTCACTTTCCTTTATTTATTTACCTGTTATTTACGGACTTTGCATAGCATTAGGTTAAACTAGGATTTCCCATTTTAGTATAATCATCCCATTTTCCTAATTTTACCCCTTTAGGGACCTTTGCATCAATTTGATCACCATCTCCACCACCTAAATCATGTGATCATCTGCAGTCATTGTTGACCCTGATAAATAAGCCTTTGACCCCCTCTTGGTCAGGATGCTTTGATAATGTACGCAATGTCTTCTAGAGTGTTTTTATATGACTTGGCTTTGATGATCTCTAGAAATGCAAAGCATGGTTTTGAAACCTACTTTGAGTGGTGCTTCACATGCCTACATTAGGAGGTCGCTCCTAGAGTGTGTTTCCTTTTTTAGGGTAATTTAAGAGAGATTTGAATGACCCTTTTGGAATAAAATTTTGTCTTTTAGTGCTGCTTAAAAGTGATCGGTGTGAGTAAATGAGTGCATTTGACTTAGCATTATAGAAGGGTGTAGACACTCAAATTTGGCAATTTACCCTCTTGACACTACTTAAATTGCAATTATGTTTCTTGGATCAGGTAAACATTGTTATGAAATTACTTAGATATACCCTCCTGAATATCCAACAAGATAACACTAAGTAATACTGTTGAATTGATAGAGAAACAATCGCAATATGTAAGTAGAATGACTTAGCCATTTTCGAGGGGGCAACCATGTAAAATTCCTTTAGCAATAAGAACTCAAATGCTCAATATGATGATAATATCCTACTTCTCTAAGAGCTCCTATATATTACCCTCATTACATTTAATCTACCATTTGAATTAAATCTAGTCATTATCGGGGGTAAACCTTACTGTAACAAATGATATTCAGATGATGTTAAATATAGTGCATCCTTACAAGTCACTCCAAGCATTCCAACATTAAATGTAAAACCTTCTTAGTGATTCAAATCCTATTGCATATGGATGATGACTTAGTTGATCTTTTGGTGCAACTCTGGGAATGGCCGAAACTATGCGATTGTACCTTCTAGAACAAGATGGAGACAACATCGCAAAGGCTCAATCAAGTTTGGTTCATAATCCTAGTAATGTACATGTCAGATAGGCATCTTATCTTATCTAGGACAAGAGTAGCCCCATAGTGCTAATGATTGATTCCAGGAGTCATGTGTACTACATCATATTCTCAGAATTTATGCCTATTTCTGGGTCATGAAGATCTTTGTTGTTATTCACTCTTTGTCACTAGGTAGTCATCACTTCTATAGATCTGACCTGGTTAGCACATTCACCATATTAACCACATCAAATCCCTAAAAAAGTTTAGTTTCTCTTTGTTGTGTAGGTTATTGAGGTCACAACAAAGAGGAATTTTACATGTATCTTCATCTTCATCTTCGTTATCATCTTATCAAGAGGTAGTCCTTAAAACCTCTTGCATGCATTTGGAGTTTCACTATTTTCTAGGTATTCCTTTCCATTAACTTGCAATAATGATAGCGGGAAAATTTGATCAACATTTTGGCACACCCAATGGGACCTAACCTTTCTCTTTGGTGAATTCTTTTCACTATTTCATTTCCATTTTCTATTTCTTTCTTTCTTTCCACTAACCTCATAAGGTGGGAGCTTCACTTGCTTGCATACTTTTGTAGTGCACTTGTTACTTCCTTGGATGCAACAATGCGTGTAAATTGGAAAAAAGGAAAAATAATAGTGTTTATCCAAGTATTCCTCATTTTGTCCTTATTTACTCTTTTTTGCATATCTCCTTGTTTGAATGTGTGAAATCATCGCAATGATAACACTTTGTTTTGGGATTTTAAAAGGTGAACACCTTCATGTTTGCTTGAAAACATAGTCTAAGAAAGGAGGTACAATCTTGTTGCATTCACTCTTCTTCCACACACAACCAAACTCATAAATCAAATCAACACATTTGAAACATCTTCTACCAGGTGGAAGCTATTGGGATTTCATCACCCAATAGAAAATCCATAAAGGTGTTTGAACCATGTAAGATTTTTTTGATTATCGAGTATAAAGGCTAAGCACCCGACACCCTTATCACTGTGCGATGTGTGAAGTGAGAGGGATAATGTACCCAATAGCTAATCCACATACTGTGTAATCATCATACTACGATTCAAAGCCTCACGGTACCTTAAGCATATATCAAGGATCCAAGAATAAAATGAACCTGAAACCATCCTTAGATTGGTCTACTTCTTAGGTTTCCATTTGAGACCCTTTTCTTGATCTTTTTCACACCTTTTCTAAATAAACAAGATAATTAGCACTTTGCTACTGGATTTGGTCTGTTATATTCAAAATCTAGCACAGGTTTATTGTTTGTTATTTTGGATGAACTTGTTATCACCCATTCTCAATGCTTAAAGGATGGATTCAAACAACGTTCATCTAACAATATCCCCCACTTCTAACAATCTTTCCTCAACAAAATTCCGCCCTTTTCATCCTTTTCCTCACACCTATGATCACCACTCCTTTAGGATTTCCTAACTCTATAGTTGATATGGTTCTTCATCATCGAGACCCATGGTCATCCAAAAGAAGACACCTATCTTGAAACCAATCCCCTTCGTTTCTCAGTCAGTCTATTGCCTCTAGGACAACTTGCACCCCCCATTTGTTGACTAAGGAAGCCTTTATGAGACCACACCACCAATCCCTTGTAAGACTGTGCATAGAGTTTCAAGATATTCTTGACACCAAATCCATGTTGCTCTTAGATTATTATCTCTTACTCACAAAGCCACCCATATTACCCATTTATGGACCACCCCTTCAACAAATCATACAACTATAACTCAAATCTGAATCTACCAATGTCCTTACTACTCAACTTGTTGTTTTCTTTCTAAAAGGGATATGATTAAATTAGACAATGGCTCAATGTGAACATGGCCCCCCATAACTCTTTCACCATGGTCCATTAATCTCTATCAATTCACTCAATTGGTGGTACCTTATTCCACCATATACTTACCTCACATCAACACCATCCCCTATATCTTCTATCCCCATTACTTCTTCGTCCATTGTGGTCATCAATGCTCCTACTCAAACCCAACAAGAATCTAATCTCACTTCTTCCACCACCCGAGCAATCATGTTCATAACCTCGGTTCCCATCTTTACACTTCTCAATTCCATGCCAAATTTCATCATCTGGCAACCCTTCCCTTCGGATTCTACTCAAACTCATCAGCTCTCCACTTCCAAAGTGTCATTCAACACATGTTCCCTAACCCTCAAGGTAAATTTGGATAACCTGCATAATTCTTAAGACTCAAGCTTAAGTGCAAGTACAAATCTGGTCCAGCGGCTCTCAAAAATCAGGATTTTGGAGGGTCCCTCCATCATGGATCATTCTCTAACTCCATCCCTATCCACAGAAAAATTTAAGATAGTTAGAAAAATTTGAAAAAAATCCCAAAAATGGCCTTTTGTAGTGTATTGCAGAAAAAGCAGAAATTTCTGTCCCAAGCCTATGCACAAGTTCACGTGGGACAGTTGGGACCCAAAAAACCTAGATGGCCGCATTCCTTTGATGTGCAGAAAAATCAGAAAAATATGTCCTAGACAGTAGGAAATGGGACATCACGTCGCTGAAATGGCCGCAAGCAGTTCAAATCAACAAAATCAAATATTTTGTCCCACGCAATCCATAGGACACCTGGGACACAAGTATGTGTGGAAGCCGCAAAGGTGAAAAAGCTGATCAGCAGTAAGCAGTGCGGTGAATGCGGAGGTCAACGACAGAACACTTTGGGACATCAAAACCTGATTTTTCACATAAAAGGATGCTTACAGGTGGATCAGATATTTTTGTCTGGGACAGTTGGGACACAAGGACTTGATATAGCCGAAATTCCTACATACAAAGGAAAACTCAGTGCTTGACCCTCCTAAACTTCAAATGGCCATAACTTTTGACTCTGAGCTCTGATTTTCACAAAATTTAAATTTATAGAATGAGAACGATGTCCTCTATGCTTTATTAATTTTGATGAGGGTAGATACATGAGAAATAAAAGAAACATATCCAGCTCTAGTAAAGTAAATTCTCAGTCTCATTAAATGACAGAAATGCATGGCAGACCCAAAATAGCTACCCGATTTCAGATGGCCATAAAATTTGCATTTCTCAGTGAAAACACACAAAATTAGTACCATTGGCATCATGTTTCCAAGCCCAAAAACACATAAATCTAGAAATTTAGAATTTTATTTTGATTTTGTAGAAAACGTGGCCAGGTTCAGAACAATGTTTTATTTGGTAGTTGGGATGCATTCAATGAAGCATGGACTTACATTTCTCAGCTGTTACAAGTCATGGGATAGTATGGGGAGAATTTTGCAAGCAAAAAAACATCATTTCACATTCATTTACTACATATTTCAAGTGGTTGAAGGAGATATTTTGGGATTTTAATTTTCCCTCTCTCTCTCCCCCCCTTAGAAATCTATAAATTAGGAGTGTTGGGCTCATTATAAAGGGGGATATTTTCGAGTAGAAAAACTCTATAAAATTGTTTTGGGAAGCCAATGTGGAGATGTAGGCCCTTATAGTGGAATCCTTGCATGGTTATCTAGGCCCTTATTCTATGATAAATTGGATTGTGCATATCAATGGAAGCAATAGATACAAGTTTGTGGATACTTCTTCCCCTGCTGTGTTTGTTTGCATTCTTCTTGCCCTTTGAAACTTGTTACAAATATATTGATGTCTATCTTATACTCTTTGCAGGGATTCATTTTTATTGTACATGTATGGAATATTGTTCTGAATGCATTTGCTAGATTGTGGATAACTGTTATCACCCCTTCTAGTATGCACCTTGCTTCTACTTTCTACACATTGGAAGCTACTACTCTCTCACCCTCCTTTTCTGGTGTATCACCACTTTAGTGTAGGATTTTTTTTTATGCACTCTCTCTCCTTGGTCCCTTGGAAAGTTAGATTAGGACAAGATAGTTTTTCCTGCATTAGAGTAGATTGTGGCAGGTAGTTTAGGAGTAAGAACCAACTTTCTCTATAGGTATATCTCAAGTAGCAAGTCCCACAACTTGGAGATAGTACCCATGTTATCCAATCACATTGTGAGCTCAAACACACACACTTGTGCAAACCATAGGGTGTTGCGACTTGGAGATAATATGTGTATTTAAACAAATGCTTCCCAATCAAATTATCCAAACATCTCAACCATCCTACATGAACATCCCAACTCATCCTATGCAAGCTCAATCAAATATCCCCATTTATCAACAAAAATAAAAAAACTTACCCATATAATTACATCCCCATCTCTCAACAACATCCTATATCCCAATCTATTCAATCGAAAGCATTCAACTATCTTTCACCTTATCAACCACCCCCACAAAATCCCACTTATCCTCAACAATATCAACCTCATCCACAACCTAACCCATCCACTTCTTACAACCCCCCAAGAAATATTTTCTAAGTATAATGGATAACCTTGAAGCCACTACTTTGGGTCCTATAAGATTATTCAACTATGAAAAAATCTACAGTCTTATCTATCAACAACACCCATTCTCGTGAAACCTTATCCTACACAATAGGAGCTCCCTAACTTCTATAAGTTTAATGGTAAGGACCTACCTCTATTACCATCCTCATGCCTTACTACATGCATGATATCTTATTATCCCTATGACCTATTATATCTCATGCATCACACTTTCCCCACACCTCATTCTCCAGACATGGATTGGACTGGTATAATACACCCATTCCTCAACATCTACACGTACTTCTCATTCACCCACATCTACAACTAATTATCCTTAGAATACCTGTCTATCCAGATTTCATGCAAAATCACCATTTCTGACATCTGTATCATCCATCTAAAGATTCTGACTGAAGATTCCATCATACATTTCATCCCTAGGTTTCGTGGCATCATCAATCAGGATGTTCCCATGTTATCACTTCATCTCAAATTGAACTCATAAAACACCACTTCTCTCGTATCAACACCTCCAAGACCCATCACAATCCATAACTCCTTCCAATCTCATCAAATTTGCTAATCTATTTGAAGAAGCCTTCATCCATGGCTTCAATCCCCACATCTAAAACTTCATGCCCTTGAGCAAGGCCATGTCAATCATTTGATTCAATAACCTCGAAAGATGCCCCGATTGACCAAGTCATCATGATCCATGCCAAGGGTAAAACTTCGTAGTAGAAATGTAAAAATCAATGGTTTCCATCTTACTCAAAAATCCTCTTCACCCATTCTACATAAGAAATTCAGAAGCCTCCTCAAAGGGCTCCTAGAATAAATCCTAACTATACTCCCCTCAAAGCAATCCAACAGTTCTAATCTTCGACTATATTAAGGCCTCCTAAACCAAATCTAATTTTGGGACCTATGCCGACTCCATCTGAAAATTTCCGGTCACCATTAACCATCATGGAATTACGATGACCACCATTGCAAGCATCCTCGAGTCCATGACCATGATATTGAAAAAATGCAAAACTTTCAAAGGATCCCTAGTACAATGACCCCATGAAAGTAAGGCACAACTTTTTCAATTGGAAAATCCTGATGATTCTCCCAACCAAGCATTAGACATCTTTATGCCACACTTCCCTACACAACCACCATATTCAATCAAGATTATCTCCCTACATCTCAAGCACCCTATGCTCATACGATGAATATTCCAATGGTCAAGATTTGAGCATTGTCTCCTACATCTATTCCTCCCATCCTATCAAATCCTTTGATACTCACGTGAGCATCTATAATTATACCAACGTCCATACCCATTATAACATCACATTGTGCTTATCATCGTACCCCCAGACATGATACAAAACATTGTAGGGCCCTCCAAACCCTATATCGATACATCTTACTAGAAGAGGATGATCTTCTCATCCACATCCACAGACTACATCCGTTCTCCCATCTACACCAGGTCATCCACATCTACACATCCATACCAGCTTCAATAAAATCTACAACTCTCATCCAGCCTCTAAATGACTGTATCCTTCACTTAAATCCTTCATCGCAATCCGTTTCTACTTCCATATCATCCACTACCCCTTCCATCAAGAAGATATCTCCCTCTTAATCTAAAAATAAGTCGTTCGTATCACCTACCTCACTCCTCAACTGTCAATAAGTCCTCAATCACTCCTACAACCACACCTCAAAGACCAACACAAGTCTACAACTCGTTCCGTTCTCCTCAAATGAGCTTATCTCAAAAACCAATTCCATCTTCATATTAACCCACAGGTCTAAAATCATATCCTACATCCGCATACCTATGATTCTAACTCTAGGGATCCCCCATTGAACGAAAACATTGTCAATAGCAGTTGCATCAAGCCCCTATTAAGATGTCCCTCTATGAGCTCATCCAAATATCTCCCAATCATTGACAAATTCTCTCATCGAATATCTTCAGTAACGTATTCCCATTACCAAGTGATGAGACTTAACCTTTCATGGATCGTTGTTGAAGCTCTCATAGCTTCCGACACCATCTCTATTTGATGACGACTCCAAGATCCATGATATCTTACCAGAAGATCACATTATTCCCCTTTTCATCACCTTTTCCACATCAACGACACCTTTATCTGATGCATATCTATGATCAATAATCATGCCAACATCAATATCATCTCATCCCATACCTTTGACTCAACTAAAACTTCCCAAATCCATTTTCGCTCAATCACCTATGGTTCTTTGATCCTTCAATGATTTTGTTGCCCCCATTTTGGGAACATTCATGTCCTCCCCATCCATTTTGGTGAAAAAATCCTCCACGAGATCTTCTACATTGTTGAGGGGGATTTCTAATATAATGTCTTTCTTGGATGCCCATAGATCTGTGCCATGTGTTATGTCCCATCCAACTCTCCATACGTTGTATCAAGTATGCGAAGCATGAGGGAAAATCGTATACACTCCCTATAGATCTACCTCCATTCAAAGCATGCCACATGACCTATCGGTAACCTAATGACATGCTCATCCGTAAACCAGATACATCCTTAGAACCATCTACTAGATCATTTGTTACATGTATCCAAGTTTCCTAATGATGAATCTCTCGATGACACTATGATGCAACATCTTTCACTGGGGGAGTATCAACTCCTCACCCTCAATTCTCTCCCCCACACCCAATCACTTCGAGTAGACCCGACAAATATCCTATGTATCAACCTAACGTTAGGGATATTCATTTCCTTTGGTCCACCTCATCTAAAAACCAACCTCATCTATGTTGGCATTGATCACCCTTCTTCTCATATAGATGGTCAACCCCACACTAAGCCATACACCAATGGCTTCAATTTCCTCTACAACAAATCCTTCACCTATACCTAACTCCATCACCATGCGTGTGGAAGGGATTCGGTCTTAGAATGTTATGAACAAGGCATGCATGATCTTATCATTGACCAATCCCCTAAGCCTCATGAGAAGTTTGGGCTTGGTTTCAAAGAAGTAACCCACCGACCCTCTCACACCTACTTCTTCTACATCTCCCATACACATCAATCCGTCATCCAATGCTTCTCCATCCAATGACCCCATGGATATGGATGAAACCATGTCCCTTTATTCTATCTTTTTTTAAAAAAAATTAAAAATCACTTTAGGACCAGTCACTTACCAGGCTGAAGGTGAAACTAGGTCCCTTCCTCTCATATTTCTTGATATGGTAGCAGAATATTCCCCTTACTATTGATATCCTTCAATGCAGTGATGATGAATCCATCCTTTTCCTACATGGGGGTAGAAGATTACTAATCTTCATAAGTCCTTACCACCCAATACATCCACCCTTCTCAACAAATTTACCATTGACATCAATATAGGGACTCCGTAAGAGCCTCGCATCCTCAAATTCAGTACAATCTCTTGATCCCCAAGAGCTAGAATCCTTCACATCCTTTCTTTCTAAGCACATCCAAGCCTTTTCATGGTCATATGCTGACATACCATTCCTTGATCCCAACATCATTGTCCACAATGTCATCACCATCCCCAATGATAAGGCGGTTAAGCATAAGATCTGTGCCACATGCATCCTCACATTGTCCTCCTTGTCAAAGAAGAATTGCAATGCCTTCTCTCCTACCAAATTAATTCATACCTATCAACTATCCATAATGGGTTTCTGATATTGTGTATGTTGTCAAAGCCTCTGGAAATTTCCACATCTATACAAAATTTTGAGACCTAAATCTCACTTGACCTAAAGATGAATTTCCTCTTCCCAACATTGATCAGCTCGTTGATCTCACCACTAGTTAGGATATGCTTTCTCTTATGGATGGATTTTCTAGTTATAATCATATTATCATCACACTAGAAGACCAACATAAGACCTCTTTCATCACTCCTTGGGGAACCTTATGCTATTGTGTCATGCCCTTTGGTTTGAAAAATGTAGGGGCCACCTATCAACGCATTATGGCCTAAATATTCCATAACCTTATCCATAAAATAATAGAGGATTATGTTGATGACCTCTTGGATAAATCCAAGTGTTGACAAGATCATCTTTCCATCCTTTAAATACTCGTTTTGCATCTTATCCATTTCTTCCTTTAGCTCAATCCCACCAAGTGTGTGTTTGGAGTTTTAATTGGAAAAATCCTTGGCTTCATCATTTCTATTTGGGTTATTGAAGTTGATCCTACCAAGATCAAATCCATCCTTGAGATGATCCCTCCTTATAATCTTAAGAAATTTTTCACTCTTCAAGGCCAACTATAATCAATTCGCTATTTCATCTTGTAACTTTTAGACCATTGCAAACCTTTTCATCATCTCCTTCACAAAGACACTCACTTCAAGTGGGATGCCAACTACCAAAATTCCTTTTATGTTATCAAGAATTATCTTCTATCACCATTTGTGCTTACCCCTCCACATGAGGTGGAGCCTTTATATCTTTACATATCTGCCACCAATCATGCTCTGTTTGCAGTGTTGGCACACTACGATGAGTAGGGCAGAGAGTGAGCCATCTATTACATCTACCACATTCTCCATGATTACGAAACCCACTACATTGAAGCTAAAAATATGTGTTACAATCTTTTATTTTCCACCTCTAAGATTTTCCACTATATTCTCAATCATAAAACCTATGTCATCACTAGTTTCAATACTCTAAAAACCATGCATTCTAAGCCTTACCACAATGATAAAATCACTCAATAGATCATGATCATGACTGAGTTTGACCTAGAGTTCATATCTCAAAAATCAATCAAGGGCCAGGTTATCGATAACCAATTTTTTGAAGCCCCTCTTCTTGACAATCAAATTCCTCACAAATGATTTCTCGATGAGTCTATTCATACCATTATTCACGAATATTCTCCTTTCAAAATGACACTTTTATTTGATGTATCTAAGTGTTGGTAAGGGGGAGGTAATGACATCATCATCATTCCTCTTTGGGAAACTCCTATCCCCCATGGCATAAAAAACTTAACTTTGAATGCACTAATAACATGGTTAAATATGAAGCCCTCATCTTAGGTATTCAAATTTTTATCATGATTGACATATAAATCCTCAATATATATGGTGATTCTCAACTCATCATTAATCAAATAAAGGGAATCTATCAGTGTAAAAATGAATTCCTTCAAAAATACAAGGACATTGTCAATTTTATTCTTAAAGCCTTTGTTCAATATACCATCCAAACCATTCCTTGCTCATCCAATCATTTTGCAGAAACTATGACATCTCTCACACCTCTCATCCCATGGACAATGGAAGAATCCAAACTCTTTGTTGTTTTCCATCGTATTGATCAACCATATCATACCCATGATCTCCTTGCATTAATCTTGTCGACTCCAATCAATCTAACATCTGGTACACTCATATATTTGACTATCTCTCTCAATCCAAAATTCCCTTTGACCTATCCAAAAATAGTAGGAGGTCATTTCTTCAACGTTCCAAATGCTATGTCATTCTTGGTGGAATACTTTACAAATGTGGTTTTGATGGCATTTTTTATCGATGCCTTAAATATCATGAATCTATCCATGTTATCCAATAAGTACATGAAGGCATTTGTGGTGGACACTTTAGCAATTTGTTCGTCACCAAGTGCATTCTTTAGATGGGATATTATTGTCCTACCCTCAATTAAGACGGTTGTGAATATGTTTAAAGATTCACCAAATGTTAACATAATTCCAATCTCATTTGTATTCCTAGCCAGGCCTTACAACTGACTCAAGATTTATGCCCTTTCTCACAGTGGGGACTCAATCTCATTAGCCTCATCAATCCATGCTCTTCTCAGTGTCATGATTCTATCCTAACCAATACCGAATACATCACCAAGTTGGTGGAAGGCATTCCACTCGTGTCTAATAAAGATAATAAAATTGTCGACTTTGTCTATCAGCACATCATCTGTCACTTCAGCGTTCCTCATAAAATCATCACAGAAAACATAAATTACTTAAAAAACTAAGACCTTAGGAATCTCTGTGACTCTTTCAACACAAATCTTATATTCTCATCTCCATATTATCCTCAAGCTAACAAAAAACAAAATCCACTAATAAGACTATCCATAATATCCTTGCCAAAAATGTTGATAAAGCAGGTCAAAATTGGCATTTCATATCCCCTTCAATCTTTGGGCTTATCAGAATAACATCTGCACCTCTATAAGCATTATTACTTTCTATTTTGTCTCTAATTATGAATCATTTCTTCCTCTTGAATTTAAAATCCCATCCTAGCGCAATTATTTTCACAACTTCATCTATGATGAGGAATATCATCAAGAGAATCTTGTTGGAAGCATATTGGACTGAGGGGGGTGAATCAGTCCTTACAAACTTAAATTAAATTTCATATCACTCACATGAACCATTAATAAATTAAAAATATATATTTTTCACAACAATATATAACATACATTCAATTTACAATGAACAAGATAAGCAACACCATAACACAAGATATAAGTGGGAAACCATTAAGGGAAAGAAAACCCACATAAACTTCTGATTATATTACTCAAATCAAAAGTGTTTAGTGAAGAAAAAAATTCAAAAGGAGAACCAAACCCTAGTTTAGTATAGCACCAACCCCTAGTTTTGTGAAGCACCAACTCCACAAGGAGGCTACAACCCCCCAAGATGATAAAGAACCCACTCAATCACCTTTGAAGAAGATATCTACTATCTTTGTTACTACCACAATTTATAGAGATCACTGATTCAACTCAATCACATTAAAGCCCTTATTCAAACCCTATATTTTCAAAAATTCTCTATACTTCACTTCTCTTTGCTTCAAACCCTTGCATAGATACTTGAAAACATTCTTCAACCTGTCATGCACACTTTCAGATCACAACATATGCCTTGGTACCTAAAATTCACTCTTACATAAGTAGCACTTTTTGAACAAAAGATAATAGTCAAAATTTGCACCCAAAACATCACTTTTATATGATCTTCATGATTCAAATTGAAACTAAGCTGGTTTCCCTCCTTTGGTTTGACCAAGCTACCCCCTCGTCCTAGCCTAGATATATAATATAGAGAGGCCCATATTTATATCTTATCTTTCATTTCTGAGATTTCCTCCTGAGCATACAAGTGTTGATATGTGATTTCTTTTGTAAAAAGGATGTGTTCCTTTGATTGAGAAGTCATGCTTGATATGGACTGTATCTTCTTTGAAATTGCAGATCTTTGACTGAGTCGGAATATAATTGGACTCTTTTAATTCTTTCATTTTACGCCTGAGTTTAATCTGATCTCGGAATGAATTATGGAGTTATCCATCTATAAGACCTAGCCTTGGATCAGTGGTATTGATCCAAGTGATGCTTTAAGTTTATTCGGGATGAATTAAAATTATAGACCTTACGCAGGTTGCAAGGTCTGAATGCATTGAATAAGCTAGTCCGGAGTCTAACTCAGGCTGATCGTGTTAAATGAATTGGTTCCCGATATCGTAATATCAGGAAGGTCTTGATCATGGACCAGGTAATAATTCAGATACATTTAATTCACTAGCCTATTGGCAGTGCAGGAGTGAATCCTGTTCGTGAATGTATGTTGTAGGTTCTTTTTCTGAGCATTTGAAATGTTAGACCTAAACTGGATTTATTAAGGTTAGTAACCTAAAACTAAACTATGATCTATGGGTTAGATTAGTGTTAATCTAACCTAGGCCTAAGCTATAATCTAAATGTTCTAAGTTAGTAACTTGTGCTATGGAGGTTAGACTAAGTCGCATCTTAAATCCTAACCTATGTTACTAACCTAACTATTGAACAAGGAAGAAAGGGGACCTATGGAAGGGTGCGAACCATGGGCGGCAGTTTCTATGGCATTAAATGGATGGATAAGCATGGAGGACAGGTAATTTGGTAGAAGTTTTAACGGCTAGCAAGAGCCGACGTGGCAGAGTCGCCAAAGTTAGAAATGGTCTTTGAATTTCATTTGTCCATCGCCAACTATGGCGGTCGGTGGCAATGGAGATTGAGCGGGAAATTTGGAGTAAATGCAATTAATGAGCTCGGTCTTCGAGCTCGGGTTTCACGGGAAGGCATGCAAAATGGAAAATTAGTAGTTTGTTTGGTTTTTCATGCGCTCCGGTTTTCCCTCTGTCTGATCACTGGTTCTTCGCACCAGTCTTCTTGGAGTTGCATGGCAAATATGAGTGTAACTCACTCTTTTCTCTGGCAAGGAAAATTTATAAGTCATGGAAATAACAAATTTTTGTTGGTGAATCTAACTTGGAAAAAGAGGAGAAGGCTCGAGCTCTTTCAGTGGTCTTCTTCGGATTTTTAAGCAAATAACCAGGCATGTTAGGCCCTAACCTTTAAAAATCTTGCTCTCTTTCAAATGATTTCATTAGAACAACTCTGTTCAGATGATTTTTGGGTTCAGATGGTTTTTATGGTAGCTTTGTGTGATTTTGTTACTGTATCTTCTTACTGGTTCGATTTTTCAATTTAACCCTTGACGGGTGTGCATTGTGTTTCGAACTGTTGCACTATTTAGTTGTGTTTTGCATTCCGGCTAAAGTTTGTGAAATGCATGCAAGAAAGTATACTAAACCTGCTCTTTGGGAGCCCATGAATTGTTTCCTTGTTGGGTTCAGGTTACAGTTGATACTTGTTGTTGATACTTGTCGGAAAGGATACTGTTGGACTTTTGTTTGAATGTTCAGTTTAATTGGACTTCTTTGTAAGTTCTGTCGTGGTTATTATAGGTGGTGGTTACTGAATCTTGTTGGGTTTCGCTATGATACTTAAAGTTATTGTGAACGGATAACTTGCTGTGTTTACAGTATTTCAATGTGACCTGTAGAAGTTGTTTTTCCCTCCCTTGTGTTGTGATTATGGGATTCAACCCGTTGATAGTTTGCAACATATTTATTTATATACAAAATGACTCTGTGGAGTCCATGGAATGGTTCGCATATTATGGACTACTGTAGAAGCCATGTATGTGAATACTGGTAGCATGATTCTGTCGGAGTCCTGGAGGGGTAACTGGTAATACGACTTCTGTTATCTTGTAATGAATACCTTCGTTTAAGTAATGAATTTTTGGTACAGACTCAGTTGGTGTACTTTTTATGTTTCCTATCTGTGTAAGCTTGAGTGAATATTGTTGTAGAGGCTCAGTTGGATTCCTTGTTACGAAATCAGTATTTAGCTTCTGTATAAGCCTGATTTTGAATATTTACCATTGTTGGCACGGTTGGAATCCTTAACTAATATTTATCTTGTATATCGGCTTCTGTAGAAGCTTTATCGTGAATACTATTGTTCGGATTCAGTTGAAATCCTTGATAGGTAACCAGTGTATCTGCTTCTATATAAGCCTGATTATGAACACTTATTGTTTTTGGCTCTGTTGGGTTCCTTAAGTATAGATAGATATCTTGTATCTTGGCCTCTGTAAAAGTGGGTCGTGATTACCATACTTTTCAACCTCTGAATGAGTTCAGATGTGAATACGGTATGTTATGTTTCCTTTCTGAATAATTGCAGTTAATTGAGGCTGTGCATGTTGCGTGGATTTCGTATGAATATCTCTGCATAGTCTTAGGGAAACATCATTTGCTTTAATGTTAACGAGTCTCTTGTTGACTGAGATAAAAAGGGGAAGTTCTTTTGATTTCGACCTTGGATCTAAAACCTTACAGTGTTTAGTAGGGATTAGAATGAGTTGTATGTTGCTGAGAGGGATTGTTGTCGTGTTTGAGCATGATTACGTCTTCTGTTGCATGGATATCTAGTCTTGAGCTTGACTGAACTAAGGAGCTGTCGACTGCACCTCGACAGGTGATGGCATTGAATATCTTCTTGTTTGTCGCTTCGTGTGGAAGGTCATGTGGAGTCTGTTTGGTTGATATTCATCACTGTTTTGGCGTGAGAGCTACTGTACTGCTAGTAAGCTACAGGAGTTTTGTTATATTTAATTTTAACAAAACTGTGGTTCTTCTTGTGGCTCGTCTGACTTATTCGTATGCATATAAGGTGAATGCTTTACTTTCGAGGAGACGGTACAGTCATGAGCTTGTTTGAAGGGAAATATGAATGACTTGTTTTCTTTCTCTTCTGTTGTAAAGTATATGTTGATATTTTTATCTAACCGTTGGAACTGTTTTTAACATATTGATGGAATCATGATTTGTTATGATATTCCTTTTATTATGTTGAATGTAATGATCTGTCTGATGTTTGTTGTCCTTGGGATTCAGATGGATAGTTGTTTTGGATACTTTCGTTCTTCTTGATCCCTAATATTTTGATGAAATATTTGAGAAGTATCTAGGACTATTCAGTAACGATAATTTGAGTTACGCGTTTATAGTCATGTTTGTATTACAAAAGCATAGTCTGAAATATGTTTACTTGTTTGGTGAAATGATCTCATTTAAACAGGTTGTTTAATGAAAACAGTTGGTGGATTGCAATTGTTTTAAGAGTTAGTGCTTATCATGCTCAGTTCATCGAACTGACCCATGTTGACAATTTTTGCAGATGGTTGCCGTAAGTGGTAAAAGCACGCAGATCTGATAGGATGTTCAGATTGTTTAATTTGGTTTTATGATGAATTTCAGCTTGATTCTCTAAATGTACTATATGAGGAAAGATGTTCTTTTTCCGTTGAGTATTGTATCAAGTATGCTGAAAGCATAAAATGTATTTGATTAGCCTGAAGGGAATAAAGTGAGATATTTGTTACTTATGTGTTTGTATTCTTATCTTGATAGTTTGACCTTCTTCGGATCAAATGATCTTGAGAGCTTGTTATTATTGTTTAAATTGGAGACTTTTGTGATTATCAATGTAAGCTTGCAAGAATATGTGAATGAATACTTATGATTGTTTAGCAGTTCTAGTATGTTCTATCTAAAGCTAAATTGAAATTTAGATCACTGTCTTTCTGGAAGCTAGGGTAAAAATAAACCTAAGCAAGACGCTAAACAAGCTGAATTAAATTATTAATTCCTAGTCTTGATTAAGCCAGGACAACGTTTAATTGGATTCTTAATCATTATATCTTGATACTAATAAGTAAGATATAAATTCAGTTATGAGAACTGATATAAACCAAAAAAGGGTTTGGTTAGCAATCTCATGTGAAGGATGGGAGTAATTGTCCAATTTCGTTGATTTAGAATTATGTATATTCTATGAACTCCTTGATGGGACCTCTAGTCTTAATAACTTCTCTTGTGTATTGGGTTTTATTAAGAAAGGTCATTCTAAGGTGAGGAACCCAGGGATTGGGAAAGACTACCCTTAAAGGGAGCGTCTTATGGTATAATTTAACTCAACGTATGTAACACTTTTTAATAAGTAGATCTTTTCGAGGCGGATTTAAAGGTTGACGGCACAAGTCAACTGCAGGGTTGTACCTCTGAGAAGATTAGGATCTCCTCGAAGATACAACAATGCAGGTGACTTATGACGACACCCTTTGCATTGATCGTTAAGATTTACACCTTAAACTCGAACAAGTTACTCTGGGACCGATTAGGAATGTGGTCACGTTATAAGGCTGCCTAGGAGACTCGGGGTATCTTGACACACTGGTTTAACTAGGGTTGACCCAGTATGTCATCGTATCCCTAGTCCTCGGGAGCATCCATATAACGTTGTCACCTTACTAATCCGTTTCCGAGTGAATAACTTGGGATAGGAGGGACTGACAGAAGTCAGTATAAGACATTCTACATAACATAGGAATGGGGTGAAGGACGTATTCCAGATTGACGAGTATGCCGTTAAGGAATACGAGACATAAGCAGTATGTTTCAAATCTTTGGCCAAAGTATCGCAAGCTGCTGATTGCGTTGTCCTAAGTCACCTAGTCTAAGGGATGAGATGCCGATGAATAATGGTAACAATTATTCAGATAGGTTCCTTAGACAGAGCATTCTGAATCCCAGAATAGGGAAGAGAACCGCAAGAGTGGTGTGTTAAATAAAAACGCCAACTCTTATTACTCATGAATAGATCGGTAGATTACCGAGTCATGGAATGAATAGATCAGAGGTACTCCGAGTCATTACAGCTGCATATGGTTATCTGTTATAAGAATGGTTATTTGATTTGTGAGTTCTAAATTATGTATTTAGAACCAGGAAGCATTTATCAAAAAAAAAAAATTGACTTGTTCTAATGTATAAAATGAGGATGTTACATCTTGGTATCAGAGCTGAAGGTTGCAGCTCTTGGACCTATTGTGTCCATAATCTGATGAGAACCTGAATTTTCTTGTAACAGAAAATGGTTAGAACAAGGGGGAACGTTGCGAATAATGCTCCACCTGATGGAGGGGCGGCAACAACCCAGAAACTTGATGAGATCCTTGCTGCCCTGTTGGACACAAGAGATCGTTTAGCTGTACTTGAACAGCAGGTGATGGGAAATGAGGAGGATGAAGAAGCTGGTAATGACAATCAGCCACCTCCTGAGGACAACCCCGATATGGGTGTTGATGTTAATGCTGGGAATGCACCGGTCCAACCAGAAAACAAAAAGGCCAGGTTGGCAGCAGAACTCACTAATGATATAAAAAGGATAAGTCCACCTAAGTATGATGGCACCACATTAGGAGATGGAGCTGAGAACTGGCTCAGCGAAATGGAGAAGTACTTTGCAATAAGAAACTTCTCAGAGGAAACCAAAGCTATTTGGGGAGCCTATCAGCTTTCCCATGAAGCATCTTCGTGGTGGGATAGCCGTAAAGCTGAACTAAATATTGATGAGACCAATATTACTTGGGATCAATTTAAAGGCTATTTTAGGCAACGTTGGCTGCCACAACTTTTCTATGATCAGAAAATGACAGAATTCCAGAACTTAGCTCAAGGGAAGCTAACGGTAACTGAATACTGGGAGCGGTTTACAAAACTCCTCAAGTATGTACCGCAGTATCAAACTGACGAGAAGTTCAGAATACGGAAATTCATCATGGGATTGAATCCCGTGATAGGGGGAGAGGTCGATGTTCACAGTCCAACCACTATGGAAGGAGTTGTTGAAAAGGCCATAAGGCAAGAACAGAAATTAAAGGCTATTTCTGCTCATAAAGAGGAAGTGCGGAAGAAGACTGCAAACCCTTCTTCAACCTCTCTTGCACCCAAAAAGGGACCATGGAAAAAGTTTGGAAACAAAAGTAAGTTTCCAGGGGATAATAGTAAGAAAGCAGTGACAACTAAGCCTGCTGGAAATGTAAGGGATAATTTTGCCAAAAATTATAACAATGGGCAGAAGCCCTATGGAGGACAACGTGACAATTACAAGGCTGGAGGCAATTTTGAGCCTAAAAAGGGACCTGTAGGAGGCTGCTACAATTGTGGCAAAGACCACTACGCAAATCAGTGCCCTTTGAAGAAGGATGATCGTAATCAGCAGCATAAGATACATGCTGCAGTAGCAGACAAGCAAGCTGAAAAGCAAGTGACACCTATAGAAGTTCCGGGTAAGTTATTTGGCATACCTGTCACTATTCTTTTTGATACAGGAGCTACTGAATGTTTCATTTCTAATAAACTTGCTTCTAAACTTAAGAGAAAAGCTGGAAAAATGGATAAATCTTGGACTGTACAATATGGTAATAACTCTGTTCATACAGTGAGTATGTGTCTTTTTGGGGCAGTCCTTGACTTACCTAATTTCTCCACGGAAGTTGACCTCTATGTTACACCTTTGGGATCGTATGACATTGTTATCGGTGTCAATTGGTTAGCTGACCATAAAGCAAAGGTAGACTGCTATGAAAAGAACATAAAATGTTTAGATGATCAGCTGGAAACAGCAGAGATTCAAGGTGTGAAACGGGAAATTTCAGTTAGAAAACTGTCAGCTATGCAGCTTAAAAAGGCTAAAAATAAAGGATGTACCCTTTATGCAGTAAAGATATCTGAATTTTCAGAAGAAGATGGTGATTACATGAAGCGATTTCCTCTGTTACAAAGTTTCAGGGATGTTTTTCCTGAGGAATTACCAGGGTTACCACCTAAGAGGGAATTTGACTTCACCATCGAAATCAAACCAGGAACAGAACCTATTTCCAAAGCACCTTATCGGATGACTACTACAGAGTTAGTCGAGCTTAAGGCACAGTTGCAAGAAATTTTGTCTAAAGGTTTGATTAGACCAAGTGTTTCACCTTGGGGAGCACCCGTAATATTTGTGAAAAAGAAGGATGGGACACTTAGGCTGTGTATCGATTATCGGATGTTGAACAAAGCAACAATCAAGAACAGATATCCACTTCCAAGGATCGACGATCTATTTGATCAGATGCGTGGGGCAGCGGTTTATTCTAAGATAGATCTTCGATCTGGTTATCATCAGTTAAGGATTAGAGAAGAAGATATTCATAAAACAGCTTTCCGAACAAGGTACGGACATTATGAATTCACAGTTCTACCCTTTGGATTAACTAATGCACCCGCAGCCTTTATGAACTTAATGAACAATATTTTTCAAGAATATCTGGACAAGTTTGTACTTGTATTCTTGGACGATATTCTCATTTATTCTAAAAGCGTTGAGGAGCACAATGAGCATTTGAAGATAGTTTTGGGAATTTTGAGAAAAAGAAAGTTGTATGGTAAGTTATCCAAATGTTCTTTCTTTGATTCAGAAGTTCACTATTTGGGTCATGTCATAAGTAAAGAAGGAATTGCTGTAGATCCTTCAAAAATAGTGGCAATAACTGAGTGGCCTGCACCAAAGAATGTGCACGAAGTAAGAAGCTTCATGGGTCTTGCTGGTTACTATAGAAAATTTGTAAAGGATTTTTCTAAAGTAGCTGCACCAATAACTTCATTGCAGAAGAAGGATAAGAAATTCATATGGAATGATAAGTGCGAAGCGGCTTTCAAAAGTCTGAAAGGCCAGTTGACTTCTGCACCTATATTAGCTGTACCAGACCCTAATGGGAGTTTTACTGTTGTAACGGATGCTTCTGGGGAAGGCCTTGGAGGTGTTTTGCTACAAAATGATCAAGTCATAGCATATGAAAGTAGAAAACTTAAATTACATGAGCTGAATTATGCTCCTCATGATTTGGAGCTTGCTGCCATTGTTCATGCACTTCAAGTCTGGAGACACTATTTACTTGGGAAACCTTTTGAGTTGAAAACTGATCACTTAGGACTGAAATATATTTTCACTCAGCCTAATCTTAATGCTAGACAGAGAAGGTGGTTAGAATTTTTATCACAATATGATTTTGATATTAGCTATATCAAAGGGAAGGAGAATAGAGTAGCTGATGCTCTAAGTCGTAGGAGGCACATTTCTGCTCTTATAACATTAAGAACTCAGTTTAAGGATGAGGTAAAAAGTGCCTCAGAATCTGATATTTACTTTCAGCAAGTAAAAGCAGCGCTTGCTGCAGAACCTAATGATGAAAGGTATAAAGGTTTTCATTTTGATTATGAAGGAATCTTGCGTTATGAAAACAGAGTATATGTACCTATGCTTAATGATTTGAGAAAGAAGTTGTTAGTTGAATTTCATAATTCACCTTTCTCTGGACACCCGGGTATCACAAAAATGCTTGCTGATCTGAAACAACAATACTTTTGGAAAGGTATGAAAAAGGATGTCATTAATTTTGTGACTCATTGTTTGGAGTGTCAGCGGGTTAAGGCAGAACATATGCACCCTGCTGGACTGTTATATCCTCATAGCATACCGCAGTACAAATGGCAAGTAATAACCATGGACTTTGTACAAGGATTACCTATGTCCAGGAATAAACATGATGTTATCCTGGTAGTTGTAGATAAACTGACTAAGGTAGCTCATTTCATCGCTGGAAATCTAAAGGATGATTCACCAGTGCTGGCCAAAAGATTCGTACATGAAATTTTCAGATTACATGGTGTACCAGAATTGATTATATCTGACAGGGATCCAAGAATGACGTCAAGATTTTGGCAAATGCTTAACACAGCTCTTGGAACGAAACTAAACTTCAGTTCTGCATATCATCCGGAAACGGATGGACAAACTGAGAGGGTAAATCAAGTGTTGGAGGACATGTTGCGAATGTATTGCATGGATCAACAGTATAAATGGGAAGAGTATCTTCCATTAGTTGAGTTCGCATACAACAACACTTATCACTCATCTCTTAAAATGGCACCATTTGAAGCACTTTATGGAAGAAAGTGCAGAACTCCTGTTAGCTGGGATAGTGTTGAGGATAGAGTGGTAATTGGACCAGAGATTCTCACAGAAATGGAACAGCAAGTTAAGCTGATTCGTGAACGATTAAAGGAAGCAGCGGATAGGCAGAAGAGCTATGCTGACCTTAAGCGGGTTGATCGAAGGTTTGAGCTTGGTGAGAAGGTTTTTCTTTGTGTTAAACCCAGAAAGAGTTCTATAACTTTTGGCAAGGCTGCCAAGTTGTCACCTCGATTCGTGGGACCTTTCGAAATTGTCGAGATAATCAATCCTGTAGCTTATCGTTTAGCATTACCACCTGCTTTATCTCGCATGCATGATGTTTTCCATATTTCTTTGCTTAAGAAATACGTTTCAGATCTGTCACATGTTTTAAATTGGAATTCCTTGCAGGTCCAAGACCCAGGAATAATCGTGGTTAAACCCACACGAGTGCTGGAAACTCGCCAATTGCATTTGAGAAATCGTGAAATACAGCAATGTAAGGTCCAGTGGGACCAGTTTAACGAAGAAAGTGCAACTTGGGAAAATCTGGAAGAGATGAAAATTGCTTTTCCTTCTCTTTTTCAACAGAATGAAATCTGTTGACAAAACATTTCTTTTATGAACTTTTTTTTTTTAAGTTTATATGAAAGCCAGATGGAGGCAAACATTATTCAGGCTGAATAAAATGTGTTGTGACATTGATTTCTGGAACTATTTAAGTTGGAAAATAGTCGCATTGTTTTGTGAACTAATAAATTGGTTGACCTGAAGGTTAATTGAATATGTAATCATCGGGATGATGAATCTTTTAGGAGGGAAGCATGTAACACCCTGAACTGTTGTTACTTCCTCCTGAGCATACAAGTGTTGATATGTGATTTCTTTTGTAAAAAGGATGTGTTCCTTTGATTGAGAAGTCATGCTTGATATGGACTGTATCTTCTTTGAAATTACAGATCTTTGACTGAGTCGGAATATAATTGGACTCTTTTAATTCTTTCATTTTACACCTGAGTTTAATCTGATCTCGGAATGAATTATGGAGTTATCCATCTATAAGACCTAGCCTTGGATCAGTGGTATTGATCCAAGTGATGCTTTAAGTTTATTCGGGATGAATTAAAATTATAGACCTTACGCAGGTTGCAAGGTCTGAATGCATTGAATAAGCTAGTCCGGAGTCTAACTCTGGCTGATCGTGTTAAATGAATTGGTTCCCGATATCGTAATATCAGGAAGGTCTTGATCGTGGACCAGGTAATAATTCAGATACATTTAATTCACTAGCCTATTGGCAGTGCAGGAGTGAATCCTGTTCGTGAATGTATGTTGTAGGTTCTTTTTCTGAGCATTTGAAATGTTAGACCTAAACTGGATTTATTAAGGTTAGTAACCTAAAACTAAACTATGATCTATGGGTTAGATTAGTGTTAATCTAACCTAGGCCTAAGCTATAATCTAAATGTTCTAAGTTAGTAACTTGTGCTATGGAGGTTAGACTAAGTCGCATCTTAAATCCTAACCTATGTTACTAACCTAACTATTGAACAAGGAAGAAAGGGGACCTATGGAAGGGTGCGAACCATGGGCGGCAGTTTCTATGGCATTAAATGGATGGATAAGCATGGAGGACAGGTAATTTGGTAGAAGTTTTAACGGCTAGCAAGAGCCGACGTGGCAGAGTCGCCAAAGTTAGAAATGGTCTTTGAATTTCATTTGTCCATCGCCAACTATGGCGGTCGGTGGCAATGGAGATTGAGCGGGAAATTTGGAGTAAATGCAATTAATGAGCTCGGTCTTCGAGCTCGGGTTTCACGGGAAGGCATGCAAAATGGAAAATTAGTAGTTTGTTTGGTTTTTCATGCGCTCCGGTTTTCCCTCTGTCTGATCACTGGTTCTTCGCACCAGTCTTCTTGGAGTTGCATGGAAAATATGAGTGTAACTCGCTCTTTTCTCTGGCAAGGAAAATTTATAAGTCATGGAAATAACAAATTTTTGTTGGTGAATCTAACTTGGAAAAAGAGGAGAAGGCTCGAGCTCTTTCAGTGGTCTTCTTCAGATTTTTAAGCAAATAACCAGGCATGTTAGGCCCTAACCTTTAAAAATCTTGCTTTCTTTCAAATGATTTCATTAGAACAACTCTGTTCAGATGATTTTATGGGTTCAGATGGTTTTTATGGTAGCTTTGTGTGATTTTGTTACTGTATCTTCTTACTGGTTCGATTTTTCAATTTAACCCTTGACGGGTGTGCATTGTGTTTCGAACTGTTGCTCTATTTAGTTGTGTTTTGCATTCCGGCTAAAGTTTGTGAAATGCATGCAAGAAAGTATACTAAACCTGCTCTTTGGGAGCCCATGAATTGTTTCCTTTTTTGGGTTCAGGCTACAATTGATACTTGTTGTTGATACTTGTCGGAAAGGATACTGATGGACTTTTGTTTGAATGTTCAGTTTAATTGGACTTCTTTGTAAGTTCTGTCGTGGTTATTATAGGTGGTGGTTACTGAATCTTGTTGGGTTTCGCTATGATACTTAGGTTATGTTGAACGGATAACTGGTTGTGTTTACAATATTTAATGCGACCTGTAGAAGTTGTTTTTCCCTCCCTTGTGTTGCAATTACGGGATTTAACCCGTTGATGGTTTGCATTATATTTATTTATTTACAAGATGACTCTGTGGAGTCCTTGGATTGGTTCGTATATTATGGACTACTGTATAAGTCATGTATGTGAATACTGGTAGCATGATTCTGTCGGAGTCCTGGAGGGGTAACTAGTAATACGACTTCTGTTATCTTGTAATGAATACCTTCGTTTAAGTAATGAATTTTTGGTACAGACTCAGTTGGTGTACTTTTTATGTTTCCTATCTGTGTAAGCTTGAGCGAATATTGTTGTAGAGGCTCAGTTGGATTCCTTGTTACGAAATCAGTATTTAGCTTCTGTATAAGCCTGATTTTGAATATTTACCATTGTTGGCACGGTTGGAATCATTAACTAATATTTATCTTGTATATCGGCTTCTGTAGAAGCTTTATCATGTATACTGTTGTTCGGATTCAGTTGAAATCCTTGATAGGTAACCAGTGTATCTGCCTCTATATAAGCCTGATTATGAACACTTATTGTTTTTGGCTCTGTTGGGTTCCTTAAGTATAGATAGATATATTGTATCTTGGCCTCTGTAAAAGTGGGTCGTGATTACCATACTTTTCAACCTCTGAATGAGTTCAGATGTGAATACAGTATGTTATGTTTCCTTTCTGAATAATTGCAGTTAATTGAGGTTGTGCATGCTGCGTGGATTTCGTATGAATATCTCTGCATAGTCTTAGGGAAACATCATTTGCTTTAATGTTAATGAGTCTCTTGTTGACTGAGATAAAAAGGGGAAGTTCTTTTGATTTCGACCTTGGATCTAAAACCTTACAGTGTTTAGTAGGGATTAGAATGAGTTGTATGTTGCTGAGAGGGATTGTTGTCGTGTTTGAGCATGATTACGTCTTTTATTGCATGGATATCAAGTCTTGAGCTTGACTGAACTAAGGAGATGTCGACTGCACCTCGACAGGTGATGGCATTGAATATCTTCTTGTTTGTCACTTCATGTGGAAGGTCATGTGGAGTCTGTTTGGTTGATATTCATCACTGTTTTGGTGTGAGAGCTACTGTACTACTAGTAAGCTACAAGAGTTATGTTATATTTAATTTTAACAAAACTGTGGTTCTTCTTGTGGCTCGTCTTGACTTATTCGTATGCATATAAGGTGAATGCTTTACTTTCGAGGAGACGGTACAGTCATGAGCTTGTTTGAAAGGAAATATGATTGTATTGTTTTCTTTCTCTTCTGTTGTAAAGTATATGTTGATATTTTTATCTAACCGTTGGAAATGTTTTTAACATATTGATGGAATCATGATTTGTTATGATATTCCTTTTATTATGTTGAATGTAATGATCTGTCTGATGTTAGCTGTCCTTGGGATTCAAATGGATAGTTGTTTTGGATACTTTCGTTCTTCTTGATCCCTAATATTTTGATGAAATATTTGAGAAGTAACTAGGACTATTTGTAACGATAATTCTTGGTTTCTTGGAGTAGAAATGTGTACTCTTATGAGCTCCCATTCTAATGTCTTGCTCCTTTTCTCTTCAAATCGTTATATTTTGAGAGTGCGCTCGTCCGGGATTCCATCATGTGTTCCTGGTATCATCATGTCCTTTTCATACCTTATGCCACCCATGTTGCAGAGCATTTAGCCTTTCATTGGGAAATTCCTGATCCCCATATCAATCATCATCTTCTTAATCTCCAATGGTAGATGTTTTAACTATGTCCCACGAGTTTCTCTAAAGAATTTATACTATGGTTCGTCCACACAAGAAAATGTGGAGACTGAGTACTCAATGATATAACTTTTGAGCGTCCCTTTCCACTAAAAATCTACCGCGCATGTCCAAGTGATGTTGTGGTGTGATAGTTTCATTGTTCATCCAGAGGTCTAAGGATACTTATGATCCAAATTCCTATTTTCCCCTAAGTAATAAGCCACTAACCATGTATATAGTTATACAGGGAGTTCACAAAAAATGTTTCATATGGTGGGTCATAAATATTATATTCCACCCACTTCCTTGGAGAATAAACCTTCCAACTTGGATGCCATTTTGTGAAAGCATCCTCAATACTGTGTAACCATGCCTCGATGTTTTCCTGATTTAAACATTGCATCTTCTTTCCATCTCATCCTCGCATCATGATGAATGTCCCAACAACGTCACAAAATTGTTGGAGTTTAGTGTGGTGCCCTATGCACATAACATATCTCAACTAGTTACACACAATTCTCCTTTACCACCACGCTGGTATATCACATTTATCTAGGCTAGGTGTGCTCACCCAAAGTGTGGGAGGTTTCTAGGTACCTGTTATCACCAAATCACAGCACCCTTATGTTTACACAAGTGCATATACTTGAGCTCATGGTGTGATTAGATAACATGGGTACTATCTCCAAGTTTTGGGACTTGCTACTTGAGATAGACCTCCAGAGAAAGCTGGTTCTTGCTCCTAAACTACCTGCCACAATCTACTCTAATACAGGCAAAACTAATTTTCCTAATCTAACTTCCCAAGGGACCAAGGAGAGAGAATGCATAAAAAATGAAATCCTACACTACAATGGTGATACACCAGAAAAGGAGGGGTGTGAAAGTAGTCTTCCAACGTGTGAAAAATAGAAGTAAAATGCATACTAGAAGGGATGATAACAGTTCTCCACAATTTGGAAAATGCATTTACAAAAATATTTCATACATGCACAATAATAATGAGTCCTTGCAAGAGCATAAAAATAGATACAATATTCTTGTAATGAAGGTTGAAAGGACAAGAAGAGTGAAAACAAACACAACAGGGGAAGATGTATCCACAAACTCATATTTTATTGCTTCATGATATGCACAGTTCAATCTGTTACAAGATAAGGGCTTGAATCACAATGCAAGGAGTCCACTACAAGATCCTATAGCACATTGGCTTCATAAATAAATTTTTACAGAGCTTTGCTACAGCAAAACTACCTCCCTTTTTTCAATGAGCCCAACACTCCAATTTATAGAAAATAAGAAGAGAGAGAGAGAGAGGGAAAATGGAAATCCCAAAATGTGTCCTTTAACCACTTGTAAGAGGTATTAAATTGAGTGAAATGATGTTCTATTTCTTACTAAAGGCTCCCCATATCGTCCCATGAATTGCAGCAATGAAATATGTTAGCCCATGCTTCATTGAATGCGTCCAACTACCAAATAAAACACTATTATGAACTTGGCCGTGTTTTCTACAAAATATCTATCTATCCTTCATCAAATCTAGAATTTATTGATTACTATGCATTGGGATCAAAGCCATGATTCCAACAGTATAAATTTCATGTGATTTCATTAAGAAATGCAAAAATTATGGCCTTCTGAGTGCGAGTAGCTATTTTGGGTTTGCCAAGCATTTTCTGTCATTTGACAGGAATGAACATTAATTGACTAGAGCTAAATATGTTTCTTATATTTTAATATATTTTTTGATGTAAAGGATGTTGTGCTTGTTCTAAAAAGTCCAATTTTATGAAAATCAGAGCTTGGAGTCAAAAGTTATGGCCATTAGAAGTTAGGGAGGTCAAACATTGACTTTTCTCTTCACTGCGGCTATTTCGACAAAATTGGGTTTGCGTGTCCCGGTTGTCCTGGGAAATTTTTTTTTGCATCGCCCGATTCATGATTCCTTTTCCCCATGCGTCCGCTGTTTTCCAGGTCGTGAGTACCGTTGACTTCCGCATTCACCGCATCTCATTTATCTTGGCTCCTTGTGTGGTGATTCTGCATTTTAATGTCCTGCGTGTCCTGGTGTCCCAATTGTCCCGTGGACCGCCTGGGACAAAAAAGTCCAATTTTTCTGCAAAACAATAGAATGAACCAATTTTCTAGATTTTTCCAATTTTCTCTAACTTCTTGGGTTTTTTCCTAGATGGGGAAGTTAGAGAGAAGCCAAGGGGACCCCAAAAACATGATTTTTGGCCTTGAATCAATTCTACTTGCTTGGGACTGAAGAATCTGATGCATGCTATCAAAATTACCTTGAGGGGTGAATTTTGGATAACAACATCTTCATAAGTTAGCAAAGATAAATTGACTATAACATCCAATTATTATATAACATTCAAATTAGAACACTCTTTTCTATATTAACATAAAACCATGCACATTACACAAATTTCCATTTTCCATATATGTATTGTTTTCTCAGTTATAATTCATCAGTCATACATAACACTACAAAATTCTCAAAACACTACGTATGCATCAATTATATCATCTTCCTTATTTATGAATAAATCTCTCTATCTATGACTCTTTCATAGGTATTTATATTGGCGGGGACTTTCCCTTCACCATTCTTACAAAGGCTAAGAATAGCCTATGAGTTTACTGCTTCAATTAAATTTCCATTTTAAGTTGGTTTACCTAAATAGCTCATGCCATCATAAACCTGTGTTGCATGTCAATCCTCTGTCTATCTTATGACTATTTTTATCCTTATCCATTCCCTTCGTACAGTCACCAAGAACTGAATTCTAAGTCCACTTATGGACACATGTTTATCCCTACTTCCTTGCTATCCTACATGTCCTTTGTATTCTTATCTTTTTTCCTATGTATCATGTTCCCTGATTTTCCTTGCATGTCTCCATAATTGCTCTTACATGAATATTCATATCACTTGCACACATGTTCCTCCTATTTTACTTGCACATATGTTTCTTCTCCTTTTTTACGTGCACACTTATCACGTATTACCCCAGTTTCGTCCTGCACACACCTTTAGTGTATTTACATGCACCTTAAAAGAATAATTTAACCAATAAAGAATACAAGGAATAAAGAATACAATAGACATGGGCTCAATAATTATAATAATGATTTTAGCTTTAGTCATGACTTGAGTTAAGGAGGTGGATAAGATATGGTGATTATTTAATTTATTTAAATGTGGAAGTGGATATGTGGATTTATTATTTAATTTGATATTAAATTAGCTAAGGAGGGTGATAAGGTGTAAATAGAATTAAATAAATTAATTCTAGATAGAGATAATGGTTTAATGATATTTTTGAATGATTATGATCCGTATCTGTTATTTTGGGGTGTCTACACACACACACACACACACACACACACACACACACACACACACACACACACACACACACACACACACACACACACACACACACACACACACACACACACACACACACACACACACACACACACACACACACACACACACACACACACACACACACACACACACACATATATATGCTTCATTTATAATCTATATTGTGTATATAGTAAGTCTTCAAACATCCTTTAAGAAGCTATATTGGGTACACCTACATACCTCTTATCAATGTTGGAGTACAAGGATATCACACATGTCCTTTGGAATTTGAAAACATCCATAGTAGGCTCTACAACATTCTATCAAAATAAGTGTTAACACCTTCAACATGTCTTTAGGTTTAGTTTCTACATCTATTTGAAGAAGAAATGATGACCATTTCTCCTCAATAAAGGGTGAATGATCCTTATGAATCCATGTAAAGCAATGAATACCCATCCTATCTCTTATTTTTCACAACTTCATAACTTGAATGACATTTTTAGAAGCCTCTAGATTGTTATTTGATCTCAGGAAGAATCATTGCCAAGTTTTAGCTAGGTGAAGTTGTATAGAATGGGATACAATTTCCAATAACATATTATAGACCACTATGGGATCATACCCATAAAATGTATGTGTTCTAAAAATTGGATCCTTCATTTTGAGTGGCTAACTCTAAATAAGAAACTTCACGGTAAACTTTCCTTATTAGATCTCTCAAACTTATTGACACACCTCAACATAGTGTACAAAACTAATGAATCAAACACATGTTGATCTTTAACAACCTTCACTTAGGTTCCTTGGATCACCCCACATTAAAGTGGAACATATTGTACTATCAACATCATGTTAGAGATTCTCATGAGGTCTTACACAACATATCCTTCACTGTGACATCACTTGTCATCTTTGGCATTACACCCTTTCATACACACAATTTTATACTTTTTCAATTCCTTGTAGAATACCACACCTTGATATAGATCTTTAGAGGATGATCTCTACTCTACGAAATTCATACATATCATATGAATTCTTACAATGCCAAGATGTATATGAATTTGTATGATCTTCTGCATGCATAAACTATTGAAATATTATGCACATCATTGCACACACTTCGTAGAATTTTTAGATTCAAAAATAACATACAGTTACTTCAAAACACTTGTAACTTACAGAGTTCCCCAAAAGCACACTACAACACTCATAGTTCCTCAAGTATTGCACTAACCCAAATCATAGAAATTAAATATTTTACAATTTTGTGCACACATCGATACATTCGCAACATTATGCAAAACATCATAAACTTACAATACTTCCACATGTTTATGTCTTACTTCTTAACATAATAAATATCTTGTTGGTTTTACGCACAAAAAATTATGACGCACATCCTCTTGTCAACATCTTACAACCATATGGAAATTTCCACACCTATTCCATGTCAAACCACCTTTAACTCAACCCACACTAGAAGTTTCACCACCATACCTACAATAAGTCCAACTAACACTTAGGTAAAAAATGAACTGCTCTTGCAATCATCTTGTTCTGTAAGTTTTATTTGTTGTTAAAAATTTCTTATAATGATATATTGTAATCCATCTCATACAAATAGGTGGCCATGTGATTCCCTTTGTTAATCACCTTATAGAAATTAGATGAATCAAATAGAATGTGTTACCCTCCTTAATCACATGATCTTGTTGTTATATTTCTCGTCATTCATAGTAAAGAAAAACTTGTAAATAAGTATTCCCCTTATGATCGTAGGAGCATGCTCTCCAATTATAAATGCACGCACGCACGCACACACGCACGCACGCACGCACGCACGCACGCACACACACACACGCACACACACACACACACACACACACACACACACACACACACACACACACACACACACACCCACACGCACACGCACGCACTTGAACCTATTATTTCATTTTATTATAAGTGGAAATATTCTTCCAATCTCATGTGTTATATGTCTAATGGTTGATTTCTCATCTATTTATAGGATTCCTTTACTTTTATTAAAATTAATATATCTACTTAAGTAGGCCCCCAAAACTTAACTAGTTGTAGTAATATTCTTCCCATAACATCCTGGGATTGGTATGAATCAAGAAATCTTGAGGGACCTAAGATAAGTGTTAGAATGCACAAAAAAATGGGTTACCAGAACAATAACTTAGCTCGATTCTAGTATGCCAGAACCATACCATTGTAGTTCTTGATTAAATAAGAACAACAAAATAAGGGCAAGAGAGAAAATAAGGGAGGTGGTAGAAAAAAGGAGAAGGGGAATCAGACGTAGAGAAGAATGAGGAGTCCAAATATGATGGACATAGTCAGAAGGTATAATACAAATTCAAAAGTGTCAAAAGTTGCACAAAATACATAGGGAGAATGTTAAAACTTGAAAAAATACAAACAAAAAACACCATTAAGAGAATTAAAAAAATAATAGATAAGTCACAAATAAATTATAAGTATCATAATATTAACTACTCTGTACTAAAATTAAATGTCTACAAGAGGTTATACCCATTTTTAAAAATTATAATATATTCTACATTCTATTATGATAATGATGATCAATTATATATTTTCTTGTACTAAATTGATCTTTAGGATGTATAAATTACTTTGACTCTAACTTTACTTCTTTTTATAGCCATTTTTTACATTTATCAACTTTCTTATTCTTCATATCCTTCACTTCTTCACATACATTCGATATGAAATACCGTAAATCAAAAGTATAATTTTAACATTTCTCAACTTTGTTATTGTTCGAATCCTTTACCTCTTCGCATGCATCTCATATAAACTACTCTAAATCAAAAAATATGAAATCATATACATATGATTGAAATGAAATAATTAATTAAAAAGGGGGAGAAAAGACATTCAACATTTGTCATAAAATTATTTTCTAAGACCCTATAATAATTACTCATTAATTTGGAAAGTTATTTTTACAAATGTTTAGACTTTAAATAAAACTTGTATACTTTGTTTGACTATCTACTGGGTCCTATTTTATAATAAACACTTTAGAAAGAAATGTGTTTTTACAATGAAGGCGTTCTTGTAGTGAAGTGCAACCTGCTTATTTTGACATCCATCAGAAATCAGACGGCCAAGATTAGCAGAGAGAATACGTTGAAATCAAACGCTCCCATTTGCCTCGAAAATCATGTTGCAAAGGTTATAGTGCATGTGGCGCAGGTGTGAAACAGCTAGGGTTTGATTTTGTTTTGTTTTCCAAAGGAAAGAACCTTGTGGATGTGTTCTTTGTTGATGAAATGCCCTGCCTGTGTTCATTGACGAGGAGATGATTGATTTGTTTGTTGTATCGAGGCTGGAGGCGGTGTGTTTAAAAGTTGGGGAAGTGGGTGCCATGGCATGTTCTCACCAAAACCAAAGCCCTGTGAAGCCCAGATGCCTGGCTTCACTAGACGATATAATCTACATCTTTGTAGGGTGTCTGGTCAATCTGGCAGTTCTCAGACGCCAATACAGCCTCTGCATGAATTTCAAGGAGGACATGATGGTCATCGAGGCTTACAGGGATTTGCATGACAGGAGCCCTTGATGGTTACAATACATGTGGCGTAGGTGTGAACTAGCTAGGGTTTGATTTTGTTTTGTTTTCTGAAGGAAATAACCTTGTGGTTGTGTTCTCCGTCGATGAAATGCCCTTCCTATGTTTTGTTAGTGAGGAGATGATCGAGTTGTTTGTTGTATCGAAGTTGGAGGAGGTGTGTTTGAAAGTCAGGGAAGCGGGCGCCATGGCTTGTTCTCACCAAAACCAAAGCCTTGTGAAGCCCAGAAGCCTGGCTTTGCTGGATGATATAATCTGCATCTTTGTAGGGTGTCTGGACAATTTGGTAGTGCTCAGATGCCAATATGGCCTCTGCATGAATGCTAAGGAGGACATGGTGGTCATCGAGGTTTATAGGGCTTTATATGACAGGTGCCCTTTATGGTTATAGTGCACGTGGCGTAGGTGCAAACCAACTAGGGTTTTATTTTGTTTTGTTTTCCGAAGGAAAGAACCTCATGGATGTGTTCTCCATCAATGAAATGACAAGCCTGTGTTCATCGACAAGGAGATGATCGATTTGTTTATTGTATTAAGGCCAGAGGTGGTGTGTTTGAAAGTCAGGGAAGCAAGTGCTATGACATGTTCTCACCAAAACTAGAGCCTTGTGAAGTCCTAGATGCTTGGCTTCGTTAGATGATATAATCTGCATATTTGTAGGGTGTCTGGACAATTTGGCGGTGCTCAGATGCCAATATGGATTGTTTATGAATGCCAAAGAGGACATGGTGGTCATCGAGGCTTATAGGGTTTTAGATGGCAAGATCCCTTACCTGGCCAATCAAGTGCTCAATCTCTGGTGCTTTCACCTTTGTTCTCTATGATGCTTCTAGCCATACCATCTTTGTTGCCGTGGTTTCTTTCTTTCTCAATTTATACTAATTTTCCTTTTCCCATGTTCATGTGTTTCAGTTTTTTAGATTTAGTGTTTTGAAGGTACTTTGAAGAAAATATTACTTTTGTGGGATAAAGAGGGTAGGGTAGCACTACACCGGGGAAGTGCATCAAATGGGTCTCTGGTTTTCGCAGATGATCCCACATGGATGCAACAAATCCTTTGCACCCTTTCCTCATGGTGAAAAACTTTGTTTTATCGGTTTTAGACTTAGATATGTGGTATTTGGATATAATTGTTTTAAGCGGAAGACTTATTTGTTTATGATTGAATTTTTTACCTACTACGTTACATGTTCTGGAATGGAGGCGGGTCGCAAAGCTTTAAGCATCCTCCTGGTGACTATAGAATCGAAGACGAATTGAATTCAAGAAAACCTATTGACACCCATTTGAGACCCATTACCACCCATTTGACAACCTTTGAGAACCAGCATAGAAGCCCATGAGACTGTAGCTACGAATTACTCTGTAGTATGCAAATTAGGTAAAATCCACGGGCTCTTGGCATTGTTGAGAAGGTTGAATCATGTAATCCTTACTGTAATGGAAATGTAAAGCAATTAGAACATGCCTTCTCCTGTGACCCAATTCCTCCAGTGTCTTATTTTCCATATGGATGTATTCCACTCCATTAAGGCCTCCTTGGAGAGAAATAATCTTGAAAGAGTTCCGATTGAAAGAGTTTACATTGCACCCAATATCTCTAGTGTTCTTTTTCATGAAATAGAGTCATTGTACTTAGTCATGCTATGTATCAGGGTTCATTTTAAGACACCCCTATAAAATTGAAGGTGGAAAATACCTGGCGAATATCCCCGTAACCACTTTCAGCGAAAGGCGAATTTGACAGTATTCAAAAACAAAATTTTTGCCTGGTTTTTCAAGGCTAAATCAGTGACGTGCGACAACAGGAATCCTCAATGACGCACGTCACTGGCGCGACAATAGCTCCTAATGACGTGCGACACTGGAACGACACTAGATCGTAACGACGTGCGTCAGTTGATTCTATTGACGCGCGACACTGTTCTCTAGTTGACGCGCGACACAGTCACTAATTGACGCGTGACATTACAGTCTATTGACGCGCGACATTGTCATCAATTGACGCGCGACATTGCCCTCTATTGACGCGCCGCAACATTGTCCTCCATTGACACGTGAAATTATACTAAATTGACGCGCGACATTGTCATCCTATTGACGCGCGACAATTGTCCTCTATTGATGTGTGACAATTGATCCCCTATTGACACGCGATCATTGTAAACAAATGTCACGGGCGACACTGTACTCAAATGACGCGCGACACTACAGACAAATGACGCGCGACACTATAGACAAATGACGTGCGACACAGAATTCTATTGACGCGCGACACTAGTAATCAAATGACGCGCGACACTATAGAACCAAATGACACGCGACACAACCTGGAGCTATTGACGCACGACACTAGAACTTCCTATTGACGCGCGTCATTTGAATCAAATGACAGCATGTCAACTAGGGGACCAGTGACGCCCATGATTTAGGTTATAAATACCCTTCATTCCGCTCATTTTCTCGTTTACGTTTTCCCATGCTCTTGAATTTTTACAGGTCTAAATCTTTGACAAAGACGTAATTACAGCTACAATGTCAACTTCACATGCCTCCCAATTGCAAGTTCAGCAAGAAAATCAAGAAGAGAATCCAAGTCAATCGATTTCCAAGATAACCTACAGGAATCCCTTATGCCCTCACATCCATACGGCTTTAAGGATGTCTCCAGAATATCAAGGTATAATTGAAGAGTTGCATGTGAATTTACAGGGCTCGTTAATATGCCCCATTTCGAAACAGATCCAGATATTTTGAATTACCTTCTGTCATGCTACAATTCAGAGGACGGTACTATTTTATGTGACTCTGAACGATGGCCAAATGTTCCAATTCACTATTGAACCGAAAATGACATACATCGGTTTACAAGGCCTTCCGTATCAGAAATTTACCAACTGTTACAACCAAGGCAACACTCGTGGAAGAAAACAAGAAATTTCTCGAATCAAAGTACGGTTTCCATGTTGATTGTAAGTATAATTCGTTTTAATTCAAAAAATTTATTCTGTTTTTTATTCTGATACAATTTGCTGTTATAAATTGATAGTAATTTTCACTGTTTCACATTTGCAGCCCATGTCAATAAATCCAGTCGTGGTGTAGATACACAATCAATTGCACACCACTTTCTTGCTGCACTTATTGCATTTTTTCAAGCCAGAATTGTTATGCAGGGTCGCCAAACAGATATACCAAATTGGGCCATTGCATACATTTGTTGCCACTATCTCAAAACAAACATTCGATTGGTGCACATTTCTATCCAAAAAAATAAGAGCTGACATATCAAATTCGAAAACTTGTCAGAAAAACCTTTCATTTATTCAACAAAACTATCTCCTCGGCCTTCTACTATGAGGCACTTTTAAATTTAAAAGCTAAAGAAATTCCTACTTGCTCTGATGAGGCTTTCAAGAAATTCTCAATTCCATTTGCAGAACAACAGGTATAAACTATTTAGTTTGTAATTGTATTATAATTTTCTTCATTACAGTGCGATAGTTATTAACATATTAAATTTTAATGTTTTTACAGAGAAGATATCTTGAAGCCATTCCCAAAAAAAAAAAGCATTGTCGAGAGGAAGAGGCCAACTACACGCGGAGGCTTCGGGGGACTCCCATTCTGAAATGGAAGCTCACTCCTCTCCAGTCCCTCAACAATTTGAACTCGTTAAACGCCAGAGAAGTAATACATTCTCATATATTAATTACAAATTCCAAAAGTTGCAGATTTATTTTTCAATTTAAATTTTATCAAAATGAATTGACAACATTTAATATTGATGAATAGCAGGGACTTTGGAACATACACTTGTTTAAGAAACTCAACCTTCTTCCCCAACTCACTCAATACAGTCGCATGCATTGATATCTTCAGAATAGCCACTGAGTACAACTCCTACAAGGCCACCCGTAGCACCGAAGAAAAACAACCCCTCGACAACAAGGTACAACTTTTCTGATGGAATGTTTAATTTCGTAGTTTTTGACTTTATGAATTGTTTTAATATTTTTCATTTTTTTCTTGTACTTTTCAGCACATGTCAGTCATGATCAAGCCATGCGACACCGACACCCACTCAACCATTAATTTTTAAAATGCCAACCAGAGGAACAATGAAAAAGACCATTGGTAAACGCATGCCTTTTGCTCCGGGCCCCTAGCGGGACACTAAACCTTGACTCCTCGTTTCGAATTCCAACTCTCTCACTTGGTGGCTTGTCCAGTGCAACGGGCATATCTGTTTTGAACAATATAAATTTAGATGAAGATTATTTGGGCATTGATAGCAATGACTCAACTGGTTTTTTCAATACCAGCAAGATGATTCAAGGCCAACAGGTATACTTCAAATTTCAATTTAAATATGCTTTACAATTTTGAATTACATTTCGATTTAAATTTATTTATCTAAATCTTGATTAATTTTTTCACAAACAGGATCAGCCCACCCAAAGGTAGAAAAAGTAGTAGTTGATCTTGCTGAAAGCCCCCATACTTCTCCAGCAAGATCATCTTCATCAGATTCAGATAGTGAACAGTTGCTACCTTTTCCTTTGGAGAACTTAATGGTTATGATTGTCAATCCCATGTCAGTGAGTTTATTCTTCCTCATATCAATCAGCTTATAGAATGGGAGATAAGGGCTAAAGTTCTTATCAATGATATTATTAGTCGTTATGAAAATTATTGGCAACGGGATAGTTTATATGTTGCAGTCCAGAATCAACCTGCAAAGATGGATTCCTTACTTACCCAAGTAAGAAGTGGGACTGTCATGTATAACAACTATAAAGATGACATTTTAGATAAGTCATTAAACAAATTGGAAAATATTAGTGCTGAGGCCCAGGCATATTTTAACAAATGGTCCAAGGACAAGGATTTGGTAGCAATTGCAAATGCCAAAAGAGATAGAGCGGTTGTAAGTACTATTACTTTCAAACAATCATTCTTGTTAATTTTAAATTTTAATTTTTTAGTAATATTTTGAATTGACATTACTCTTTTTGTGCAGTTGAAATATGAAAATTTGAAGAGTCAGGCGAAGGTATTGCAAGTTCACTTGGAAACAACAAAGAACAATTTATCCGCAGCAAAAAAATTGAAGCAAAATATTGTTTTGGTTAACAAACAAAACAATACACTAAAGCGGATAATTAAAGAGCATGGTTTCGACCTTGACATATTATTCAAAGCTAAAGCAGCAACTGATCCAAATTTGCTGTCGCATGGAGATGCGACAAATCAAGAAGAAAGAATTTTAAAAAATCTAGACAGTGCTGCAGAAGATCTTATAAGTTCAGGGGTTATTTCTGTTATTGGGGAAAGGGGTACAACCACAGTGGAAGAAGCCATTGGGGAAGGGAGCAGAGGAGTACAATTGGATAAAGAAAAAGAGGGTTGAAAACTAGAAACTTTTATTATTGTGGAAACTTTAAATATTGAGTTTGAAAACTTCTAATATTGAGTATGGTATTTGAATTTAATTATATGGATTTATATACAATCTTTAATTTTGATTGCATTAGATGGTGATTATCATGAATTATATGTATGTTTCTTGTTTACTTGCATTGTCATGAATTGTATGTGGACGTAGTTGATGAATGATGATAATTGATAATTAATGATAGATGATGAATGACGATAATGATATGATATATATGGACGATGATCAATTTAATTCTTCTTCTCTAGACTTTTGAACTTGTTTTAAGATAATTATTCTCTATACTTGTAACGATATGATCATAATGTCATTAGAATGGATATAGATGATAAATAAATGGAATGTGTTATAATGGATATAGATGACATTAATGATTAGAATGGATATAGATGAGATTAGAACGAATATAATTGTAATGATATGATTATGAATTGTTTTAAAAAAATGGAATTGTTTTAATAAATTTAAATTAGATAAATAATTGTGTTAATAATAATTGTAGTGTCAGGACTCAGGATTATGATAATGATATGGTGATGATATGATATATATGGATGATGATGAATTTTATGTGGACTTATATTTAAAATTGTATAATGTATTGTTTATCCCACAGTTAAAAAAATATATCAAAGGATTTTGCACATAAAAAATAAATTAAATATAATTTTAAGAAATCAAGAAAGAATCATCACTAGTAAGAAATTAAACATAATTGGAAATATGATAGGGTTTAGCTTACCTCTTGCGTATTAGATTGCTGTGAAATCATCAACGGTAATGTGCTAGATCTTTGTTTTGCCTGACATTGTAGATAGAGGGGGTGAGTTGCCTGACATTGTCAGTCCTGAGAAGTGTGTTGTCCACTCAAAATTCCCTGCTCTGATGAAAGTAAAAATTTCAAAATTTTGAGTTTAAGTGTTTTCTCTAATGTACCGAAGTCGTGAAATTGAGAAAAGTCTGCAGTTTTGGGTCATTTTGTATGTTTTTCGGGCCTGTCGGACATTTTTGTCCCGCGTGTCCCAAGTTCCGAAGTGCGCTCTGTTCCCCGATCGGCCGAAATCCCCGAAGTTGTTCCATTTTCGGGCCCATCGGAGCTTTTCGGTCCCAATTGTCCCAAGTTCAAAATTGCGCTCTGTTCCATTTTTCGGCCGAAAACACCCGAACCGTGTACTTCGCTCTTTCGTGTTCCAAATGTCCCCAAAAAAAAAGTGCAAGTTGTTCCATTTTTCCGCCCCGAACCACCCGAGTCGCGTACTTCAGAATTTTTTGTCCCAAATGTCCCAAGTCAAAAGTGCAAGTTGTTCCATTTTCGGCCGAAATCGCCCGAACCGCGTACTTCGCTCTTTCATGTCCCAAATGTCCCAAGTTCAATTTTGGGCCTTTTGTTCCATTTTCGGCCGAAACACCCGAACCCGCGTATCTTCGCGTACTTTCGTCCCCAAATGTCCCAAAATGCATTTGTGCGTCATTCTCACCTGTTTCGCCCGAACCAGCCCGAACCGCGTGTTTCGCGCATTCCTGCGTCCTCACATGTCCCTAGCGAACCAAATGCCATTCATTTGTGCGTCTTCTCCCTGTTTCGCCCGAATCGGCCATTGAGCCGCATGTTTCGCGCATTCGCGTCTCACATGTCCCAAGTGAACCTAGTGTCATTCGTACCAGTTTTTATCCACTCTACCCGAATATCCTGCTTATTCAAATTGGTGGGTATGCATTAAATGCGCATTGATCACCCTTCTCTCTCAGTCAACGACCAACACGTCAGTCCCTCGTGGCAGAGACATAGCTGAGGCGTTAAGGAAATTCAAGCAGCGGATTCTGAAGTCGGTGGGTCCCTCTCAGTGACTGGCCACCTGTCTTCTTCTCCTTGTTCTTTTCTCTTCTTCCCTTTCTTTTTCCGTTTTCTTTGTAAGAAGTTAAGGTATTGCGATTGGCGGTCCTTAACTGTTCTTGGTTAAAGAAGCGGTTACGAAGAGTAACTGATTTGTAAGCTATATAATGGCCTTCCTTACGCCATTCAGAGGGGGGGGTGAAGAATTTGGCATATTTTCTGAAAGTGTAAATAGATCATAAAGAAATCAATACAGAAGGACTTTCCATTCTTTGTCTATCTGATCTCTGTTACTCCTAAGCTTTCATTTATTTTCTTTGTGAAGATCATTTGTCTCAAGTTCATTAGTCTTGCCGATTGCATACTCTTCGACTTTGCAAGCACGGTGATCTTGTATAACCAAGAAGGAACTTTGTGTCCTTGATTAATGAGTCTGTGTTATGTTAAGAAACTTTGTGTTCTAGCAGATGTTATTTACAGAACTTTGTGTCTTTGAATTCCATCTTATTCATACGATGCAAATGATCTTGTTTCAATTCACTGTAACTTCGCATACATAATGAATTACTCTGATTCTCTATAATTCTGCATGTTGCCTTTCTGCTCATTCTCGTCTTCTCATTCCTCTGTCCTTTTGTACTTGAACATCCTCATTGAAAACACTTTCGTAATATCCAAGTTTAACCAGAAAATAATGTTTTGTACATTTGTAAATAAGTTCGTTTTCTGAATAAGGGAACCTCTCCCATTAAAGAGGAGGGACTTCTTGTCCCCTGACTGTTGCTCTTCTTAAAAGTCCTATTTGACGACCAACAGTTTTTGGCGACTCCGCTGGGGAAAAAATCATATTCCAGTTCTGTAATTTTTCGATCATCCTTTGATCTGGTGACTCCGTGTTTTACTCGAGGGAGGAGGGCCCTTGGTGTTGAAGATTCTCAGTTTCAGCTTTTGGAGCAGCAGGGTTTTCCTTTCCCTTCAACAAGAAATAGAAGGACTCGTTCGACAAGCACTCCACCTGTTCAAGATAGAAATTCCTACGGGTGGTATTCCTTCAGAGCCAGCTAGCCCTAATCTTCAAGCTTTGATTCTTGCTGGTGTTGCAGTTCCTCTCCAAGCCGTTTTTCCAAGAATGGCGGCGCCATTACCATGGGGTCATCGTGTCGGGCCCCTTGCTCCTTCCTCAGCCTTTGCATGAGTTACCCAGAGGTAACCGGAAGAACTTCCCCCAAATTCAAAGGCGATGGCAAAGTGCATCCTGATGAACACATCGCAGCCTTCATTGTTGCATGTGGAGTTCTGGGAGTGGAGCATGAAGACGTCTCCGTAAGGCTGTTCGTTGAGACGTTACAAGATAATGCTGCTGATTGGTTCTACCACCTTCCCCGGCTGGCGCTATCACCGACTGGGACACAATGAGAACTCAGTTTGAAAACCGTTTCAAGCCTGGCAGAAGATGTACATGCCTTGCTAGCCCAAATCTCTCAGATAAAGAAAGATTCACAAGAGCCCATGAGAGAATTTGTGGCCCGGTTCAACAAATTGATCAATAAAATTCCGCAGCCTACCCGACCTGTTGATCAAATTCAAAAATGTTTCTTCCTAAATGCTCAATCGCCCAAAGTTAGTTATGCACTAAGAAGGGCTAATCTCGCAACATTGGTCGAGGATCAAACTCTCGCTGTTAGTATCGAGGATGACTTGATCATGTCAGGGAAGTTGAGAAGAGACCCTCCCAAATCTAAGTCTGCTGCTTCTTCCTCTTCCACCCCTGGACCTAATACTGATCCATTAGTTCATAAACTTGCAAATGATCTTATTGCTATAAAGAAACAATTGGCTCAGCATGCCCCTTATGCAGATGTTCCAAGAAGAAATTTCTCAGCCCAAAAATCGTTTTCCTGCTTCTCAAACAAGATTAGCACTTGAGGGACCCTCCTATTAAAGTCCCTGTCAATGCTGACCTACGAGGTTGAGGAACTAGATGATGATAAAGATAACAAAGCCTGTGAAGAGTTTGCGAGAGAAGTTGATGACGAAGCAGACGAATTTGAGGGAATCTAGAGTAAATTTCTTCACCACTGAGGGCATTGATGATGGAGATGATTATGATGAAGTGGTAGCAGACATGAATAGCGAATCATTCGTTGTCATGACTCTGAGAGGCAGACACGTCAGAGGGAGAAAGTGACGCAGCCCATTAAGAAATCTAAGGAGCAGTCGACAACTATTCCGTGATTGCAAAAAGAGGATCTCCTATCCCTATTTCGTCTGCACCAAGGTGAGTCCCATCAATCCAGCTACTACCAAAGCTGCTTCTTCTTCTTTTTCCTCCTAAAGTTGATAAGCCTAGAGTACCGAATGATGATGGCCCGTCCACTTCTGGATCCTTTGATATTGTTGATCACCTGAAAAAGACCAAGGTCCAAATCTCAGAAGCTGAGTACTATCAAACCCATCCCAAAGCTTTTGCCAAAATGATCCACTTTTTCAATTCCCACTCTAAGACCACCTCTAAAGGCCTTTTGCCCACTCCTCCTTCTGCACCACAGCCTAGTCTGGTAGCCGCTGTCACCTCGCCTAATGACAAAATCAAGCCTTTTTATATAACACTTCTTATAGCTGGTCATAGGCTCAGTAATTGTGTCATTGACTCAGGAGCCTCAGATAATGTGATGCCTGCTAAGGTAGCTCATGCTTTAGGCCTAACCCTCACACACACCTATGGATCCTGTTACTCCATGGAGGGTAAAGAAGTGCCCCTTGTCGGGAGAATTAAAGATGCACAAGTAGCTTTTGCTGCTTTGCCTGAGAAGAAAGTGTTGGCTACCATCTTAGTGGCAGATATTCCCCCTTCATATGGGATGTTGCTAAGTTGGAACTTCTGTAAGGACGTGGGTGGGGAAATCCAAATGGACTGGTCACATGCACTCATGCCTGTCAATGGACAAATGAAGAAGTTGCTGCCTGAGAAGCAGTCTAAGTATATTGTGCAGAAAACAGATGATCCTAGAGCACAAATACTCTACGAGGATATGGGGCATGGTAACTACATGATTATGTCCCCTGATGAAATCCGACCCCCCAAAGTGTCTCCTAAAGATCCTAATGGGGTTTGGATTTTAGAGTTTGATGGAAGTTGTTCCTCAGCTGGTTCTGGAGCCGGTGTCCTGTTGGTGTCACCTGAAGGAAGCCTACACCCCTTTTCATTTAAGTTGCAGTTTGAGAATGCTAATAACACAGCAGAATACGAGGCTTTCATTCTCGGATTGCAAGTGGCCAAAGAACAAGGTGTAAAGAATCTTCTGGCTCGTGGTGATGCAGAATTGATTGCAAAGCAGGTCAGAAACCTTTTTCAAGTAAAAAATGGAAGGCTGAAACATTACCGGAATCAGGTTTGGGATTCCATTGAATTCCTTGATGCTTTCTCTATCGAAGCAGTACCTAGGGAAAAGAATAGTAGGGCTGATTCACTAGCTGTCTCAGGGTCGCTACTGATTCCTCATCCTGATTTCTCTCAAGACAAGTTCACCATTGAGATGATCCATCGACCCAGTGTACCTGATAACACCAATAACTGGCAGGTTTTCAATGATGATCAACATTTGCTTTCCTTCCTGGAACTCAAGGATAATTTCGAACATCTGTATTTTGAGGGAAGTGACAACCTACCTCGTGAGAGTGTGCCCTTTGACAAAGCAGTCACCCAAGGGGAAGAAACAGGTCAGGAAGGGTGCATTAAACTCAAGGGGAATAAGATTCCTAAAGGATTGGTAAGCTTAGAGGAACTTTTTGATAAACATGACAGGTATGTGAAGTCTAGAGCTTCTACCGGACCTCAGCAATTAGCTGAGTATGACAAAATCAATATTGGGAGTTCTAATGACCCTAAGCTAGTAAATATTGGAAAATGTTGCATAGCAGATGAGAGGAGAAAATCAATTGATCTTCTAAAGAGGTATAAGGATGTTCTTGCTTATTCTTATGAATATTTGAAAGCTTTCAAACCAAAAGATATGCAGCACTCGATTCCTCTCAAACTAGGAATTAAACCTTTTAAGCAGAAACAGAGGCAGTATAATCCCAAAATAGCTGACACCATCTTTTAGGAAATTCAGAAGTTGCTGAAGGCTAAAATCATTTTTCCCATTCACCATTCAACATGGATTGCAAATATTGTTCCTGTTAGGAAGAAAAATGGTGAGATCCGCATCTGTGTTGATTTCAGGAACCTGAATCAGGCGTCTTTGAAAGATAATTATCCTTTGCCTATGATGGATCAGGTCTTGCAAGCAGTTATAGGGTCTGAAATGTTATCCATGCTCGATGGATTCTCGGGATACAATCAGGTAGAGGTTGATACTGCAGATCAGCACAAGATAGCTTTCACTACTCCTTGGGGTACCTTTACTTACAAGAGGATGCCTTTTGGGCTCATTAATGCTGGTGCCACTTTTCAGAGAGCCATGGATCTGGCTTTTGGAAGCTTGAAAGGGAAGTGTATTGTCATATATCTTGATGACCTGACAGTGTTTTCCAAGACAAGAGCGGATCATTTTGAGCACCTAGAGACAGTTCTGCTGAGATGCATAGAGCATGGGATCTCTCTGAACCCTAAAAAATCTTTCTTTTGTGTCACTGAGGGAAAGTTATTAGGGCACATCATTTCCAAGGATGGTATTAAGATTGATCCTGAACGAGTTCAAGCCATCCAACAAATTCCTCTCCCAACCAGCAAAAAGGGCGTGCACTCCTTCTTTGGTAAGATAAATTTCTTGAGAAGATTCATCCTTGATTTTACAGAGTTAACTTTGAATATTTCTCAGATGATGAAGGGAAGCAAACATTTGGTTGGTCTTCTGAAGGAAAGGAATCCTTTGAAGGTATCAAGAGAGCTATTGCTAAAACTTCCTGTTTTAGCCTGTCCTGATTTCAGCAAAGATTTCATCATCTATTGCTATGCTACAGATAATACCTTGGCTGCTGTCTTAACTCAAGAAGACTCTAATGAGCATGAACTCCCAATTGCGTTCATGAGCTATATTCTGAAAGATCATGAGTTGAAATACACCATATGGGAAGCATGCTTTTGTAGTGGTCAAAGCTGTTAAGCAGTTTCGTTTTATATCCTCAACTCTCACTCCATGGTGCTGGTTTCCAGATACAACTGTTAAGATCAATTCTCACACAAGCAACAGAATTTGGATCCAAGAGAGGGAACTGGTTTGCTAAGGTCCAGAGTATGACATTGACATCAAACCGACCAAGCTGGTTCGTGGAAAAAGGCTTTGTGAGCTCATTGTTGAAGGAGCTAAACATGAATTGCTGGAGGAGAAAAGCTGACATTCCTACTGTTCGTTCCTTAGCATCAGTTGATGAATGGTATGCTGACATCACCTATTTTCTCACTTAGTGGGGAATGCCCCTCTCATTTAACTGCCAAAGAAAAGAGGACTGTTAAATTGAGGTCAGTGCAATATGTATTGTGGGAAACTGCTTCACTGTTCAAGCGTTGGGTTAGATGGTAGATTTTTGAAGTGTGTGGGACAAGGACAACCTAGAACTCAGCTTTTCATGATCAGGCATGTGGAGGGCACTATTCATCAACGGTCACTGCTCATAAGATACTCCGTGGAGGATACTACTGGCCTTCCTTGTTCAGAGATGCATCCAAGTGGGTGGATAAATGTGAGGCTTGTCAGACTTTTGTGGGAAGACCTAAATTGGTCTTTACCTCTCAAGCCAGTTGTGATTGAGGAACCATTTCAACAGTGGGGTTTGGACTTCATTGGTACACTTAATCCTGCTTCTAGTGCTGGTCACACTCATGTGCTAACTGCCACTGACTACTTCACCAAATGGGTGGAAGCTATTCCAGTCAAGAGCACTACTTCTGAAGTGGTATGCAGCTTCATCAAAGAGAACATCTTGGTAAGGTATGGTGTACCTAACAAGATTGTAACAGATAATGCTTCAAACTTCTCCTCAACTGAGATAATGGATTTCTGCTATGGGTATGGCATCTCTTTAGGCTCATCTTCAGATTACTACCCCAGGGAATGGGCAAGCAGAATCCACCAACAAAAATCTGGTGACTATCATAAGGAAGTTGGTCAATGAGTCTCAACGAAACTGGCACAAGAAGCTCTATGATGCTCTTTGGGCAGACAGGATTACACCTAAAGAGCCATTGGAATGTCCCCTTTTCAAGTGGTGTATGGAGTTGAAGCTCAATGCCAGTGACAGTGGAACTGCCAGCCTTGCACCTAATGAAGGCCATTGAGGATACTAGTTTCAGAGATGCTCTGGATAAGAGAATTATGTACCTGCACAAACTGAATGAAGACAGATTGATGGTTGCTGATAGGATATCTGTTCACCAGCAAAAGGTAAAGGCCCTGTTTGACAAGAAAGCTAGGTTCAGAGATTTCCAAGTTGGAGACACTGTGTTGCTATGGGATAAAAAGACATGAACCTCGTGGCAGCCATGGAAAGTTTGATTCCCTTTGGCTCGGGCTTTCAAGATCAGGCACTTTGCTGGTAAGATTCTTTCTATCTTGATTACATGGATGGTTCTCCCCTCCCACTTCCTTATAGTGGGCAGTACCTCAAGTTGTTCAAGTCCTAGGTGACTAGGAGTCCTTTGTATATTCTGTACAGTGTTTTTTTGCTTCTCTGCTTTTGGTGTGTTTCCTTTTGTTGTTTTGGTGTGTTGCCCTCTGTATTGGTGTTTTTTGACTCCGTTGCCCAATGGATAAGGCACTGGTCTGCTTCCCCGATTTTGTCTAAGTTCTTGCCTTGCCTCATTCCTTGAATTTATGCCAAGTCATCCCCAGAAGGAGCCAACTGTTGTCCACTCAAAATTCCCCGCTCTGGTGCAAGTAAAAAATTTCAAAATTTTGAGTTTAAGTGTTTTCTCTCGAAGCTGGTGAAGTGTGAAAAAAGGCGTGAAAATCTGTGTTTTGGGTCATTTGTAAGTATTTCGGGCCTGTCGGACATTTTTGTCCCAACTGTCCCAAGTTCCAAAGTGCGCTCTGTTCCCCGATCGGCCGAAATCCCCGAAGTTGTTCCATTTTCGGCCCGTCGGAAGTTTTTGTCCCAAGTGTCCCAAAGTCAATTGTGCGAGTTGTTCCATTTTCGGCCGAAACACCCGAACCGCGTACTTCGCTCTTGCATGTCCCAAATAGCCCAAGTCAAAAAGTGCAAGTCGTTCCATTTTTCACCCGACCGAACCGGCCGAGTCGCGTACTTCTCGGAACTTTTTGTCCCAAATGTCCCAAGTTCAAATTGCCTTTTGTTCCACTTTCGGCCGAAACGCCCGAACCGCGTACTTCGCGCATTTTCGTCCCGAATGTCCCAAACTTCTCCAAACCTATTGAAACATTTTCGGCCGATTCGCCCCGAATCGCGTCCTTCGCACTTTCATGTTCCAACTGTCCCAATTTCAAAAGTGCATTGTCCCCCGATCGGCCGAAGAACCCGAACGCGTACTTCAGAACTTTTTGCCCTAAATGTCCCAATCAAATTGTGCAGGTTGTTCCATTTTCGGCCGATTCGCCCGAAGTCGCGTCTTCGCACATTTTCATCCCAAGTGTCCCAAAATGCATTTGTGCGTCTTCTCCCTGTTTCGCCCGAAACCGGCCGAGCCGCGTGTTTCGCGCATTCGCGTCTCACATGTCCCAGCGAACCAAAAGCCATTCATACTTAGTTTTTCCCCGCTCCCCGAATATGCTTTTTTTTTTTCAAACTGGTATGAAGATCAAGTTTCAGGAACAAGAACAAATTTCGCCGCTCGAGTCTGCCATTGAAGAAGCCAATAATGATTATCATACTAACGTCGAGTTTGATAAAGAGATAGAGGAACGTCTTGGATTTTGGACAGTCTTCTTCGGCCAACACGTCAGACCTCGTGGCAGGGACATAGCTGAGGCGTTAGAGAGATTCTGACAGCGGTTTCTGAAGTCAGTAGGTCCCTCTCAGTGACTGGCCACCTGTCTTCTTCTCCTTGTTCTTTTCTCTCTTTCCCTTTCTTTTCCGTTTTCTTTGTAATAGGTTGAGGTATTGCGGTTGGCAGTCCTTAACGGTTCTTGATTAAAGAAACGGTTACGAAGAGTAACTGATTTGTAAGCTATATAATGGCATTTTCTACGCCATTCAAAGGAGGAAGAACTTGGCATATTTTCTTCTGAAAGTGTAAATAGATCAGAGAGAAATCAATACAAAAGGGCTTTCCATTCATTGTCTATCTAATCTTTGTTATCTCTGTGTTTTCATTTAATTTCGTGAAGATCATTTGTTTCTAGTTCGTTAGTCTCACTGATTGCATATTTTCAAATATTGCGAGTATAGTGATCTTGTACAACCAAGAAGGAACTTTGTGTCCTTGATTAATGAATCTGAAGAAGGTTATTTACAGAACTTTGTGTCTGGTAATCTCATCTTGTTCATCCAATGCAAACGATCTTGTTTTTTAAATTCACTGCAACTTCTTAAAAGTCCTATTTGACGACCAATAGTAGGGCATTCTTTGGTAGTAGGAGATCTACCTAGTTAGTCATTTTGGAGCTTCTTTCAGGGCTGTGCTATAGAGATATTATCAGAGGGTTCACAGGAAGGGTTTGAGGATTTTTGGGGGGCATTTGGGGAAGAAGATAATCAGATAGCTTCCAGATCAGACTTACGGTAGCCATTTGGGCTGGGATTAGCATCACTTTGAAGGCGCCTCCGTCATTTTCTAACCCCTTTCCAAGTGAACCAACTTGCAACCTTTATTTGGGAGGTTTTTCCAGTTGATCCCTTTCATATCTAAAGGTTGAAATTTCATTTTCCTCTACCTGTTAATGTTATTTCCAAATACTCTTAATTTTTTTTCTCTTGTATTTTGTGATTTACGGATTCTAGAAGTTTTCCAGCCGCCTAGGGCATTCTGTAATTTTCTGGCTGCAATATATTATTCCAAAAAATGTTTTTCTAGTGCTTAATATTATTATTGCAAGCTTCCCTCTCAATATTTTTAGTTGGCCTGCATTTTTCAATATTGTGCATTTAAAGGGGTTATCCCACTAGGGATATTTCAGTGGTATCAGAGCAATTGTTTTCTCCAACCTGTTGGGATTGAAAGATGAAAGACATAAACAATGAGGATAATAGGTGTGGATCCGATGAAACAATTGTTTCACCAACATGGTAAAAACAACATGAGACTACCAATCTCTATTTGAGTCAGCTCACTGAGAGATTAACATAGGGCACGGTTGATGTTCATCACGGAAAAGAGGAGAAAAATAGCAATATGGGACAACATGGTCAAAGAGGTGAGGGTGAACATTCAGGGCAACAGTCTCCCCATTCTTTTACCAGGCCTTTGGGGCTTCACAAAACCTTCTTTCTTGAAGGATCCAAAAGTTTTCATAGGGACGACAACTAGTGGATATTGTAAATGAGGAGTTTTGTTGGGAAAAGTACCTAGACCTTGAGTGTTGACTTTTGTGACAACATGCCATTCCAGGAATATTGCAAAATGAAGATTGACAACAGGCCTATAAGAGATTCATCAGGGGACAGGTACCATAGTTGCAAAGGAGATTGAGAACAGATTTCTATTCCACACTTCGATGGTTTCTAAGAAGTGTACTGCACAGTCTTGGGTTCAAAAGTTGAAAGACATATTTCGACTTGAATCTTATGCATGACGAAGATGCAATTAAGTTTGCAATTTTACATCTTGAGGGAGACGCTCATGATTGGTAGCATTATGGGTTGATTACACAGGGACACATATACATTACTATTTATGTAGAGTTCACGCAAAGGCTAGTGAGCAAAATTTGATAGGAGGGGACCCCCGATAGGTATTTTTAGAGAGTTGACTCAATTGAGGCAGGTCCGGTTTCTTTGAATCGGTATATCGCAGATTTTTAGAGACTATCGGTCCATGGTACTTGATGTTACAAAGATGAGGTTTGATTTCTCTATTCACAACAGGTTTGACAGACGATCTCACAGATTTTGTGAAGGCATTTTGAGCCTTCTTCTTTGCATGAGGCTAATTAGGAGAACTCGTGACTTGAAGTTATCCACTCCTAAGTCGAGGTTTCCACCTCGAGTGTAGCCTAAGGGTTTCCCCTTCTAGATCTGATGATTCACAGCCGAAGGTAACCCTCCACCTAGGCAAGATACAACCAGGGGGACCATTCGTATCTAGAGAGGACAGAGATGAATTGAGGCGAAAGAAAACTATGTTTCGATTGCCGCACACCTTGGGTTCCAGGGACATGATTGCAAGGTTAGAGGGAAGACCCAATTCATAGAAGATCTTTGAGGGAGAGTGATGGTGACGAGGAGTTGGACCACACATGGATTAGAGGATGATGATGATGAGAACATTAGATAGTGCGGGGTGTTTGAGCAGGATAGCGAGACTTTTCCCCAGCATACTATTGCCACTTTGTCTAGTACCCTGAGGTACAAGGCATTCAGAGTTAGGGGAGTTTTTGTAAGGGACAACGAGTAGTGGTACTCATTGATAGTGGGGGCAAACCCACAACTTTATTGATGCCTCATTGGTTTAAGAGGCGATGGTTACAGATAGAGGAGTTTTGAGGGCTTCAACGTGGTTGTAGCCAATGGAGATTCTATGAGATGCACACGGTGGGTTCCCCGATTGAGCATCACGATGGGTAAACTATATACAGTTACCAATGATTTTTTATATTGCTGGTATTGGAGAGACCAAACAATAGTGCTTGGAGTACAGTGGCTCCATTCCCCTTGGTGAGTTTTCAGACAAACTTTCAGATGATGGAATTGAAGTTTAAAGTCTGAATGGGAGGAATGTGATTCTTGAGAGGCTTATTTTCAGAGGCACCCCGAGTTGTTGCAACCAAGAGGATCGAGAGGATTTATAGGCACAACGGGGTGGGATTGGGGCAGTAACATTGTTTTGATTTCAACCAAGAAATTAGAGGATGGACAACATGAGTATCATGTGGATATACATGGCTTATTGGACAAACATAGTACGATTTTTGGTGACATACCTCCAGATAGGGGATTTGAGCATGTGATTGAGCTCGAGGATGTTAGACCTGTGGTTACTTCTCCTTACCGTCACCCCAAACAGTTTAAGGATGAGATAGAGAAGACTATAAATGAGCTCATTGATATGGGGCATATTAGACCGAGTTCCAACGCCTTTTGCTTCTTCGGTGGTATTGGTGAAGAAGGATGTGACCATGCGGATGTGTATAGACTACCGTGCCTTGAATAAGAAGACAATAAAGAACAAGTACCTAGTACCACGCATTGATGAGTTGCTTGACGAGCTACATGGTGCAATCTATTTTTTGAAAATAGATTTGCGATCTGGATATCATCAGATCAAAGTCAGGGAGTAGGATGTGCACAAGACAACTTTCAGATGCCATTACGGTCACTTTGAGTTCTTGGTGATGCCCTTTAGATTGTCGAATGCTCCGGCTACATTCCAGTCTTGCATGAATTATGTGTTCAACTGCCACCTGTAGAAGTTTGTATTGGTTTTCTTTGATGATATTTTACTCTACAACAGGACTTGGGAGGACCAAATCAGGCACCTTGGTGAGATATTGAGGATATTAGAAGCTAATTCACTATATGCAAAAGCTTCTAAGTGTGAGTTTGGCATGACCGAACTTCTATACTGGGGATATGTGATTGGTGGAGGGACAATGAAGGTGGATAAAAAGAAGATACATGCAATTGTGGATTGGCCGCCACCTATGACATTGACACATTTGAGATGATTTGTGGGGTTGTGCACATACTACAGGTGGTTCATGAAGAATTTCTCTCGGTTGATTGCTCCATTGACCGATTTGACCAAGAAGGGGGCTTTTGCTTGGTCAGAGGCAACACAACAGGTTATTGACCACCTCAAGGAGGTGATGAGTTCGTGTCCCGTTCTCGCATTACCAGATTTCTCTCGCCCATTCATTCTAAAGTGTGATGCATCAGGAGAGGGTGTTGGGCAGTCCTTATGCAGGACAAGCATCCCATTGCCTATGAGAGTCAGAAAATTGAAACCCGTGGAAATAGGGTATTCAATTTATGACAAGGAGATGTTGGCCATTATGCATGCTTTGGCCAAATTCAAACAGTACCTTGTGGGCAACAAATTTGTGGTTCATATGGATAACAACAGTTTGAGGTTCTTCTTGGAACAGAAGGAGCTCAACGATAGCCAACAAAGATGGGTGAACAAAGTACAAACATATGATTTCGACATAGAGTACACTAGAGGTAAGAATAATATTGTTGCTGACGCTTTATCTAGGAGGCCTTACCTCACTTCTATGCTTAGTTCTATGTCCGAGATTTCAGTGGATTGGAAGGCTCATATACTTTTTGAGTATTCCAAAAATTAGTTTGCATGTGAGATCATGGATGGTATTATACATGATGATCGATACAGAGTAGTAGATGATTTCATTTTCTACAAGGATAGGATTTTCCTTGTACTAGGGTCCAAGATGAAGGAGAAGATCCTTCAAACAGTACATGATACACCACTAGTTGGGCATCCTGGGTATTTCAAAACATACAGGTTTATCAGGGAGAGATTTGCATGGAAGGGAATGAAGGACGATGTCCTTAACCATGTCAGAGAGTGTATGGTTTGCCAGCAAACCAAATCCGAGCAGTCTTTTCCAGCAGGATTACTTCAACCTCTCCCCATTCCCGAACAGAAATGGGAAAACATATCTATGGACTTTATCACAGGGCTTCCCTTGGTGCATGGGCATAACTGCATTTATGTTGTAGTTGATCGATTAACTAAGTATGCTCATTTCTTTTCCCTACCCAAGGGGTATGAGGCGGTGAATGTGGCCTGGATCTTCTATACATGTATTTTTAGGCTACATGGGTTGCCTAAAAATATTATCAGTGACATGGACAAGATCTTCATGCGCACCTTTTGGCAGGAGATCTTCAAATTAGCAGGTACGAAGTTGACTCTTAACACTAGCTACCACCCAGAGATAGATGGGAAGACATAAATAGTCAATAAGTGGATAGAGAGCTACTTGCGGAGTTATGTGTCAGGACATCAACAGACATGGATTAGATGGTTACACATGGGTGAGTATTGCTACAATACCACCTATCAGATGAGCATAGGTATGACTCCTTTTAGAGCCTTGTATGTGTACGACACTATAACATTTGTGGATTTGGTATTGCCAGATAGCTGAGCTCCCAAAGCTCGAGATTGGTTACATGAGAACCAAGATATTCTGAAGGCTCTCAGAGAGAACCTTTAGAAGGCACAAAATCAACAGAAGGTATATGCAGATCGGCACATGATAGAGAGGTCTTTTGATGTTGGGGATCTAGTATTCCTACGCTTGTAGCCATATAGGCAGAGTCCTCACTAAAGCAGAAGGGTGCAGAGAAATTGAAAACCACGGTTTTATGGTCTGTACCGGGTAGTTCGTCGAGTGGGGGCAGTTGCATATGAGCTAGAGCTACCAGAGCACAGTAAGATACATAATGTCTTCCATGTTTCATGCCTTAAGAAGGCACTCAGACAACATATTGTACCATCTACAGAGTTCCCGCCACTAGATTAGGAGGGAAAGCTAGTGTTAGAACCAAAATCCATTATTGAGGAGAGATAGAGGGGGCTTAGGAGCAGAGTGATCACCGAGTATTTGGTGCGATGGAAGGGATTGCCACTTGAGGATGCCACTTGGGAGGGAAAGCAGATTTTGTAGCATCCTAATTTGCATTTGCTCGAGGACAAGCAAAATTTGGGAAGGGAGGACTGTAATGTCCCCCTTTCCTACGCCAAAGTCCTAAGGGCCGATTCGAGTCTAAGCCTTGGTCATACCCAAGGGGCTTTGGACGCTGGGAGCTATTGGGTATGAATATCTAGTCCATCTTGTTATAATTCTTCATTGACATAAGCAAAAAAGATGTTTTAGAGGGACTAGATGTTATGTTTTGTAGTTAGGAAGCGGCCACATGGTACTAATGTTCTAATTTTGCGTTGGGGGGTCACTTTTGGACTATAGCGACTTAAAAGGAGAAAAGTAACTTAAGTTACTTTTATTTTATTGGCCCTTCCAAGGGAAAAATGCAACTAGGATTTATTGGGGCTCTTTTTCCTTGGAAGAAGTTATATAAGGAGTTGGGGGAAAAATGAAAGTCATTCTTGCATACCTAATTATCTTCTTTTATGTGCAACTGTTGTTTGCAAATCTATAGCTTGTGGAGTGAAATCCCACAAGAACCCTAGCTTCGGTAGCGAGAGATCTATCCCTAGCTAGCAGAACATTCTTCGGTAGTGAGCGATCTACCCTAGCTTGTCACTTTGGAACTGTTTTCAGGGCCGATTTACAGAGATATTTTCAGGGGTTTCAGAGGAAAGGTTTAAAGGGATTTGGAGACATTTGGTGAAGATAATCAGAGGGTTTTTAGATCAGATTTATGGCAGCCATTTGAGCAGGGATTAACATCACTTTGAAGACATTTTCATCAATTTCCAACCCTTTTCCAAGCTAGGCGACTTGTTTGGAATATTGTAGCCTTTATTTGAGGGGTTTCCAGTGGTACGAATTCAAATATGAAGGTTGGAATATTATCTCCTATATTTGTAAATGTTATTTCCAAAATCTCATAGTTTTTGCACTTGTAATTGAAGAGTTATGAATTTTAGAAGTTTTCCAGCTATCTATGGCACACTGTAATTTTCTGGCAGCATTTTATTATCTGAAAAATTCCAAAAACAATTTTCTTATGTTCGTTTTATTATTAGCAAGCTCTATTTAAATTTTCAAGTAATTTGGGTGGATGTTTTGGGAGATATTAATTTTCTAGTGTTCGCTGCCATAACTGTAAAAATACGCAAAAATCAGTATTTTATTTGGCTGCAATTTTTCAATATTTTGTGCATTTTTAAGTGGTATCCGACTAGGGATATTTCAGACTCCCAAGGTTGCACACACTACGTTAAGAGTGTGATTTTGACTTAAGTACTAGATAGGTGTAAAGAATCAACATGCACATAATAGGGAGAAGGAAATGAAGGGTATGCATAGGAGTGAGGTTGACAAAGAAAGATGTTGATGTTCTTACAAAGGGATAAAGAAGACCACATAAAAAATATATATAAAGGAATTGCGCATAGACACCCAAATTACATTTTAACAAGAAATCCTGTGCATGAACTATCTAGAAGAACAAAAAATGAGCACATGAGATGATCCAGAGAATCTTCTAGAGATATCTAGCTGGATTTTTGCTATCATGAACAATGTAGAATAGGTTCATTTTTTAATGTAGAGAAAGAGTGAGGGAGAAGTTAAGTGTGGAAGCCAACCTTTATGTTTTGGTGTGTTGTTCATTTTGCGCATATCACGCATAAGAGTTCTTGTAATATCATGAACTATTCTTTAATATGTTGTACTTTGAGATGGTTGTATGATTGAATCAAAGAATGAGTAGTTTAGTTGACACATGTTTATACTTAGTTTGTATGTGTAAGTGACGACATATAATTGAATGGAAGCTTCAGTAGTATTACTTGTGACAAATGTTTATACTTGGTTTATTTGTGTAAGTGACATCTTAGTTTATATATTTGTGTAAGTGACATCTTAGTTTATATTTGTAGGTGACATTAAAGGATGGTAATGTAATCTACACTTCGTGTGTGATTTATGTTGCTAGTCTTCTATAAAACCCTTGTTCAGTCTTTGTGATTCTTCTCATAATAGGGGCCTTAGTGATTCTTTGTTGCGTCCCAAGTGAGCGATTAGGATTACACAAACGTGTTATGCCAACCTGAGTATTATATTTGTTGAGCTTACGTTGCTTAGCACATATGGTCTAGGGTATGTTAAATAATCACAATAAGTTTCATTATTAAACTATATTTTGTATTAATTCTTACTCCCTATATGCAATGGAAGTATATTTAGTATTGATTTAGGAGGTTTTGGAACTTCGATTATTTGACATTTTCATGGTGGTACTCCAACCTATGGCTTCATCATCATCACTACAATGTATTATCTAACTATGCACTTTAAATTTGTTGTATTGTGTCCAACATAATTGTTTTGTGGTAACTACATAAAATGACAGGACGAAGAATATGAACCAACACGACTAGTGGTCACTTTTCTTGTAATTGCTCGGCTATCCCTTCATCTCCTTCACTTGTATAACTATAATTCAAAATTACATTGTTCAAAATTACACCCCATGTAATTTTGAACAACTTATCTAAGTTAAGACTTAGACAATTTTTTCTCAAGAAAGCTGCGGGACACTAAGTCATTCTTCCGCGGAGTATGAAAATGTAGTGTTTTGCGGGTCCTTTTGACCCACCAAACAAAGGAAAGAGCACTTGGGACTTGGGCGGATTTTGACGGAATTAGTGCTTCACGGGGTTGATTAGACCTTTGCGACATTGGGGAAGTTGATCATCTGCGGGCAAAGGAATGAGAAGCTTAGTGCTTCGTGGTATGGAGAAACATAGTGTCATGTAGACTCAAAACACATAGAATTACATAGAGTTTGTCAATTCCGCGTAACCAAGGATGAAGTCCACCAAAGGCCTTTGCGGTATTGAAGGAACATTAAATGGCTAGGTGTGGAAACATTCAAGCATCACAAAGAAAAGGAAACTCCGCTCATCACTCAGAGAACATGGAAGGTTACAGAAAACTATAGATCAAAGTGAGTTCGTGAGGCAGGAGCAAAATTCGCACCTGTTTCTAAACTAGACGACCAACCGCCTCAACAACTGAAATTTAATAAAGCATGGCGTCGTCCTGTGTAGTTCGAGATTGAAGCAAGGTGCAGTGTTGTGGTAGTTGGCTCTTTTCAGATGGCGTCTGTGCCTGTATCACAAGTCGACAATGCAAGAAATCATGGCGTCCATGCTTGTTCAACAAGATTTTAGGGATTATTACTCCAGCATGGAAGTCATCCTTTCCCTTTTCTCTTTCTCTCTCTTCCTCCACGAATTCTATAAATGTAAGTGCTCACACACATTGTAAAGGTTCTTTTCCTATTTTATTCCTTCGCATATTTTGGAGCTTAACTCTCGTGAACTCAAAATTTCATGCTTTCGACCTCTGTAACTTGTGAATGGAGTTTCCCTTGCCTTGACTCTGTGTGTAAAGTGCTAAGCATCGATTAATGCAAGTGTGGCTTTCTTCTTTCCTTCAAATGTTATGTGTTTGGCGTGAATATCTCTACCCTCTTATGTATTTCACATTCTTTCAGTTGCTTGCATTAGAGTTGTGTGCATTCTTCATGATCTTTATTTACAAACTTGCATATGTGTCCCTTAGAATTGGAGAAGCTCCACATTTCAGTCTGGTGTTATCACTGCCCCTTTTAGCTTAGGATTGTATTTTTGCATCCCTTTCCCTTTATTTCTCACTGGTTCCTTGGATGTGTTAGTGTAGGTTAGCTATAGGAGTAGTTTTAGCATTACATTAGATCGTGTTCAGTGGATTCTCCTAACCCACGAAGCAGAGGAAGTTGGCCTTCTTCGGAGGTCTGTTTCAAGCCACAAGTCTCACACTTGTAGACAGTCCCATATTGGCCCAAAATTCTGGATCTCCCATGATTCAGGCTAGCGTGCAATTTTGAGCCCCAATAGTTTTGGCACACTCGTTGGGACAAGTTTGATGAGCTTAAGATCATTGCTATTGAGTTTGGTGTGTAACTTAGTAGTTTCAGCCTTCAGAGATGTTCCTTCAACACATATGATGACTCCCAAATGCTAAATCTACTGGCTCCAAGAAGTTCAGTCCTCCCCATTTCATGACAAGAGTGCAGACAAGGTTAAGTGTATCCAGAGGCAAACCATTCGACTACCTACAACTCTCCTCGTAGAGAAGAAGAAGAGAAGGTAATCCACGAAGATCCGCATCACCTCCAAGTAGAAGTTTTTCAACTCCGCCTCCGAGTAGACTATTTCCGTTTCTTATAAGAATTTTGAGGCCTATTCCCCTTATGGCGCATCAAAGAAACTTGCCATTTGTAAGTTTCACTGGTGGTAGTCCATTGCTCTTGGCCACTCAACATGATATACAATCAGTCGCCTTGAAGACTATCCCCTTCTTCATAGGTGAAAACTCTACCATATCTACATAGCATATTCAAGACGTTTGGAACATCTATTTAGTACTTGCAATCGTAGAAGATGACGTCCCTATGCAGATTTTGGCGTTGTCTTTCAAAGGGAAGGCCTTCAAATGGTATAGAAGTTTGTTGACCATTTTAATCCACACTTGGGATGAGCTTGGGATTGCTCTCTGTTAGAAATTTGATGAGAAGGTGGACAACATCTCTCTCCTTGACAAGTTAACCACCATCAAACGGGCTCAAAGCGAACTTATGGAGGATTTCAACTTCAAATTCCAGAGAACATGGGACAAAATTCCAGTCCTTCTAAGACCAACTCCTCAAGGTGCATTTTTGTATTTTCTTAGAGCTTTGAATTATGATAAAACAAAAATGATTCAGTCCATGGGTGTTATCCAATTACCAAATGCTTATGCAATAGCCATTAGGGCTAAAAACTATTTGATCTAAGTGGGTAAGCTAGCCCCTAGGCTGCCAATGCCCATTCTCCTTGAATTGCCACAAAGTATCCAACCCGCCATTGCTCCATTCCTCAACTATCTGCTTCATCATCTGCATCCACGTCTGGTTCCTTCATGAAACAAGAAGAAATTGAAAGCCTTAGTGTTCAACTAAAAAATTTAATGAATGGGATTGTTTCCCTTAAGAGATAACAAGTTCAAGCCCTTAAAAATTATCCTAATCCTCCTCAGAGTTATCCACAACAAAGTTCTTAATACCCAAACTAGAGATTTGGACATATTTACCTGCTAAGGAGATTGCCAAATCCAAAACCACAATCTCTGTCGACTCCTAGCTTAAGCAAAGCCATTGTTCCAGTTCAGAACAATATGCCCCAAGGTTTTGAGTGGTGCTATCCTTGTGATCAACCCCATAATCAATATGCATGTGAAGCTAGAATGAATTCTTTGTGGGAGAAATATCTTATGGTGCAAACTCCATCCTATCAACAAGAACAAGTCGCGGCTCCATTAGAAAGCATTGCAGAAGAGATACAAGAGGCCGCTCCTGAGCCTAACTTCATGTTTTTTGGACTGGAATATTTTTGTGTAGTTAACCAAGCCGTAAACAATTTGAATAGGCTGGAACTTCATGTGGCAGATAACACAAGGTCCAAAAAGAGACAAATGGACGTAAGGTCTCCTCTTGATATTTTTCCAACTCTGCATAACAATTCTGGCCAACCCAAGGATTTGGGCGGAAGTTTGACTTCACCTAGTCAGCCGTTGATCACTCAACAACTGCAAAACAAAAAATTTCTGTGGGACAAGCAAAACCCACAACTCAATACAAATCCATGGATTGAAGTTATTCTGCCATCCAAAGAGCTTTTGCAGATGGAACAAGGAAAGAGAATACCACTCCCTCATTGTAAAAGGCTACAAGTATCCCCCTCAACATTGTTATACAAATGAAAAGGACAAACTTGAATGTCACAATGTGGGATGCCTTATCTATCCCATCTCAAACCCACCAAACCCACCATGCGCAAAGCAAACTCCGCGGTCAACATCTGTCAGCCTAAGGAAGAACACGTAAGTGCAGTCGTGAAACCTCCTCCTTTCTACACGTCTCTAGTTATTATGATAGATTATGGTGCTAGTACCTTAGTGATGCCTAAGAAGATTGCAAATATCTTGGGAATTGAGTACAATCCAACCTCAAAATGTGTTTTTCAGCTTGATGGATCAACAGTGCAAGTCTTGGGTATGATCAAGGACATGGAGTTAACTCTTCATGCTTGCCCAAGCTGAACTATAACGCAAGACATCTTCGTGATTGACTTTCCACCCTTGTTTGCCTTCTGCCTCTCCAAAGATTTCACAGCCAAAGTGGGTGGATACCTATCTTTAGATTGGTCCCATATGCTATTGAGAACAAGGTATGGGACTATGTTTACAATCAAATATGAGCCCATCTCAACTTATCATGTTGAAGTTCATGATTTTAGTCCTATCAATGCAAACTGCTTGGTACAAGGAGAAGTGAGTAGTGATCCTGAATCTGCCGAGCCAGTGCATTCATCTCATTCAGTTCTCGATGTCATGCTTGATGAATGGGCTAAAGAGCATTATGAGTTTGACCCCTATGACACTGCAATTGAAGTAGGTCTGGGTGCCTATTACATCTACGAAGAAGAATTCACTCCCTCATGCCACTCAAAGAAGAGAACAACACTTCTGACATGTGGAAAATGTATTTTGATGGCTCAAGGAGTAGGAATGGAGCTAGGGCGGGTGTAGTTCTTGTCTCCCTAACAAATAAAAAACTCTTCTTTGCACATAGGCTGCAATTTGCATGCTCAAACAATATGGCAGAATATGAGGCATTGGTTCATGGTCTGCTCATTGTGGATAAAAGACAAATCAAGGCCCTGCAAATATTCGTGGATATTGAATTGGTCATCCACCAAGTTAGAGGGAAGCGTGCAACCAAGAATAAGCTTTTAAAAGCTTATAGGAATCAAGTTTGGGACCCTTTGGAGAGTTTTGATGTTGTCAACCTTCAAGTAGTGCTGCGGAAACAAAACGAAGAAGAAGATCAAATGAAGACCATTGGCTCATAGTTTTCCCCTGTGGAAGTCCTCGTCCAAGGTAAACAACATGTCAAAATGGTTGTAAGACCATCCATCTCAGATAATAAGTCAGTTGGAAAGTGTTTGAGAATGATGAGCAAATAGTTTAGTTCATCCAAAATGAGGTCGAATTCTCTTCAAGCTTGCAACCTAGTTTGCAAGAAAGTTATGGCGATCAAATCATCTAGCTGCGAAATAACAAGTTGCCTAAATGGTTAGTAACCCTTGAGGACATCTTCAATCCTGATGATGAGATCAAAGGGAAAAACAAGAGCATATCCGTGAGCCAAGAGGATTGCAAACAATCACCATTGCACAAGGTAAGGAGTTTTTGCTTGGAAAAGTGTGTGATCAAGATGAAGAACAAACATTTATTTCCTTATTGCAGATTTTTCATGATATATTTTCATGGAACTATGAAGACTTTAGAGGTTTTAACCTTGACGTTGCTCAACACACCATTGATCTTGATCCTCAACCAAGCTAGTTAGACAGAAATAGAGGCTAGTGAACCCCAAGATAGATCTCCTAATGAAGCAAGAGCTTTCCAAACTCATAGAGCCCATAATTATATTCCCCATCAAGTGCTCCTCTTGGGTGGCTAACCAACACTGCACAGACTTCAAAGAATAATGAACCAAATTCTTTCACACTTGATCAATGGCTACCTTTGTCATAGGCAATCTTGACCTTGAAACATAACCACACATGCCACAATACAACTATACTCTGTTTTCTCACACATAGATCACCTGTAGATGCTCATTTCAGTGCACTAAGACAATCTCAACTCCACTGTAACCTCTTTTGTCTCTTTTTCTTTTGTGGAAACAAACATATCAACTTCCACAATCATCTTATCAGAATTTGAGCACAATATACACCTTGTTTGGGTTTGAATAGACTTGCAAGCCATCAAGACTTCAAGTAGTCTGAAGATACCATGCTCCCTACTACAAAGATGAAGATCCTTCTTGAAGTACATTATTTTATGCTATCCTTTTCAAATCATAGCAATCTAGCTTCTTTAAAACTCATATACCATTGTTATGAATTCAAAAATCAATAATCACAGACCTTGATTCTTTTTGAAGCTTACTCTGGAGACTCCAGCATGATGGCGCTCACGGTCTAACAAAAAGCAAAATTTTTTTGTTACCTGACCCGGAGCACATTCGTTTGGCTGATGTT